>NW_012193888.1:1573158-1677273 GCF_000504015.1 Erythranthe guttata | reverse complement strand
TCACTCATCATCATCATCATCATCATCATCATCATCATCATCATCATCATCATCATTATTATTATTATTATTATTATTGTTATTAATGCGTATTATTATTATTATTGTTATTATTGTTATTATTGTTATTATTGTTATTAATGCTATTATTATTATTATTATTATTATTATTATTATTATTATTATTATTATTATTATTATTATTATTATTATTATTATTATTATTATTATTATTATTATTATTATTATTATTATTATTATTATTATTATTATTATTATTATTATTATTATTATTATTATTATTATTATTATTATTATTATTATTATTATTATTATTATTATTATTATTATTATTATTATTATTATTATTATTATTATTATTATTATTATTATTATTATTGTTATTATTATTTATTATTATAAATGTATTTTGTAATCTTGGCATGTATATCTCTTAGTTACCTTGTGTAATAGGTAAGGTTTTTCTATCGCCGGAGGAAGAGGAAGAGGACGACGATGAATTTTTCGAAGAACCCCAAATTTTGTGAGTTCGCCGGAAGAAGAAGAATCGGATTCAACTGAGATAAAGTGGGACGAAGAGCCGAAAGAAGAAGAATCGGAGTCAACTGAGGTAAAGTGGGATGAAGACGAGAAATTAACCAGGGAGGAGAACGAAGAGACACAATGGATATTAGGAGATTTCCATGGTGTTCAAAAGAAAGAAGACGAAGAACCGATGGTCAGTTTGGATGAGATAATATCTAAAAAGACGATTGAAAAATTTTATTTGTCGGGAAAAAGATTGAATATTTTCGCTAAAATGGCCTTTGGAATTTCATTGGATCAGCATGAACAATGTGTTAAAAAGCTTGGTCGTTCATCGTGTTTTTCGGAGTCAATCGGGAAGCAAGTTGATAAGCAAGTCGATGAAGTCAAACATAGGTGAAAACACAAAGGAGAAGGACCAAATTGACTCGAACCTTTGAGGACAAGGTTCATTTCAAGAGGGGTGGTTTGATACGATATATTATTAAATATATCGTTTAATTATTATTTAGTTACTATTTTATTATTAATTAATTATCATAGTATATTTATATTAGATATAGCCGTATGTTAGTTTAGGGTTAGGATGATTAGGAGGATTATTAAGTATTTAATTAGTATAGGTAATTATTTTTCCTAGTTAGATTAGGATTCTAGGGTTTTATTATCTTTAAAAAGTCGTATTATGATAGGGTTTTAGAATGAAGAGAGAAATATTAAAGAATAGATCTTACGTTTCGTAGGAAATATTTATGATACTAAAGAGATCGCATCAATTGGTATCAGAGTGAAGTTGCGATTAACACCAACGCTTCGTTAGCAAGGCAGCGATTATATCAAAGCTACGCTGGAGCAAAGTTGAGATCACATCAAAACTTTGTGAAATCATGATGTCAGAAACAAGACGGTTGGAGCGATTGGAAAAATCCGTAGAGAAATTACGGATCGATATTCAGAAATTACTCGAACAAAGTCACGGACGACGTCAACGCCAACACAAAAGCCGAAGGGACCGCCGCCCATCACCGCCAACGCCACCGCTACCATCACCACCGCCGTTGCCGAGCCTGTCGCCGGAGGGAGAGGAAGAGGACAACGATGATTTTTTCGAAGAGCCCCGATTTTTTGTGAGTTCGCCGAAAGAAGAATTACCGGATTCGGTAGAAGTAATTTGGGATGAAGACGAGAAATTAACCAATTAGGAGATTGAAGAATCACTCGTCTTAAGTGAGATAATTTGGAACGGGCATGAGGAGTTAAGTAGCGAGGAGGACAAAGAATTAAAAAATATAGTGGAAGGATGCCACGACTTCCCGGAGAAAGGAAACGAAGAAGTGCTTGTGATTGTGAGTGAGCCAGATTCTATAAAGACGGTCGAAGAAAAAGTTACGGTGAATGTAAGGAAGACGAAACTTGAAAAGACAATTGAGACGAAGGTTGATTTATCGGGTAAGAGATTGAGAAATTTCGTTCGGGCAGATGGACTCTTGTTTGGAAAAAAGCTCGATTTTTCATCATGTTTTTCGGATTCAATCGGAAAGAAATTCGATGGTGTCAAGCATAGATGGAAACATAGAAAAGAGAGACGATTATTGGGCAGAACCTTGAGGACAAGGTTCATTTCAAGAGGGGTGGTTTGATGGGATATATTATTTAATTTATTATTTAATTATTAGATTAGTTAATAGTTTATTATTAATTAATTAGATTAGTATATTTATAATATATATATTGCCGTGAGTAGTAGTGATTAGGGAATTATTAAGTATTTTATTAGTATAGGTAATTATGTCTCCTAGTTAGATTAGGATTCTAGGGTTTTATTATCTTTAAATAGTCGTTTTGTGCTAGGGTTTTATTATGAAGAGAAATAATAAAGAAGAGTTTTCTTACGTTTAGTACAGAAATCTTATGATACTCAAGAGATCGTATCAATGAGTAATATACGTGAGATACAATTCTCTCTCTCTCCAACTGTATTTCTCGTATATGGTATCAGACACTAGGTTAACCTAGCCGTCACCACCACCCTGCCCCCAGCCGCCGTCGCCTCTCTTCTTCTCCATGGCCGGTGACGAAACTACTCTCCCCGCCGCCCCTCTCAATTCTTTCTACCTTGCCCATGCATGCCATTTCCAATATCAAATCTCATCCTCGTCATCCTAGATATAAAAAATCTCAACTATCAAAAGTCGAGCCACTTTTTCACAATTACCATCGATCGTTTCTGCCTCTCCGATCTTCTCCATGGAAAACCCCGACCCGACTCAATTTCCGCCGATGAATAGCAACGCGCCGACTATCTTCTCCAATCTTGGATCTACGGCAACATCTCCGATGATTTGTCCAGCATGGTTCTCTCCAAAACCCCCACCGCCAGTGATCTTCGGACCGCCATCTCCTCTCTCTTCACCGACAATAAAGACTATCGGGCCATCGAACTTGAAGAAAAATTCAAGTTTCTCAAGAAAGGCGCTCTCTCTATTCACGATTATGCCAAATAATCAAAATCACGGCGGACAGTTTGGCCGATGTCGGAAATCCAATCTTCGACAAACCACTAATTTTACAAACCCTACACGGCCTTCCGAAAAATTACGGGATCGTCGCCAATCTCATCTCCTTTCAAACTCCCCTTCCCACTTTTCTACAGACTCGGTCGCTTCTTCAGATGGAAGAAAAACGACTTGCTGAACCTGACCAGACTGACGAACAAAACATAAAGGATTGCAAGCCAGGTGTCACAATGGGATTGTGACGTGTGCATCCAGCGGCTTGCAATATTCTTTGAAAGATATGTTTCCTCTGTTGGAAGACGGTGTTGTAATAGAAGAAGGTATGTGTAGGTACTTATTGCAATAGCCCACAACCTAACAAGAATTCAATCGCATCACCACCATTAAGTTAAGGATGCTAACCTTTTTATATATAATTAAACATTATGGTTTTCATACAAAAATACATAATATACTTTGAAAAGAAATCAAACTTTGTACTTTCTCAAATTCTATATATATATATATATATATATATATATATATATATATATATATATATAGAATATAAATATTTATTGTTTACAAAAGTACATTGTACAAAAACCATAATAGAGCGGCTAACAAAATGAAATTAGAGTTTCTAGCTCAGCTACAAAAATGGCGTGAAGCATCGCATGTGAACAAATCTCTGTCTGTCCGCTCTTGGCTAGGTCAACTTCTAAACATGTACATCATTACCTGCATCATAAGAACCTAATGAGTTAATGGCTCAGCAAGTTGAAACTCATATAATAGCAATATATCACATAACACATTATTGATCAATATGTACAATAACATATATAACTTCATTCATGGTCCTTTTCTTTTGAAATCCTTCTCTTTTTCGGGTACCCTTGAAGTGTGGTAGTTGACTGATAGCAATAGGTGTGGTTTTCGGAACCTGTTCATCATATTTGGCCAATAGATAATACGAGGTTTCCATACCGGCCTTTCGACCTCAGGTATTAGCCGTATTTCATTTATTTAATTGTGGGTCTTCCGTACTGGTCATTCGACCTCAGGTATTTGCCACCATGTGTTGGGTCCGTCGTCCCTCCCGCGTCCCTTGCCTACCCGACCATCAGTTGAGTACCATACTCCCATTTTCAAAATATATTCTTTCATATCACTATGACTCATCAGTCATTCAAACATCATGTAGTACACATAGCAAGAGTCACATTAAAGCACACATAATATGATTCTTATAATGAGCAAATGAAAGCTTCAACTTACCTCAAATTCAATATGGTGTATGAAGTGAAAAGATCAGTCTCGTATAGGGTGTGCTTGAAGCCTTGATTAGAGATGAATTCAAACTTCAAAACGTAGGTTTTTCAGTTAGAAAAGCTTCAGAACTTGTTCTAGCTATACTCTTATGAGTTCCTTAAGCTGTTGGGCATAGCCTTACTTAAGTCTGATTGAATTTTCACAAGGACAATATAAATAGGATTTATATTTTCTTGTGAAAGATACACAGCACAAGACAAAACCCTAGCCTCCATCTTACTCTCTCCCTCGGCTGCCCTAGTCGAGCCGCCGCCGCTCCTCTCTGCCATGCGCCACTGTGGTTCTTCTCTTTTCTCGTTCCACTTCCGTTTTCTCCACACTCTCTTGTATCTAGTGCTATTAGGGTGTGGAAATCAGCAAAAGGTAAATCTCAAACTGATTATGTGTTTATCTATGTTAGTGTGTAATTTCATGGCGTTCCAGCTAGTCCTTTGATCACTTAGAAATTTTGGCATTGCATGAAACTATTCATGAGTGTACGTTGTCGAGATGGATAATTCGACATATCGAGAAAATTGTGGATCGAGTTCAATGCGAGATACACCCATAGTACTTTTATGAGGATATTGCACAAATCAGAACGACTACATTAAAAGTGATGGAACAAAACATATATCACCCGAGTTTTCTGTACTTATGTGCTATTGCGGTATTCGTGATACAATCATTCAACAACTTGGCATATTGATTCATTAAAGCACTAACGATTACAACATTCAAAAAGGTGGTCCGCAATATTGGAATGCGTCAACTCAAGGATCTCTTGTCGAAATTTGGGGGAGCGTGATCATTAACTCTCACACACTATACTATTTTTCATTAGCGTTGAGAGAAGTGTGAGCATGTGAGTATTCGAATAAAATAAGAGAATATTACAAGAAATAAAATTAGGAGAGTTAATGATTCCAGCCAAAGTTTTTTTTAATTTAGGTCCCGATTTTATGCTCTATCACTTTTCGATATCGTTATTATAATAGATACGACAGTTGGGTTTCGGGCACGTGTACGCAGCGGAAAACAAAAATTTAATGCGATTTAAACGACTTTAAAGCACATAAGCACATGCTCGACAAATTAAAATCAATTAATTGCGTACCTTTGCACTTCCAGCGAAATTAAAACAACATACATGCTAAAATGTTTAACATAATTTAAACCAATTAACATGCTCGCGTTTTAAACCAACTAACATGCTTGCAACGATTAAAACGATTACACATAATCACATAAAATCATACGAAAGCAAACATGAATATGTAGTTTAAAACGTAAACGAATCGAAACAAGGGATTCGTGTGTTTACCTCTTGAAGCGTGAGGTTGGAGCGCTGAGCAAGTCGAGATTGCTACGGAAACCAATCCGTACAATCGGGGCAGCAGCGGTGCAGCGGCAGCAGCGGCGAGACGGGCCGTGGCGGCGCGTGTAACTCACGCGCGGTCTTCGGGCGGCGCGTGGGGTTGCGTGCGACTTCGGCTCGTGTGGTGCTCCTCGTTTCTTCGATCTTCGATCTTCCTCCTCTCGGATTTCACCTCGTATACTTTGATCTACTAAACACGTGGCACTAGACACGTAATAGTTAGAAAAACGGAAGAAAAAGAGAAGGAAAGAAGCTACCAAAGTAATCGGCCGATGAACGGCCGATTCCGGCGAAAACGGCGGCGTTGACGGCGGTGGTGGCCGCGGGAGAAAGAGGCCGAGAGAGAGAGGTGGACGGCTAGGGTTAGGGTTAGGTCTTGTGTGTTTGTGCAAGGCCTATAAATCAAGTATTTATAGTCCCTTGCATAAAACCCTAACGGGCTTAAGTTGGACCGGGCCCAACAGCTTAAGCTCGTTAGTTCCTTTACTTGCTCGTCTCTCTCAATTCAATGATCGGAAAATTGCAACAATTACATTTTCGGAATCATTATAATGTCCTCGTCATTACGAGTGCCATCTTTCATTTTCCAACTTTCCAAAAGTGGAAACCCTAGTTCAGTGCACTTTCTAAATTTGGAAACTTCCCGATTTAGAAAGTTCACTAACACGTTCGCCTATTCTTTTCCTTTTCTTATTCTCATTCATAATTCCAAATTATGAATGTTGGATCCAATCACATTGACTTCCAATCATGCAAAGATAAACTTACTTTATCTCTGACCGTTTATTCAAAGATCTCATGTGCACGAGCAGTGTGACCCTCGATGGTTCAGGTGTAAGCTAGCCGTGGGCCCACAACCCTTTGTGGTCAAAACTCGTCCCTTAGAGTTACGATTAAGATGAAACTCGTTTCACCTCAATCACCCAACGAATCAAGATTGGCGTCTAGCAACTACGCGTCATGATTCCCTAGATACAAATGAATTGCCTGCAAGAACCTTCAGATATAGTTAACGTACAGTACGGTCCCTTCGATTCATATGTCCTGATCGAACTAGAGGCATTGGTTCATCGAGACCTCTTTATATGTTCGATGACGGTGCAATCGTTCCAAGTGTTGTAATCGTCACGTGCATGACTTAGAGAATCGAATTCTCTAATCATCACTTAGTCAGCTCTGGCCAGAGACTCAGAATGATTACAAACTTTCAGAACACACAGGACATCCAAGACTATTCTAGCGATCGAATCCCCGACTACAATGCACAGACCTCCCACTAGATTTTGGACTGCACGAACACTGGCCCTTGGGATGGTCCTCGGTGGAACTCAGGGACAGGTCACGATACAGCTGGTCCTCTAGTGAAGTCACGGTGATGTCTAGGTCATAAGGACTAATGGTGTACAACTATACCATAGATATCTCTACTCGATTATTGGGAACCACTTAGAGATTTCTAGGGTGAGGGAGTTCAGTGAACTCGTCAACTTACGAGCACCCACTTATGCATGCCGATATCACAATACCGTTTACTGATGAGATGCAGTACACATACACTAAGTGCTAGTCTTAATGGGAAAGGCCGATATCCTCATTAGTGGCGTAACCCTTCGACTAGGAACACGTTTAACAGTTATAATACTTGAGTAAATATCTCACGATCCTAACGATCAATTACTAGTACTTGTAATAACTGTAAGGACTATATCTATGCTTGTGACAAAGGGACAAAGATATAGAATGCCAAGGTGTTTTATCAATAATACGAATAAAGGTTCGTTTATTACAATAATAGATACGAAAGACCACAGCCACATGTTGGCTTGTTGGTCACCTACTCTAACAATCTCCCACTTGACCTAAAGCCAACTACCCATAAATCGCAATCCCATCGACTCTCGATGTTTCTCATGGACCGATCTCGGCAAAGGCTTCGTGAAGGGGTCTGCAACGTTCTCTTCCGAGGTGACTCGTTCAACCTTAACTTCACCTCTATCAATGATCTCTCGGATCACGTGATACTTCCTCAGAATATGCTTCGACTTCTGATGAGATCGTGGCTCCTTAGCTTGCGCCACGGCTCCGGTGTTATCACAGTACAACGGTACTGGATCACTAGCATCAGGAATGACACCCAACTCTTGGATGAATTTCCTTATCCAAGTCCATTCTTTTGCAGCTTCAGACGCTGCAATGTATTCCGCTTCGGTAGTGGAATCGGCCGTCGTGCTTTGCTTGGAACTCTTCCAACACACGGCACCACCATTAAGCGTGAATATAAATCCAGAATTCGACTTTGAGTCGTCCACATCCGATTGAAAACTAGAGTCAGTAAAACCCTCTAATTTCAACTCGTCACCCCCATAGACCAAAAATATATCCTTAGTTCTTCGCAAGTACTTGAGGATATCTTTCACGGCTTTCCAGTCAGCCGGGCCGGGGTTAGACTGATATCTGCTTGTGACACTCACATCATACGCAATATCGGGTCTCGTACATAGCATGCCATACATTATGCTTCCTATGGCAGAAGCATAAGGCGTCCTTTTCATCTCCTCGATTTCACTAGGTGTTTGCGGACACATAGACTTCGAGAGACGAATCCCATGGGACATTGGCAAGAATCCCTTCTTGGATTCTTCCATGCTAAACCGTTCCATAACGGTGTCTATATGTACAGGCTTTGGGATAAGCCAAGCATCTTCCTTGCTCTATCTCTATAGATGCATATTCCAAATACGTAAGATGCTTCTCCCAAATCCTTCATTGAGAAACGTGTGGACAACCATGCTTTCGTTTGTTGCAGCATTCCTACGTCATTCCCAATGAGTAGAATGTCATAAACGTAAAGCACTAAAAATATCACTGCCCTCCCACTAACCTTCTTGTATACACAAGGTTCCTCCGGATTCTTCTCAAAATCAAACTCTTTGATAGTTGAGTCGAACCTAATGTTCCAACTTCGGGATGCTTGTTTCAATCCATAAATGGATCGCTGGAGCTTGCAAACCTTTTGCTCACTTCCAGAAGATATAAAGCCTTCTGGCTGCGCCATGTAAATTTCTTCTTCAATATCTCCATTAAGGAAGGCGGTCTTCACATCCATTTGCCATATCTCGTAGTCGTACCACGCAGCTATGGCCAGCAAAATCCTAATGGACTTCAGCATCGCGACTGGCGAAAAGGTTTCCTCATAGTCAACACCTTGCCTTTGAGTGTATCCTTTCTCTACCAATCTAGCTTTATAGGTCGACACCTTTCCATCCACCCCAATTTTCTTCTTATAGATCCACTTGCAGCCTATAGGGACAATTCTCTTAGGTGGATCTACCAAGGTCCACACCTTGTTGGAGTACATGGAGTCCATTTCGGATTTCATGGCTGTTAGCCAATGTCCCATGTCCGCATCCGATACGGCCTCATTGTATGTTCTTGGATCTCGTCCAAGATCAACATGATCTTCATCATTTTCGAGGAGGAATAACCTATCCGGCATTTTCCGAACTCTTTCGGATCTACGCACCGTAGGTTCAGGAGGTATATTAGTGGTTTGTTGTATTGGTTCGATTGCTTGTTCTTGCGTTTGAACTTCACTTTGTGGTTCTTGAACTACTTCAAGTTCTATCATGCTGCCTTTTCTATCGGATAGAAACTCCCTTTCCAAAAAGGTGGCATTTCTTGAAACAAACGTCTTTGCTTCTTTGACATAATAGAACTCGTATCCCATCGAGTCTTCGGGATACCCCACAAAATAGCACAAGTCGGATTTACTATCCAACTTATCTCCCACTAATCGCTTCACATAAGCGGGACAACCCCATATCCTAATATGTTTGTAGTTGGGTTTCCGGGAATGCCAAAGTTCATACGGTGTGGATTTAACTGCTTTGGTGTTAACTCTATTCAGCAAATACGCGGCAGTACGAAGTGCATGACCCCACAAGTATGCCGGTAAGTTTGTGAACCCCATCATGGATCGAACCATATCTAATAAAGTTCGATTCCGACGTTCGGATACTCCATTAAGTTGAGGAGTTCCCGGTGGAGTCCATTGGGACTGTATCCCATTTTCTTTTAGATAGTGAATGAACTTGATGCTCAAGTATTCTCCACCACGATCGGATCGCAGCTTCTTAATACTTCGTCCGAGTTGCTTTTCCACTTCGTGTCTAAAATCTTTGAACCTTTCAAATGTTTCAGACTTGTACTTCATCAAGTACACATACCCATACCTAGAATAATCATCGGTAAAGGTAGCGAAGTAGTTATATCCACCCTTCGCACTAACACTTAGTGGACCACATACGTCTGTATGGATCAAATCCAAAAGACCCTCGGCTCGTTCCATTTTCCCTTTGTAGGGTGACTTGGTCATTTTCCCTTTAAGGAAAGATTCACAAGTTTGTAGTGATTTCACGTCCTCCAAAGAGAACAATCCTTCACTGACAAAATCGTTCATCCTTCTTAAAGAGACATGACCTAATCTAGCGTGCCAAAGTTGTGCGGGGTTTTGATCTATCTCCTTACGTTTTGCTGATATAACATTAATAGGTATTTCACTTGGATTTAGTTCATACAAGTTGTATAATAGTCATCCTTTGCAAATCAAATTCTCATTCTTTTGTATAATGCAAATCGAATTTCCAAAAACAAAAGTAAAACCTTCAATATCTAATACAGGAATAGAAATAAGGTTTCTAATGAGGGACGGAACAAATAAACAATCGTTCAAAACAATAGGAAAACTAGAATCCAAAACATTTAAGTAAATTGTGCCAATGGCTTCAGCAGCAACTCTTGCTCCATTCCCCATCCTTAGGAAGGTCTCACCCACTCTAAGTCTTCGACTTCTTGTCATTAGCTGCAAATCATTGCACAAATGTGAGCCACAGCCCGTATCCAATACCCAAGAAGAAGAGTTGACAGACAAATTTACGTCAATGAAATACGTACCCTTTTCAGAACTTTTCTGCTTCAGGTAAGCCTTGCAGTTGCGGCGCCAATGTCCTTTCTTTCCACAGTGATGGCAAGCATCATCAACTTGTTTGCTAACCTTTGCTTTGGGGCCCCCACTACCTTCACCCACTTCGAACTTGCTGTTTGGGAAGGGAACTCTTTCCTTTCTCTTCTTTTGGAAAGAACTCTTCTTTCCAGAAGTAGTAGCAATGAGAACAGACTTCTCTTTCTTAATGGTGGACTCGAAGCTGACCAACATGTTCATTAACTCATCCAAGGGAGGATCTAGTTTGTTCATGTTGAAGTTCACTATGAACGATTCATAGGAACTAGGAAGGGACAACAGGATCAAATCCAACGAGAGCTCGGCCGGGAGGATGACATCAAGATTCACTAGGTTTTCAAGGAGAGTGATCATTTTGAGACAGTGCTCGTGGACCGAAGTCCCTTCGCGCAGTCTCGCTGTGATCAACTCCTTTGTAGCAGCGTACCTCGATGCCCTAATATTCTCACTATACATGCTATAGAGATGAGCCTTTATATCGAAAGCATGCAAGTGAGACTCATATTTCCTCGCAAGCGCGGGCTCCATGGTGGCTATCATATAGCACCTAGCATGAGTGTCATCTTTCTTCCAAACTTCATAAGTTTCCTTCTCAGCATCAGTTGCTGTGTCAGGTATAGTGGCGGGAAGTCTCTCGTTCAAAACATAGAGACGCCCCTCAACGGTTAGTACAAGCTTAAGACTACGCAACCAATCTAGGTAATTAGGGCCATTGAGTTTATTGTCGAGGATTGACATTATGGGATTCTTAGACATGATTATCTGAGACATATAGAGAAGAGGATTATTAGAGATTCGCGTTAAATGATTGTTACAATTAAATGTTTGGACTTATGTTATTTAATTGTTCTCCCACTAATTTTATCGAGTTCCACTTCCCTCTAGTAGACAAACGAGAAAACTGATTTTTCTTAATGGGCTTTAGGTCCAATAGACAAATATAACCCGTAGTTAATCTAGGCCGATTATATTTGCCCAAAGGTAGATCACAATCAATCATATCCACAATATGACCCTAAATTAATTTTCCTCACACTTGATAATGACCTAAGTTAATCTCGCGAATATCAAAATCGTCGTGTGTCAAGTCTAACCTACCAATCAAAGATGCTTATAGAACTCGATTATGCCAAACTAATGCAGTCCCTAGTTAATCTAGCCGACCACGTTAATTCAACATAACCCTTTTCTATGGCTACCTTCATCACTATGTCAATTGAATTACAGCTTACTCTACCATAGCACTCCCCGCTAACACGGCTTACTGCACTATAGTAAAGGGCTACACATAATCCAACCGTTGGCAGAAGGAAAGAAATAACTCAACAGATTGGGTTTTTCTTTATAGCTTGAAATGATTTTTAATTGAATTAAGAATGAGGGATTTTCATTTTCATTGAAATATTTTATTTCATCAGAAGGTTTTGGATTGGTCTATGTGATTCCTACATCTATGTTCTCTAAAGGTATATGGAAGCGCATATTGTCCTAAGAGGAACATACGACCTAATTTCATAATTAATTACATTAATTAATTATCGAGTTTTCAAAGTAATTATAGAACCTCAACTAGCATAAATCATTCAAATAATGTTGAGGTACTACCAATTAAGTTGAATCATAATCAAAATTATGAATGTGTTCTATTAATTGAAATCAATTTAACAATTTAATTAATTAATTAATCGAACACCTATTTACTAAAATAGACGATTGTCGATCCAATTATCTAATTGGGATTAATTGAAAATGATTTTCCAAAAATTAAAATCAATTTGTTTTAAGTTTAATTTTAGAAATCTGAAATAAATTTTTTTTTTCTTTGTTTTTTTGTTTTTTTTTTTTATTTTCAGTGAACCGGTTCGGCCGACCGGTCTGACCGGTTCGGACCGAAGCGGTCCGGTTCTGCCCGGTCCAATTGACCCAAATCAGTGGGCCGGGTCAGTCGGACCGAGAACCGGTCTGACCGACCCGAATCCACTTGGATTCGGTCGATTTGATCGTGCACAACCATCGAACCGGCCGGTCCGACCGGTTCGATCCGAACAATTAAAAACCGACGTTTAATAAATAATTTTAGATCCGATTTTCCAATTTTAAACAATTTTAAAGCTGGAAAAATTCTAAACAATATTTCAAAAATATTTTAAACTTACGAAAACTCCCAATTACATAATACAACAATCACTACTTTAATAAATCGAACATGCATAAAATCATAGCATATTAAAACGAACGCAATTAATTGCGCAACGAGCTCTGATACCACTGTTGGGTTTCGGGCACGTGTACGC
The DNA here is from genome assembly GCF_000504015.1 of Erythranthe guttata. The sequence goes on along the minus strand of NW_012193888.1, from coordinate 1,664,226 downwards.
AGCGGAAAACAAAAATTTAATGCAATTTAAACGACTTTAAAGCACATAAGCACATGCCCGACAAATTAAAATCAATTAATTGCGTACCTTTGCGCTTCCAGTGAAATTAAAACAACATACATGCTAAAATGTTTAACAGAATTTAAACCAATTAACATGCTCGCGTTTTAAACCAACTAACATGCTTGCAACGATTAAAACGATTACGCATAATCACATAAAATCATACGAAAGCAAACATGAATATGTAGTTTAAAACGTAAACGAATCGAAACAAGGGATTCGTGTGTTTACGTCTTGAAGCGTGAGGTTGGAGCGCTGAGCAAGTCGAGATTGCTACGGAAACCAATCCGTACAATCGGGGCAGCAGCGGTGCAGCGGCAGCAGCGGCGAGACGGGCCGTGGAGGCGCGTGTAACTCACGCGCGGTCTTCAGGCGGCGCGTGGGGTTGCTTGCGACTTCGGCTCGTGTGCTGCTCCTCGTTTCTTCGATCTTCGATCTTCCTCCTCTCGGATTTCACCTCGTATACTTTGATCTACTAAACACGTGGCACTAGACACGTAATAGTTAGAAAAATGGAAGAAAAAGAGAAGGAAAGAAGCTACCAAAGTAATCGGCCGATGAACGGCCGATTCCGGCGAAAACGGCGGCGTTGACGGCGGTGGTGGCCGCGGGAGAAAGAGGCCGAGAGAGAGAGGTGGACGGCTAGGGTTAGGGTTAGGTCTTGTGTGTTTGTGCAAGGCCTATCAATCAAGTATTTATAGTCCCTTGCATAAAACCCTAACGGGCTTAAGTTGGACCGGGCCCAACAGCTTAAGCTCGTTAGTTCCTTTACTTGCTCGTCTCTCTCAATTCAATGATCGGAAAATTGCAACAATTACATTTTCGGAATCATTATAATGTCCTCGTCATTACGAGTGCCATCTTTCATTTTCCAACTTTCCAAAAGTGGAAACCCTAGTTCAGTGCACTTTCTAAATTTGGAAACTTCCCGATTTAGAAAGTTCACTAACACGTTCGCCTATTCTTTTCCTTTTCTTATTCTCATTCATAATTCCAAATTATGAATGTTGGATCCAATCACATTGACTTCCAATCATGCAAAGATAAACTTACTTTATCTCTGACCGTTTATTCAAAGATCTCATGTGCACGAGCAGTGTGACCCTCGATGGTTCTGGTGTAAGCTAGCCGTGGGCCCACAACCCTTTGTGGTCAAAACTCGTCCCTTAGAGTTACGATTAAGATGAAACTCGTTTCACCTCAATCACCCAACGAATCAAGATTGGCGTCTAGCAACTACGCGTCATGATTCCCTAGATACAAATGAATTGCCTGCAAGAACCTTAAGATATAGTTAACGTACAGTACGGTCCCTTCGATTCATATGTCCTGATCGAACTAGAGGCATTGGTTCATCGAGACCTCTTTATATGTTCGATGACGGTGCAATCGTTCCAAGTGTTGTAATCGTCACGTGCATGACTTAGAGAATCGAATTCTCTAATCATCACTTAGTCAGCTCTGGCCAGAGACTCAGAATGATTACAAACTTTCAGAACACACAGGACATCCAAGACTATTCTAGCGATCGAATCCCCGACTACAATGCACAGACCTCCCACTAGATTTCGGACTGCACGAACACTGGCCCTTGGGATGGTCCTCGGTGGAACTCAGGGACAGGTCACGATACAGCTGGTCCTCTAGTGAAGTCACGGTGATGTCTAGGTCATAAGGACTAATGGTGTACAACTATACCATAGATATCTCTACTCGATTATTGGGAACCACTTAGAGATTTCTAGGGTGAGGGAGTTCAGTGAACTCGTCAACTTACGAGCACCCACTTATGCATGCCGATATCACAATACCGTTTACTGATGAGATGCAGTACACATACACTAAGTGCTAGTCTTAATGGGAAAGGCCGATATCCTCATTAGTGGCGTAACCCTTCGACTAGGAACACGTTTAACAGTTATAATACTTGAGTAAATATCTCACGATCCTAACGATCAATTACTAGTACTTGTAATAACTGTAAGGACTATATCTATGCTTGTGACAAAGGGACAAAGATATAGAATGCCAAGGTGTTTTATCATTAATACGAATAAAGGTTCGTTTATTACAATAATAAATACGAAAGACCACAGCCACATGTTGGCTTGTTGGTTACCTACTCTAACAACGACAATGTATAAGGGATATGTAATAATTAATAACTTTAAACAATATAAAATGATGAGGACTCAGAGTCCATATATTTTGGACAAAATTGTATTATAATTTGGCAAAAAAAGTTGTCATTGCACCAAGAAACTAACTGAAAAGATAAAACCCAAAGTGACCACTTGGAGATGAGAATTATCTTGAAATATGTATAAAATTGTCATACAGTTTTTTGAGGTTTCTATGATTTTTCTAAAAACATCTTTGTTGTACTTACCTTCTAAAAGATACCTAATGCTAGAACAGTTAATGTAGTGTTAAAAGGATCCACTTCCAATAGTAATATTCAATCATTTTCCAACGTCCATTCGAGTATAAAGAAATATAAATAGGATTTAAGATTTAACTCCAACAGCATCATGTATACCTATAATTTGCACATTTTGCATAATTTCAACCCAAAATCACATTTACAGCAGAATGAAAAAAGGCAAAATTTGCTAGATTTCAACTTTGCATATTTAAAATTGAGAAACCAAAATTACAATTTAACAAATTGGGTAAACATAAAGAATAATAAAAATTCCACAACCCATCTCTTTCAACCACAAAATTTGTAGTAATAAACTCCAACTGCCAATATCAATGACCAATTTAATTCATCAACCACCACTGTAAAAAAATTTAACACCAATCAACTATATAAATTGTGGTATTTGGTTTCATAAAAAATCACCCTCAACTGAAAAAAAACACATGTATCTCAAAAAAAATTAAAGATGTAAAACAACTTACATGAAATTTGAGTCCATTGATGGAAGATGGTAAAACAAGTTCTCTACCACCACTCTTCTATTGGATGAGAGTCACCATAAATTTTTCTCTTTTTATTTTTATTTTCTCCCCTGTCCTGTTTCCCTTTCTTCTTCTCCCTTTCTTCTTCTGGTTTTCTGTGTCTCTTCTGGTGGGAATTTGTGGCAGAAATAATGAGATATAGAGAAAGCCCTAGAAAGTAGAAACAATATATTGACTTAATATATTTAGTGCGTATTATTTTTTATAAAAAGAGGAGAGTCATTGGCTAATTTTTTGGTCCATTGGTGCTATTTAAAAAAATATAATTTATAGTTATTATTTCCACATAATATGTTTCCATGTATAAATGTAATTAATAAAATAATGAGTGCTTAATTCTTTTAATATACGTATATATAAAATTAAATTTTCCTTTTCAATATATTTTAATTCCAAACAATATCTTAAGTAAATAAAGTAAATTAAATTTTCCGTTTGGAATTTATCAATCTAATTTAGAATTTTTATTAATAATATTCTTATTTTGAATATTTTTTTTAAATGGTCGTTAAATATTGTCGTTTGAATATGCATGTTGAAATATAGTTGTTAAAATTAATTCAAAATTAAAATGTTGTAAAATAATAAAATATGATAATTATGTAAAATATAAACAATGTTGTTGGAGTGTGATGTTATAAGTGGTGTTGCATAACACTGTTCGTCTCTTAAATTAAAGATATAGACAACCGGTTTTTAAACAACTGTTGGAGATGGCCTAAGAGGCTCCTTACCATACCAAGGGAAAAAGATTTGTGGCACTGCAAACTTTCATAAGGAGAAACGAGATTACTTATGATCGTTTCCTGTCCATATGTTGGCCATATTTCAATGCAAAGCTCACAAAAATTCTTGATCCCTCAAGTGTGTTCACCGAAATAATGTCTCAAATAAAAGGAGTTGTGCAAGAATGGGAATCAGACGATAGGAAATGAAATAGGCATGACTATGTTTCACTGTCTGATGCTAGGGTATCCACTTTAAGTGCAAAGAACAGGGATGCGATTTACGATATTTTTTAGGACTACGAGAAAATGAAATTGGAGCATTTTGGTGAATTTGATCTTGCTGGTTTTGTGATCGACATTCATCTACGGCTCCAGAATGAAGATGATTTAATGGGTGATAAAAATGAAATATGTGTACATTGATGAAGAGAAAGTCTTTTTATGATGCATCAAGTGAAGAGATCATGATGGTAAATGCAGCACTATGTGCAATTTGATCGAAATTTATTATAAGATATCAAGTGATTAGAGCCACATGTCCTATATTTTCATTATATCTTTTTTGATTATAGGATAGAATATTCTAGTCAATATTTACCTAGAACAAGTCCTTGTGTAATTGTATATATTGCCCTCTGTAATTGTGAATACATAAAAATAAATATATTCTTCATTATTCTTCTTTACTCAACATGGTATCAAGCCAGAATATCGATTCTTTTCTACTCCACCATCTACATCACATAAATCTCCATACCTTCTACTATTAAAACCTTACGATTGTATCTCCTTTATTCTCCAATAATTATTATTATATTGTTCTATATATCACTTATATATTTCAAATGAGTTCCACAATAGGTCCTAAAACTCCCACCAAGACAACCGATATTGACCCATCAAATTGCTATTACTTTCACCGCTCAGATAATTCATTTATATCTCTTTCCTCCCAATTACTATAACTGGGCGACAATCGACATGGAGCAAATCTGTAGAAATTTCTCTTTCAGTTAGAAATAAGTTAGGCTTTATCAATGGACGATTTACGAAACCTTCCAAAACTACACATCCTGAATAATATATCTTATGGGAATATGCAAATCATATATTGATTTCATGGTTCTCGCTGTTAGAATTCTATTTTGATTCTAATTTACCAAAACCATGTTAGAGACCAACGGATGTAATTTTTCATACTTATTTGTTAACCAAATACTTGTGCTGGAAGAATCCTTGGTGGAATTGTTTTGATGAGTAAAAAACTCCATTACCCACGATTTGTTTTAATAGTTTTGCCATTAAGTAATATCTGGTATAGGAATTACTCTTAGGTTGTGTTTGGATTGGAGGATTTTAAACGAATGGATTTTAAATACCTTGGATTTGAAATCCATACAATTTAAAATCACCTGTTTGGATACATGAAAATTCATACAAAGGATTTCAAATCAAATTCCCTGTTTGTCTAAAGACTAGTGGATTTAAATTATTTAATTAGTTTTACAAACAATTTCATGTCATACAAATGTGATGTTGCAATTATTGAACTTCTGAGAAATATGTGCTAAGTTTCATGAAATAATAACACTATATATATATATATATATATATATATAGAGGAACCAAAGTTAAGTAAAATTTGCTCTCTCAATAATGTCTTTCTAAAATCAAAAATAGTTCATAACACTCCATTACAGCATAAAAGAAAATTTTCATAGTTTATCGAGCTAACTAAATCGAGTTCCAAATTAAAACAATTAAGAGTAAATTAGAAAGTAAATCCAATCTTTTCTTTTCATCCGGTAGAGCTTTCAAAAAATTAAATTCTTCTTCATTTCCATTCATCGACATTCGAACAACTTCAAAAACTTCATCGTCGGTTAGCCCATGTATCATTGAGACAACCTCATGCATCTCAATGCCGCTTGATTTGTCCTCACCTTTCCTTTTAGTAGCTAGAAACTCTTGGAATGAAGTAGCTATAGCCCTAACATCTTCAGCCATAGAATCTTTATTTGGTCTTTTTTTCTTATCATTCATAGAATCTGTCGAACTTGATGGTCGTACTCTTGATCCCAATATAGGAGCTGAAGTCACTTCAATTTCATCTTCTTCACCCATTGCTTCTACACCTTCATCAAAATTTTCAGCTCCTTGACCGGTTGCTCTATCTTTTCCACACAAAAGAATAATATCATCCCAATTTTCTATCATTTTATCCTGCATACCTTTTGCATCGGGGTGCGACTGCATATAAATCAAATCAAACAACCAATTATAACATATGCATGTAATACATGTAATTTGTGCTGTATAACCACTAACAACTTTTACTTGCGCAGAAAAAGAGTTGTACAATAGTTAAAATCATCTAACATCAACATATGAGTTCCAAGAGCTCCATTCATCTAATGTGACAACGATCATTTTTCGTTCTTCATCCCATGTAAAACCACTTTGCTTAGTCTAAATATCTGACACAACATTAAACGATTTCTTCCAATTTTTGAGTCGATCTTTTATGTTATCCTTTGTCAAGTTAAGATGTAACTTTGAGTTCAAATACGTCACAGCCGCATGTAAAGCTTGGGGCCTCCAAGAATTTGTTTCCTTGAGCCATTTGATCAGTCAAAATTGTTGCCAAATGATCGTCCATCTCTCTATTCGAAGAAATATATGGTTGCTTCTTGTGCTTGGGTGCAGCAAATAATCATTCAACAAAGAAAATAGTTTTAGAAGACAATTAAGCACAAGATAACCGACATATCAACATTATATTGACTGCTTTAATATGCAAAATTGTGTCAAACATCCAGCTAGTGCTGGTTATAAAGATTGAGCTTTCAAAAATATTGAAAAAGTCAGCAAAAAAATTGTATATTAAAAATAAATGCTAATTGACATTTACCTTCAAAGTGGCCACAGCACTTTTTCATAGTAGGAGCTTCCACGTCCTTTTTCATTTTGCTAATTATACTCAAAAGTAGCAAATAATTTTATAAAAAAATACATCACAATGAAATTACTTCATAAAGGATTACACATAAATATTTATGTCAAACTTTGTGCAAACCATGACACACCCAAAAAAACATTCGAAAAAGTCAGCCAAAAATTTAAAATTTAAAGTCATAAAGAAAGACAACCACTAAATAATGATTATCCCAATAAAACAATTGAGCTACATTATGCGAGCTTGAAACATTGTCCATTCATTTGTATAGTCTTTCTTCTTCTTCTTCTTCTTCTTCTTCTTCTTCTTCTTCTTCTTCTTCTTCTTCTTCTTCTTCTTCTTCTTCTTCTTCTTCAAATTTGTTGTAATTATTTAGTTACAATAGCACATACAAGTAATTTAAATTACGACCTTCTTAGACGCATAATGAAATTAACTATCAAACAAAAATAAAAGATTCAGGAATTACATAATTCCTCCAAACAGCCAAGAAATAATAAAAGAATAATGAACAGGACCTTTATCATAGAAAATTGAGAAATATGGCAGAGAATATAATTGATATTAAGCTTCAAGTTCAGTTGCGCCGCCGAGCACCACCGTCGAGCACCACCGTCGAGCACTGTCGTCGAGCGCCGCCGTTGAAGAGAAATATTCCCTGCTAATTCCCTAGCTAGAAGATCGATGATTGATGAAATTCCTAATTTTTGAAGGATGCAGAGAGAAGTTCCTATAACTCGATGGGTGGATTTCAAATGTCTATGTGGGAGGATTTGAAATCCATTAAAAAATGGACTCAAATCCAATTAGTTTTTAGGGGTAGTTGAAATCCATTGATTTAAGTTGTGGCCCAAACGACGTAATGGATTTGGGGCAGTGGATTTAAAATCCGTCCTTCCAGACGGGCTCTTAGATTAGTAGTAGGTTAGTGTTTATATATTTAGGGGTCTTAAGAAAAGATATAAGTCCCTGGTGATAAACCTTATTAGAACTAAATAACAAGTCTAATTAAAATTTGCTTCACATCATTTATTAAATTTATTTCAAAAAAACCCATCAACTCACAAATTCGAAATTACAGCAGATTGTAAATATACTATGATGAACTATGGTATTATTTAACTGTTTTAAGTTTGCATCTAGCATTTTTTCCATTTTTACGTAGAACACCTTTTTTATTTTTTTTTTCCTTTTATTTTTTCTCCTTCTTTTCTACATAAATTGAAAATTATGATTTCATTGTTTTTTCTTTTTTTTTTAATTTTTCGTTTTTTGTTTCATTTTATAAAAATCTAATTTTCCCCCTTTTTTTTCTTCATAAATTGAAAATTATGATTTTTGAATTTTTTTTCCGGTCGTAGACATCTACAGAAACCCGTAGGAACCATAGTAATCTGTAGCCACCCACAGACTTCTTGAAACCCTAACTCCTCCTTTGAACCCTAGCCGCTAGACACCTTAGACACCCATAGACACTCATAGACATCATTAGACATCCAAATCGAAAAATCTTAATTTTTCCCCACCAAACCTAGATCCGATCCTCCGCCCCCACCACCACCACCGTTGCTACTCCCCCTCTCCCTCCCCCCACACCCTGATCCACCTCACGACTCATCCCTATTGGTTGCAAACAAAAACGATCCTGCCATCCCCAACCCAGCGTCACAGAGCCTCCAGATGCAACCCCTGCACCTAGCGCCGCCATAGCCGTCGTCGCCACCATAGCCGTCGCCGGCTACCATAACCGCCGGCCAACATAGCCGTCGCCACCTACCATAACCACCGTCATAGCCTCCATACTATTCCACTATGGTGGGCGTGGGCAGAAAGCAACTGCCATGGTAAGAATTTTGTGCCACCTGGAGATTTCTTGTTTTGATTTTCCTTCTTTGACATTCGAATTACTATTAGGTTTTGCATGGTAGCACACTAGCATGAGTGAGATTATTTTTCAAGTAAAATGAAATTTTTACTAACTTTTTATTGACTATTTAATTTTTAAATTATAAAAATATCCAATTTCTCATATGAGGAAACTAGTATGAAATTTGTGTGACCCGGTACTAAATGTAGTTTTCCCATAACATACTCAATAACTTTTATCCCATTTTTAGGGATAATAAAATTTTCTTTTCACCCTTTTGCATTCGCCCCAACAAAAAATAATTGCAAGATAAGAACTCATTTACTCCATAATTACAGCTATGCCCAAAAAAATTATCGAATCAAGCAACTATCAAATTCAAATTATCACAAAAATTGAAACCCTAATTCGATAGGGAAGAATTGGACCATAATTTTATGTAGACCAACTGAAACGGTAAAATCGCGTTGTTGTATGCTTTCTTTTAATGGGTGTAAAACGCTTTTTACAGTCCTAACACGTTTATAAGTATCTGTTGTCTATTAAAGAAGTAGCCCACCAAATAACAACACTAGCACAAAAACAAGAATCACCACCTTATAATTTAATTAGGCCTTTGATTAATTTCACAATAAACCAAATACAAAACCACTATGAACTTTTTCTCTCTTTCCCTCCCCTTTTTCTTCCCTGTATGTATTTCTGGACCAACTAAATATGAGTTAATTGCATATACCACCCCTGTGTAATCTCTAATTGCCAAATACCCCCTATGAAAAGAAACTCACTATCTCCTCCCTGTGTTAACAAAGTCAAGGCATCCGGACCCATGGAGGCAAATCGTGTCTCTAACTCGCGGATTGTGCGATGTTTTTATTCTTTTTTAGGGTGAAATGACAGAAATATCCCTTTATAAAAAAGGAAAAAAACCAGATTGATTTAATTTGAAATAATCTAAATTTATAGGACTAAATTGCAAATTCCAAAATTCCAAAATAATAATAATATCCCAATAAAAATAAGAAACAAGAAAAAAAAACAAAAGCAAAAGCAAATCACATCTTCTTCCTCTCCGTCGGCCCACCTCCAAGTTCAGCACCGGCGCCGTCTCGCACCACCGCCTTCCCCCGCCTCCTTCAAATCCGTTCCCACTACACCGCCTTCCACCCACTCCTTCAAATTCATTCCCACTACACCGCCTTCCACCCATTCCTTCAAATTCGTTCCCACTACCACGCCGCCGCCGGTCTGGCACCACTCATTTCTTAGTGATAGAGAGATAGTTGTGTATAGTTGAAGAATGACAAAGGTTACATGTGACGAGACCTTTCTGAGAGAGACCGAGACAAGATCGAGATCGAAATCTCTCCACCACCGAAATATAGATCCGCTGCCGCCGACGCTTATATATATTTCTTTTTGTTGTGTGTTTATAGCTACCATTTTCACAGTTTTTGTGGTGGTGGTGTAGCAGGACAGCAGTTGTGCCGGTGGCGGTAGGCGGGTGGGTGGTTGAGCTGGTGGCGGTGGGCGGGTGGGTGGATGGAAAGGGAAGAAGACACTTTTTTTTATAAAATTATTATTATTATTTATTATAAAATGTAACATAAACAATTACAAAACATATAAAAACACTATAAAAAATGCATATAAGAATTTAATATTACAATATATATTTAATTCTTGTTTATATTTTTTCTTATTCTTAATAATTAAATAAATACATAATATTTACAAAGTTAAACTGATTCTAAAATGTGGTGTATTATACTTTACTAATTGCTAAAAAAACCCTTAGGACATTTTTGTGTATTCACCATTAGTCAAAGCCTAAAATAAAAAAGGGTGCAGTGTGCTTCGAAAATGTTAACAGAGGGGGGAGTTAGTGAGTCTTTTTTAACACAGGGGGGTATTTGGCAATTAGAGATTACACTTGGTGGTTTTTGCATTAAGCTCAACTAGATATACATACATAATTTTTTTTTGGTAATAAATAAAAAAATGGCCATTATATTAATCTAGTGTTTTTTCTTTCCATCTGATTGGCCTATGTCGCATTTACTAGCACCATTACCTGAATCTTTAACAGTCCAGTCTTGCTTCTCCTTAATCAGGAGCAGCTCTTTCAAGTGCGAAGCTTCCACACTTTTCGAGGAAGATTCTCTTGTTGTCGGAACATTGCTATTCCCGGGCACAGAGATGCCTGATAGTGGATTCAGCGTGATTTTGGGCATCGGGTTGCGGTATGAATTTATCAATGAAATAATATTGGGCTTCGATTCGATATCGACCCATCTATTATCCACCCAATCTCTCGAAGTCGCGAACTTATCCTCACCTGCCACAAGTGATTGATAATATGAATAATCAACATAAATCGACACATATTGATATTATGCGCTATTTATTTATTGATTATTATATACGTAAAACATTTAGGAGCACAGTCGTCGTCGTACCGGGAAAATAAACCTGAAGATTGTTCGGTACATCCATGTCGCATCCAATTAGAAAACCTTCCCACCAATCGTCTGACCACCGGGAGTCGACTGCAGAACCTACCCTAAAATTATTCTCCGAAGAATATTCCGAATTAGGCCAAGGCCTCACCGTTAGGCGGCCCCCACATCTCGCACCGAATTTATCCGGAGCTGCCACTCTGGCTGCTGGGACCCACTCCTACAAAATTCACATATATTAAATTCAAGATTATGTTTTCATATATAATATATATGTGTGTGCGCCTGTGTATGTACATACCTCGAGTTTTGCAGATCCATCGCAGTCGTTTACGTCGCAGTGCTGAACTTTGAGACGTCTTCGAGATGAATAGAGAACCTTGCACCTGAACCAGCAGCCACGCATGCCGCTGTCTTGACAAAGAACCTCGATATGCTCTGCAGCATCATCGGTTATGGCCATGGGATGTTACTGATGTGGCATTGTTCTCTCAATCCTCAACTGATCTGGCACAAAATAAATTAGCAGAAAGAAGATTTTCGTAAAATGAGTAGATCTCGAATGCAACATTGAAAGGGAAACATTAGAATGTATGTTCTTATATCAGAAAAATGAAATTCAGGGAATTACGAGATTAAGGGTCGACACACACTGTTTCTTTTTTAAAAAGGAAGATTTTGCCCTTATTTTAGTAATTAATTATTTACAGAAAAGATGCGATCGTCAATTCATAGATCTCCGAAAGAGCGAAAGTAACTCTTCTAACGAGACTAAGGATTGCTTATTTAAAAGCTCGATCGTCAATCATACCGTAAATGAACTAGGAATTGAATCAAATGTTGAATGCAAATTCAAGAATAAATTGCTCGAAAACTCGAATAAAACAATCATGTTCGGTTTTCGCCTCACAAGAGGCTGAATTCATCATTCATTTCGTCTTAAAAATAAAAAATAAAAAAGAATCCGAAGGAGATATATGTAAATTATTTTACTTGTACGACTAGGCAAGAAGCTATTATATTCACATAACTCTCGACTGTAAAAAGCTCAAAGACATCTACAATTTTACCTTGAACTCCATAACGAGTGAGGCGGAGATTCCAAAGCTCGAGAAGAGGAGGTTTTGCAAAGAATGCAGATATGAAAATGACACATACAAGAACCCTTTTTTATAGCAAAAAACACTAAATTGTGCTACCTCAGCCAGATGTCAGCACAAAACACGTGTTTGTTTTCGATACGTTTCAAGATAAGCACGTATTTATAGTTTTTTTCCTCTTTTTTTTTCAACAACTTGCAGATTTTCGCAATAAATTTCAGAAAAAAACACGGATTCGTATCTGAACATTAAATAGCCTAGTATAATCCAAGGCGTTATGGATAAATAAGTCTTGGAAGAGATTCACGGAATCCAATCGACATCCCAAAATTAGGAGCGCGCGAAACAATTGACGTGAGATAGGAAATAACTAGTCATATGCATGCGTACGAACGATGGTGTTAAGGAATATGCAATATTCTCAAACAATGGCTGAAATCATATATGCAATACACTCTAATTTCAGATAATTAACTAAGCATTTATAATTCTTTAGGAGCATAACATACTTGAGTTAGTGAATAGCGAGCCTCCTCCCGAGGTTATTGAATGAGAAATTCGACGACGTATTTCCGAGCTTTCCATGCCGTTCTAGCATTGACTGTTGCAATTGACCCAAAGAGTCGTAGGTAGTCCTTTGTCACTGTGTAGAACATGTGGTTTAAACTTCTTTCGATTCCCACCACAGCAAGTAGAGAATTTGCAGTTGAGTCCCTTAAGATATATTGAACTATGCGGCTTCCCTTTTCAGGACAAATAACAAGCTCTTCCCACCCCCTTTGCACCTAATTGTTCGACATCCTGATCAAGAGTAGAACATAAGAGAATTTATAAGTGTTGTAGATAAACAAACATGCATTTTAACAACGAGACGACCCATTTTTTTCTAGATTATATAATCAATTCAAATTTTCGTCTTTTTAGATATATATCAAGAAATAAGTATATTATTAATAAAAAAAAAACATGCACTTAACCAGTTGCCCTTTGCGTGAAATAAGCTAAGTAATTCCAGTTATGGTCTTCAAAAAACATAGTTTTATAAGTAGGTCAACCTCTTTCATGCAGTAAGCAAATCAAGTTATAATTATTCGAATTATTGCAATTTTCAACCCTATATATATATACTGAAATACATAACCAGAAACCCCTAAAATCCGAGGGAAATTTTGGTTTCTGTTAAACATAGAAATTAAATCAACAACCAAAAATACAAAAAATAAAAAAAACGAATAAAAATCATATCTTTGTCACAAATAAAAATGGGTTTTGCTGTATTTAACCAATTTTGTTGAACCTGCCACCAGCATTCACAAAAAGGAAACAACTAATCAAAACAAAGAAACACGAACCTTAAAGGGTACGATGCGAGAATTCCAACAATGGTCGACGACACAAAGAGAAAGAGAACACAACAAGAGGGAGAAGATAAACATGTACAGATGAATGATTCTGAACTGGCCTTGATAAAAGTGAAAAGATACAGGTGGGAATGAGTTAAGCGGAGAGAAATGGACAAAAGGTGAGTGAGTAGGATGTTTGGTGACAACTTTTGGCGGTTAAGGGTTAAATGGTGACAGTAGTGGAAAATAAGTAACGGGGGAAGGGATATATATATATATATATATATATATATATATATATATATATATATATATATATATATATATATATATATATATATATATTGGGTTTCAGGCACGTGTACGCAGCGGAAAACAAAAATCTTATGCGATTTAAACAACTTTAAAACACATAAGCACATGCCCGATGATTAAAACAATTAATTGCGTACCTTTGCGCTTCCAGCGAAATTAAAAACAACATACATGCTAAATTATTTAACCGAATTTAAATCAATTAGCATGCTCGCAACAATTAAAACGATTTCACGTAATCACACAAAATCATACGAGAACGAACATGAATATATTGTTTAAACATAAACGAATCAAGAACATTGAATTCGTGCGTTTACCTCTTGAAGCGTGAGGTAGGAGCGCTAAGCAAGACGAGATTGCTACGGAAACCAATCCGTACAATCCGGGGCAAGCAGCGGTGGAGCGGCAGCAGCGGCGAGACGGGCCACGGCGGCGCGTGTATCTCACGCGCGGTCTTCGGGGCGGCGCGTGGGGTTGCGTGCGGCTTCGGCTCGTGTGCTGCTCCTTGATTCTTCGATCTTCGATCTTCCTCCTCTCGGATTTCACCTCGTATACTTCAATCTACTAAACACATGGCACAAGACACGTAATAGTTAGAAATAACGGAAGAAAAGAAAGAAGAAAAGAGTACCGAAAGGGATCGGCCAATGGATGGCCGATTTCGGCAACTTTCCGGCGACGGCGGCGCGGTGGCCGAGGAGAGAGAGCCGAGTGAGAGAGGGTGTGAGCGGCTAGGGTTAGGGTTTTGTGTTGTGTCTATGTAAGACCTATAAATCTTGTATTTATAGTATCTTGCATAAAACCCTAGCGGGCTTAAGTTGGACCGGGCCCAACAGCTTAAGTTCGCTAGTACTTTTACTTGCTCGTCTCTCTCAATTCAATGACCGAAAAATTGCAATGATTACATTTTCGGAATCATTATAAAGTCCTTGTCATTACAAGTGCCAACTCTCAATTTCCAACTTTCCAATAGTGGAAACCCTAGTTCAGTGCACTTTCTAAATTTGGAAACTTCCCGATTTAGAAAATCCACTACAATGTTCGCCTATTCTTTTCCTTTTCTTATTCTCATTCATAATTCTAAATAACGAATGTTGGACCCAATCATATTGACTTCCAATCATGCAAAGATAAACATATTTTACCTTTGAACGTTTATTCAAAGATCTCATGTGCACGAGCAGTGTGACCCTCGATGGTTCAGGTGTAAGCTAGCCGTGGGCCCACAACCCTTAGTGGTCAAAACTCGTCGCTTAGAGTTACGATTAAGATGAAGCTCGTTTCACCTTAATCACCCAACGAATCAAGATTGGCGTCTAGCAACTACGCGTCATGATTCCCTAGATACAAATGAAGTGCCTGCAAGAACCTTCAAATATAGTTAACGTACAGTACGGTCCCTTCGATTCATATGTCCCGATTGAACTAGAGGCATTGGTTCATCGAGACCTCTCTATATGTTCAATGACCATGCGATCGTTCTAAGTGTTGTAATCGTTACGTGCATGACTTAGAGAATCGAATTCTCTAATCATCACTTAGTCAGCTCTAGCCAGAGACTTAGAATGATTACAAACTTTCAGAACACACAGGACATCCAAGACTATTCTAGCGGTCGAATCCCCGACTACAATGCACAGACCTCCCACTTCGGAGTGCACGAACACTGGCCCTTGGGATGGTCCTCGGTGGAACTCAGGGATAGGTCACGATACAGCTGGTCCTCTAGTGAAGTCACGGTGATGTCTAGGTCATAAGGACTAATGGTGTACAACTAGACCATAGGTATCTCTACTCGATTATTGGGAACCACTTAGAGATTTCTAGGGTGAGGGAGTTCAGTGAACTCGTCAACTTACGAGCACCCACTTATGTATGCCGATATCACAATACCGTTTACTGATGAGATGCAGTACACATACACTAAGTGCTAGTCTCTTAATGGGAAAGGCCGATATCCTCATTGGTGGCGTAACCCTTCGACTAGGAACACGTTAAACAGTTATAATACTTAAGTAAATATCTCACGATCGTAACGATCAATTAATAGTACTTGTAATAACTGTAAGGACTATATATATGCTTGTGACAAAGGGACAAAGATATAGAATGCCAAGTTGTTGTATCATTAATACGAATAAAGGTTCGTTTATTACCATAATAAATACGAAAAACCACAGCCACATGTTGGCTTGCTGGTCACCTACTCTAACAATCTCCCACTTGACCTAAAGCCAACTACTCATGAATCGCAATCCCATCGACTCTCGATGTTTCTCATGGACCGATCTCGGTAAAGGCTTTGTGAAGGGGTCTGCAACGTTCTCTTTCGAGGTGACTCGTTCTACCTTAACTTCACCTCTATCAATGATCTCTCGGATCACATGATACTTTCTCAAAATATGCTTCGACTTCTGATGAGATCTCGGCTCCTTAGCTTGCGCCAACGCTCCAGTGTTATCACAATACAACGATACTGGATCACTGGCATTAGGAATGACACCCAACTCTTGGATGAAGTTCCTTATCCAAGTCCCATCTTTTGCAGCTTCAGACGCTGCAATGTATTCCACTTCGGTAGTGGAATTGGCCGTCGTGCTTTACTTGGAACTCTTCCAACACACGACACCACCATTAAGCGTGAAAATAACATCCAGAGTTCGACTTTGAGTCGTCCACATCCGATTGAAAACGAGAGTCGGTAAAACCCTCTAATTTCAACTCGGCACCCCGATAAACCAAAATTATATCCTTAGTCCTTTGTAAGTACTTGAGGTTATCTTTCACGGCCTTCCTGAGCAGGGCCGGGGTTAGACTGATATCTGCTTGTGACACTCACAGCATACGCAATATCGGGTCTCGTACACAGCATGCCATACATTATGCTTCCTATGGCAGAAGCATAGGGCGTCCTTTTCATCTCCTCGATTTCACTAGGTGTTTGCGGACACATAGATTTCGAGAGACGAACCCCATGGGACATTGGCAAGAATCCTTTCTTCGATTTTTCCATGCTAAACCATTTCATAACGGTGTCTATGTACAGGCGTTGGGATAAGCCAAGCATCTTCCTTGCTCTATCTCTGTAGATGCGTATTCCTAATACATAAGATGCTTCTCCCAAATCCTTCATTGAGAAACGTGTGGACAACCATGCTTTCGTTTGCTGCAACATTCCTACGTCATTCCCAATGAGTAGAATGTCATCAACGTAAAGCACTTAAAATATTACTGCCCTCCCACTAACCTTCTTGTATACACAAGGTTCCTCCGGGTTCTTCTCAAAATCAAACTCTTTGATAGTTGAGTCGAACCTTATGTTCCAACTACGGGATGCTTGTTTCAATCCATAAATGGATCGCTGGAGCTTGCAAACCTTTTGCTCACTTCCAGAAGATATGAAGCCTTCCGGCTGCGCCATGTAGATTTCTTCCTCAATATCTCCATTAAGGAAGGCGGTCTTCACATCCATTTGCCATATCTCGTAGTCGTACACGCAGCTATGGCCAGCAAAATCCTAATGGACTTCAGCATCGCGACTGGCGAAAAGGTTTCCTCATAGTCAACACCTTGCCTTTGAATGTATCCTTTCGCTACCAATCTAGCTTTGTAGGTCGATACCTTTCCATCGACTCCAATTTTCTTCTTATAGATCCACTTGCAGCCTATAGGAACAATTCCCTTAGGTGGATCTACCAAGGTCCATACCTTGTTGGAGTACATGGAGTCCATCTCGGATTTCATGGCAGTTAGCCAATGTCCCATGTCAGCATCCGATACGGCCTCATTGTATGTTCTTGGATCTCGTCCAAGATCATCATGATCATCATCATTCTTGAGGAGGAATAACCTATCCGGCATTTTCCGAACTCTTTCGGATCTACGTACCGTAGGTTCAGGAGGTATATTAGTGGATTGTTGTATTGGTTCGATTACTTGTTCTTGCGCTTGAACTTCACTTTGTGGTTCTTGAACTACTTCAAGTTCTATCATGCTGCCTTTTCTATCGGATAGAAACTCCCTTTACAAAAAGGTGGCATTTCTCGAAACACACGTCTTTGCTTCCTTGATATAATAGAACTCGTATCCCATCGAGTCTTCGGGATACCCCACAAAATAGCATAAGTTTGACTTACTATCCAACTTATCTCCCACTAATCGCTTCACATAAGCGGGACAACCCCATATCCTAATATGTTTGTAGTTGGGTTTCCGGGAATGCCAAAGTTCATAAGGTGTGGATTTAACTGCTTTGGTGTTAACTCTATTCAGCAAATACGCGGCAGTACGAAGTGCATGACCCCACAAGTACGCCGGTAAGTTCGTGAACCCCATCATTGATCGAACCATATCCAATAAAGTTCGATTCCGACGTTCGGAGACTCCATTAAGTTGAGGAGTTCCAGGTGGAGTCCATTGAGATTGTATTCCATTCTCTTTTAGATAGTCAATGAACTCGATGCTCAAGTACTCTCCACCACGATCGGATCGCAGCTTTAATACTTCGTCCGAGTTGCTTCTCTACTTCGTGTCTAAAATCTTTGAACCTTTCAAATGTTTCAGACTTGTACTTCATCAAGTATACATACCCATACCTAGAATAATGGTCGGTAAAGGTAGCGAAGTAGTTGTATCCACCCTTCGCACTAACACTTAGTGGACCACATACGTCTGTATGGATCAAATCCAAAAGACCTTCGGCTCGTTCCATTTTCCCTTTGTAGGGTGACTTGGTCATTTTCCCTTTAAGGCAAGATTCACAAGTTTGTAGTAATTTCACGTCCTCTAAAGAGAACAATCCTTCACTAACAAAATCGTTCATCCTCCTTAAAGAGACATGACCTAATCTAGCGTGCCAAAGTTGTGCGGGGTTTTGATCTATCTCCTTACGTTTTGCTGATATAACATTAATAGGTATTTGATTTGGATTTAGTTCATACAAGTTGTTTAATAGTCGTCCTTTGCAAATCAAATTCTCATTCTTTTGTATAATGCAAATCGAATTTCCAAAAACAAAAGTAAAACCTTCAATATCTAATACAGAAATAGAAATAAGGTTTCTAATGAGGGACGGAACAAATAAACAATCGTTCAAAACAATAGGAAAACTAGAATCCAAAACATTTAAATAAATCGTGCCAATGGCTTCAGCACCAACTCTTGCTCCATTCCCCATCCTTAGGTAGGTCTCACCCGCTCTAAGCTTTCGACTTCTTGTCATTAGCTACAAATCATTGCACAAATGTGAGCCACAGCCCGTATCCAATACCCAAGAAGAAGAGTTGACTGATAAATTTACGTCAATGAAATACGTACCCTTTTCAGAACTTTTCTGCTTTATGTAAGCCTTGCAGTTGCGGCGCCAATGTCCTTTCTTTCCACAGTGATGGCAAGCATCATCAACTTGCTTGCTGACCTTTGCCTTGGGGCCCCCACTACCTTCACCCACTTCGAACTTGCTGTTTGGGAAGGGAACTCTTTCCTTTCTTTTCTTTTGGGAAGAACTCTTCTTTCCAGAAGTAGCAGCAATGAGAACAGACTTCTCTTTCTTAATGGTGGACTCGAAACTGACCAACATGTTCATCAACTCATCCAAGGGAGGATCTAGTTTGTTCATGTTGAAGTTCACTATGAACGATTCATAGTTACTAGGAAGAGACAACAGCATTAAATCCAACGAGAGCTCGGCCGGGAGGGTGACATCGAGATTCACTAGCTTTTCAAGGAGAGTGATCATTTTGAGACAGTGCTCGTGGACCGAAGTCCCTTCGCGCAGTCTCGCCGTGATCAACTCCTTTGTAGCAGCGTACCTCGATGCCCTAATATTCTCACAATACATGCTATCGAGATGAGCCTTTATATCGAAAGCATGCTTGTGAGACTCATATTTCCTCGCAAGCGCGGGCTCCATGGCGGCTATCATATAGCACCTAGCATGAGTGTCATCTTTCTTCCAAGCTTCATAAGTTTCCTTTTGAGCATCAGTCGCTGTGGCAGGTATAGTGGCGGGAAGTCTCTCGTTCAGAACGTAGAGACGCCCTTCAACGGTTAGCACAAACTTAAGACTACGCAACCAATCTAGGTAATTTGGGCCATTGAGTTTATTGTCGAGGATTGACATTATGGGATTCTTAGACATGATTATCTGAGAGGTATAGAGAAGAGGATTATTAGAGCTTCGCGTTAAATGATTTTTTGCAATTAAATGTTTGGTCTTATGTTATTTAATTGTTCTCCCACTAATTTTATAGAATTCCACTTCCCTCTAGTAGACAAACGACAAAATTGATTTTTCTTAATGGGCTTTAGGTCCAATAGACAAATATAACCCGTAGTTAATCCAGCCCGATTATATTTGCCCAAAGGTAGATCACAATCAATCATATTCACAATATGACCCTAAATTAATTTTCCTCACACTTGATAATGACCTAAGTTAATCTCGCGAATATCAAAATCGTCGTGTGTCAAGTCTAACCTACCAATCAAAGATGCTCATAGAACTTGATTATGCCAAACTAATGCAATCCCTAGTTAATCTAGCCGACCACGTTAATCTAGCATAACCATTTTCTATGGCTACCTTCATCACTATGTCACTTGAATCACAGCTTACTCTACCATAGCACTCCCCGCTAACACGGCTTACTGCACTACAGTAAAGGGCTACACATAATCCAACCGTTGGCAGAAGGAAAGAAATAACTCAACAGATTGGGTTTTTCTTTATAGCTTGAAATGATTCTTAATAAGATTAAGAATGAGGGATTTTTATTTAAAGTTTTATCTCATCAGAAGGTTCGGATTGGTCTATGTGATTCCTACATCTATGTTCTCTAAAGGTATATGGAAACGCATATTGTCCTAAGAGGAACATACGACCTAACTACATAATTAATTACATTAATTAATTATCGGGTTTTTCAAAATAATTATAGAACCTTAACTAGCATAAATCATTCATATAATGTTGAGGTACTACTAATTAAGTTGAACTTATAATCAATATTATATATGTGTTCTATTAATTGAAATCAATTTTACGATTTAAATTAATTAATTAATCCAACACCTATTTACTAAAATAGATGATTGTTGACTCCATTATCTAATTGGGATTAATTGAAAATAATTTTCCAAAAATTAAAATCAATTTGTTTTAAGTTTAATTTTAGAAGTCTGATTTTTATTTTATTTTTTCAGTGAACCGGTTCGGCCCAACCGGTCTGACCGGTTCGGACCGAATCGGTCCGGTTCTGCCCGGTCCAGTTGATCCAAATCAGTTGGTCGGGTCAGTCAGACCGAGAACCGGTCTGACCGACTCGAATCCACTTCGATTCGGTCAATTGGATCGTGCATAACCATTGAACCGGCTGGTTCGACCGGTTCGATCCGAACAATTAAAAACCGACATTTTAAAAATAATTTCAGATCCGATTTTCCAATTTTAAACAATTTTAAAGCTGGAAAATTCTAAACAATATTTCAAAAATATTTTAAACTTACGAAAACTCCCAATTACATAAAACAACAATCGCTACTTTAATAAATCGAACATGCATAAAATCATAGCATATTAAAATGAACGCAATTAATTGCGCAACGAGCTCTGATACCACTGTTGGGTTTCGGGCACGTGTACGCAGCGGAAAACAAAAATCTTATGCGATTTAAACAACTTTAAAACACATAAGCACATGCCCGATGATTAAAACAATTAATTGCGTACCTTTGCGCTTCCAGCGAAATTAAAAACAACATACATGCTAAATTATTTAACCGAATTTAAATCAATTAGCATGCTCGCGTTTAAACCAAATAACATGCTCGCAACAATTAAAATGATTTCACGTAATCACACAAAATCATACGAGAACGAACATGAATATATTGTTTAAACATAAACGAATCAAGAACATTGAATTCGTGTGTTTACCTCTTGAAGCGTGAGGTAGGAGCGCTAAGCAAGACGAGATTGCTACGGAAACCAATCCGTACAATCCGGGGCAAGCAGCGGTGGAGCGGCAGCAGCGGCGAGACGGGCCACGGCGGCGCGTGTATCTCACGCGCGGTCTTCGGGGCGGCGCGTGGGGTTGCGTGCGGCTTCGGCTCGTGTGCTGCTCCTTGATTCTTCGATCTTCGATCTTCCTCCTCTCGGATTTCACCTCGTATACTTCGATCTACTAAACACGTGGCACTAGACACGTAATAGTTATAAATAACGGAAGAAAAGAAAGAAGAAAAGAGTACCGAAAGGGATCGGCCAATGGATGGCCGATTCCGGCGACTTTGCGGCGACGGCGGCGCGGTGGCCGAGGAGAGAGAGCCGAGTGAGAGAGGGTGTGAGCGGCTAGGGTTAGGGTTTGTGTTGTGTCTACGTAAGACCTATAAATCTTGTATTTATAGTATCTTGCATAAAACCCTAGCGGGCATAAGTTGGACCGGGCCCAACATCTTAAGTTCGCTAGTACTTTTACTTGCTCGTCTCTCTCAATTCAATGACCGAAAAATTGCAACGATTACATTTTCGGAATCATTATAATGTCCTCGTCATTACGAGTGCCAACTCTCAATTTCAAACTTTCCAAAAGTGGAAACCCTAGTTCAGTGCACTTTCTAAATTTGGAAACTTCCCGATTTAGAAAATCCACTACAATGTTCGCCCATTCTTTTCCTTTTCTTATTCTCATCAATAACTCTAAATAACAAATGTTGGACCCAATCATATTGACTTCCAATCATGCAAAGATAAACATATTTTACCTTTGACCGTTTATTCAAAGATCTCATGTGCACGAGCAGTGTGACCCTCGATGGTTCAGGTGTAAGCTAGCCGTGGGCCCACAACCCTTTGTGGTCAAAACACACCCCTTAGAGTTACGATTAAGATGAAGCTCGTTTCACCTTAATCACCCAACGAATCAAGATTGGCGTATAGCAACTACGCATCATGGTTCCCTAGATACAAATGAAGTGCCTGCAAGAACCTTCAAATATAGTTAACGTACAGTACGGTCCCTTCGATTCATATGTCCCGATAGAACTAGAGGCATTGGTTCATCGAGACCTCTCTATATGTTCAATGACCGTGCGATCGTTCTAAGTGTTGTAATGGTTACGTGCATGACTTAGAGAATCGAATTCTCTAATCATCACTTAGTCAGCTCTGGCCAGAGACTTAGAATGATTACAAACTTTCAGAACACACAGGACATCCAAGACTATTCTAGCGATCGAATCCCCGACTAAAATGCACAGACCTCCCACTTCGGACTGCACGAACACTGGCCCTTGGGATGGTCCTTGGTGGAACTCAGGGACAGGTCACGATACAGCAGGTCCTCTAGTGAAGTCACGGTGATATCTAGGTCATAAGGACTAATGGTGTACAACTATACCATAGGTATCTCTACTCGATTATTGGGATCCACTTAGAGATTTCTAGGGTGAGGGAGTTCAGTGAACTCGTCAACTTACGAGCACCCACTTATGCATGCCGATATCACAATACCGTTTACTGATGAGATGCAGTACACATACACTAAGTGCTAGTCTCTTAATGGGAAAGGCCGATATCCTCATTGGTGGCGTAACCCTTCGACTAGGAACACGTTAAACAGTTATAATACTTAAGTAAATATCTCACAATCGTCACGATCAATTAATAGTACTTGTAATAACTGTAAGGACTATATATATGCTTGTGACAAAGGGACAAAGATATAGAATGCCAAGTTGTTTTATCATTAATACGAATAAAGGTTCGTTTATTACCATAATAAATACGAAAGACCACAGCCACATGTTGGCTTGTTGGTCACCTACTCTAACAATCTCCCACTTGACCTAAAGCCAACTACCCATGAATCGCAATCGCATCGACTCTCGATGTTTCTCATGGACCGATCTCGGTAAAGGCTTCGTGAAGGGGTCTGCAACGTTCTCTTTCGAGGTGACTCGTTCTACCTTAACTTCACCTCTATCAATGATCTCTCGGATCACATGATACTTTCTCAAAATATGCTTCGACTTCTGATGAGATCTCGGCTCCTTAGCTTGCGCCAAGGCTCCGGTGTTATCACAATACAACGATACTGGATCACTGGTATTAGGAATGACACCCAACTCTTGGATGAACTTCCTTATCCAAGTCCCATCTTTTGCAGCTTCGGACGTTGCAATGTATTCTGCTTCAGTAGTGGAATCGGCCGTCGTGCTCTGCTTGGAACTCTTCCAACACACGACACCACCATTAAGCGTGAAAATAACATCGAGAGTTCGACTTTGAGTCGTCCACATCCGATTGAAAACGAGAGTCGGTAAAACCCTCTAATTTCAACTCGGTACCCCCATAAACCAAAATTATATCCTTAGTCCTTCGTAAGTACTTGAGGATATCTTTCACGGCCTTCCAGTGAGCCGGGCCGGGGTTAGACTGATATCTGCTTGTGACACTCACAACATACGCAATATCGGGTCTCGTACATAGCATGCCATACATTATGCTTCCTATGGCAGAAGCATAGGGCGTCCTTTTCATCTCCTCGATTTCACTAGGTGTTTGCGGAAACATAGATTTCGAGAGACGAACCCCATGGGACATTGGCAAGAATCCTTTCTTCGATTTTTCCATGCTAAACTGTTTCATAACGGTGTCTATGTACAGGCGTTGGGATAAGCCAAGCATCTTCCTATCTCTATCTCTGTAGATGCGTATTCCTAATACATAAGATGCTTCTCCCAAATCCTTCATTGAGAAACGTGTGGACAACCATGCTTTCGTTTGCTGCAACATTCCTACGTCATTCCCAATGAGTAGAATTTCATCAACGTAAAACACTAAAAATATTACTGCCCTCCCACTAACCTTCTTGTATACACAAGGTTCCTTCGGGTTCTTCTCAAAATCAAACTCTTTGATAGTTGAGTCGAACCTTATGTTCCAACTACGGGATGCTTGTTTCAATCCATAAATGGATCGCTGGAGCTTGCAAACCTTTTGCTCACTTCCAGAAGATATAAAGCCTTCCGGCTGCGCCATGTAGATTTCTTCCTCAATATCTCCATTAAGGAAGGCGGTCTTCACATCCATTTGCCATATCTCGTAGTCGTACCACGCAGCTATGGCCAGCAAAATCCTAATGGACTTCAGCATCGCGACTGGCGAAAAGGTTTCCTCATAGTCAACACCTTGCCTTTGAGTGTATCCTTTCGCTACCAATCTAGCTTTGTAGGTCGATACCTTTCCATCGACTCCAATTTTCTTCTTATAGATCCACTTGCAGCCTATAGGAACAATTCCCTTAGGTGGATCTACCAAGGTCCATACCTTGTTGGAGTACATGGAGTCCATCTCGGATTTCATGGCAGTTAGCCAATGTCCCATGTCCGCATCCGATACGGCCTCATTGTATGTTCTTGGATCTCGTCCAAGATCATCATGATCATCATCATTCTCGAGGAAGAATAACCTATCCGGCATTTTCCGAACTCTTTCGGATCTACGTACCGTAGGTTCAGGAGGTATATTAGTGGATTGTTGTATTGGTTCGATTACTTGTTCTTGCGCTTGAACTTCACTTTGTGGTTCTTGAACTACTTCAAGTTCTATCATGCTGCCTTTTCTATCGGATAGAAACTCCCTTTCCAAAAAGGTGGCATTTCTCGAAACACATGTCTTTGCTTCCTTGATATAATAGAACTCGTATCCCATCGAGTCTTCGGGATACCCCACAAAATAGCAGAAGTCGGACTTACTATCCAACTTATCTCCCACTAATCGCTTCACATAAGCGGGACAACCCCATATCCTAATATGTTTGTAGTTGGGTTTCCGGGAATGCCAAAGTTCATAAGGTGTGGATTTAACTGCTTTGGTGTTAACTCTATTCAGCAAATACGCGGCAGTACGAAGTGCATGACCCCACAAGTACGCCGGTAAGTTCGTGAACCCCATCATTGATCGAACCATATCCAATAAAGTTCGATTCCGACGTTCGGAGACTCCATTAAGTTGAGGAGTTCCAGGTGGAGTCCATTGAGATTGTATTCCATTCTCTTTTAGATAGTCAATGAACTCGATGCTCAAGTACTCTCCACCGCGATCGGATCGCAGCTTCTTAATACTTCGTCCGAGTTGCTTCTCTACTTCGTGTCTAAAATCTTTGAACCTTTCAAATGTTTCAGACTTGTACTTCATCAAGTATACATACCCATACCTAGAATAATGGTCGGTAAAGGTAGCGAAGTAGTTGTATCCACCCTTAGCACTAACACTTAGTGGACCACATACGTCTGTATGGATCAAATCCAAAAGACCTTCGGCTCGTTCCATTTTCCCTTTCTAGGGTGACTTGGTCATTTTCCCTTTAAGGCAAGATTCACAAGTTTGTAGTGATTTCACGTCCTCTAAAGAGAACAATCCTTCACTAACAAAATCGTTCATCCTCCTTAAAGAGACATGACCTAATCTAGCGTGCCAAAGTTGTGCGGGGTTTTGATCTATCTCCTTACGTTTTGCTGATATAACATTAATAGGTATTTGATTTGGATTTAGTTCATACAAGTTGTTTAATAGTCGTCCTTTGCAAATCAAATTCTCATTCTTCTGTATAATGCAAAAATCGAATTTCCAAAAACAAAAGTAAAACCTTCAATATCTAATACAAGAATAGAAATAAGGTTTCTAATGACGGATGGAACAAATAAACAATCGTTCAAAAAAATAGGAAAACTGGAATCCAAAACATTTAAATAAATCGTGCCAATGGCTTCAGCAGCAACTCTTGCTCCATTCCCCATCCTTACGTAGGTCTCACCCGCTCTAAGCTTTCGACTTCTTGTCATTAGCTGCAAATCATTGCACAAATGTGAGCCACAGCCCGTATCCAATACCCAAGAAGAAGAGTTGACAGATAAATTTACGTCAATGAAATATGTACCCTTTTCAGAACTTTTATGCTTTAGGTAAGCCTTGCAGTTGCGGCGCCAATGTCCTTTCTTTCCACAGTGATGGCTAGAATCATCAACTTGCTTGCTGACCTTTGCCTTGGGGCCCCCTCTACCTTCACCCACTTCGAACTTGCTGTTTGGGAAGGGAACTCTTTCCTTTCTTTTCTTTTGGGAAGAACTCTTCTTTCCAGAAGTAGCAGCAATGAGAACAGACTTCTCTTTCTTAATGGTGGACTCGAAACTGACCAACATGTTCATCAACTCATCCAAGGGAGGATCTAGTTTGTTCATGTTGAAGTTCACTATGAACGATTCATAGGAACTAGGAAGAGACAACAAGATTAAATCAAACAAGAGCTCGGCCGGGAGGGTGACATCGAGATTCACTAGCTTTTCAAGGAGAGTGATCATTTTGAGACAGAGCTCGTGGACCGAAGTCCCTTCACGCAGTCTCGCCGTGATCAACTCCTTTGTAGCAGCGTACCTCGATGCCCTAATATTCTCACTATACATGCTATCGAGATGAGCCTTTATATCGAAAGCATGCTTGTAAGACTCATATTTCCTCGCAAGCTCGGGCTCCATGGCGGCTATCATATAGCACCTAGCATGAGTGTCATCTTTCTTCCAAGCTTCATAAGTTTCCTTTTCAGCATCAGTCGCTGTGGCAGGTATAGTGGGGGAAGTCTCTCGTTCAGAACGTTGAGACGCCCTTCAACGGTTAGCACAAGCTTAAGACTACGCAACCAATCTAGGTAATTTGGGCCATTGAGTTTATTGTCGAGGATTGACATTATGGGATTCTTAGACATGATTATCTGAGAGGTATAGAGAAGAGGATAATTAGAGCTTCGCGTTAAATGATTTTTTGCAATTAAATGTTTGGTCTTATGTTATTTAATTGTTCTCCCACTAATTTTATAGAATTCCACTTCCCTCTAGTAGACAAACGACAAAACTGATTTTTCTTAATGGGCTTTAGGTCCAATAGACAAATATAACCCGTAGTTAATCTAGCCCGATTATATTTGCCCAAAGGTAGATCACAATCAATCATATCCACAATATGACCCTAAATTAATTTTCCTCACACTTGATAATGACTTAAGTTATTCTCGCGAATATCAAAATCGTCGTGTGTCAAGTTAGAACCTACCAATCAAAGATGCTCATAGAACTTGATTATGCCAAACTAATGCAGTCCCTAGTTAGTCTAGCCGACCACATTAATCTAGCATAACCCTTTTCTATGGCTACCTTCATCACTATGTCAATTGAATCACAGCTTACTCTACCATAGCACTCCCCGCTAACATGGCTTACTGCACTACAGTAAAGGGCTACACATAATCCAACCGTTGGCAGAAGGAAAGAAATAACTCAACGGATTGGGTTTTTCTTTATAGCTTGAAATGATTCTTAATAAGATTAAGAATGAGGGATTTTTATTTAAAGTTTTATCTCATCAGAAGGTTCGGATTGGTCTATGTGATTCCTACATCTATGTTCTCTAAAGGTATATGGAAACGCATATTGTCCTAAGAGGAACATACGACCTAACTACATAATTAATTACATTAATTAATTATCGAGTTTTTCAAAATAATTATAGAACCTCAACTAGCATAAATCATTCATATAATGTTGAGGTACTACTAATTAAGTTGAACTTATAATCAATATTATATATGTGTTCTATTAATTGAAATCAATTTAACGATTTAAATTAATTATTTAATCCAACACCTATTTACTAAAATAGATGATTGTTGACTCGATTATCTAATTGGGATAAATTGAAAATAATTTTCCAAAAATTAAAATCAATTTTTTTTAAGTTTAATTTTAGAAATCTGATTTTTTTTTTTTTTTTTTCAGTGAACCGGTTCGGCCCAACCGGTCTGACCGGTTCGGACCGAATCGGTCCGGTTCTGCCCGGTCCAGTTGACCCACATCAGTGGGTCGGGTCAGTCAGACCGAGAACCGGTCTGACCGACTCGAATCACTTCGATTCGGTCAATTGGATCGTGCATAACCATCGAACCGGCTGGTTTGACCGGTTCGATCCGAACAATTAAAAACCGACATTTTAAAAATAATTTCAGATCCGATTTTCCAATTTTAAACAATTTTAAAGCTGGAAAATTCTAAACAATATTTCAAAAATATTTTAAACTTACGAAAACTCCCAATTACATAAAACAACAATCGCTACTTTAATAAATCGAACATGCATAAAATCATAGCATATTAAAATGAATGCAATTAATTGCGCAACGAGCTCTGATACCACTGTTGGGTTTCGGGCACGTGTACGCAGCGGAAAACAAAAATCTTATGCGATTTAAACAACTTTAAAACACATAAGCACATGCCCGATGATTAAAACAATTAATTGCGTACCTTTGCGCTTCCAGCGAAATTAAAAACAACATACATGCTAAATTATTTAACCGAATTTAAATCAATTAGCATGCTCGCGTTTAAACCACATAACATGCTCGCAACAATTAAAACGATTTCACGTAATCACACAAAATCATACGAGAACGAACATGAATATATTGTTTAAACATAAACGAATCAAGAACATTGAATTCGTGTGTTTACCTCTTGAAGCATGAGGTAGGAGCGCTAAGCAAGATGAGATTGCTACGGAAACCAATCCGTACAATCCGGGGCAGCAGCGGTGGAGCGGCAGCAGCGGTCTTTGGGGCGGCGCGTGGGGTTGCGTGCGGCTTCGGCTCGTGTGCTTCTCCTTGATTCTTCGATCTTCGATCTACCTCCTCTCGGATTTCACCTCGTATACTTCGATCTACTAAACACGTGGCACTAGACACGCAATAGTTAGAAATAACGGAAGAAAAGAAAGAAGGAAAAGAGTACCGAAAGGGATCGGCCAATGGATGGCCGATTTCGGCAACTTTCCGGCGACGGCGGCGCGGTGGCCGAGGAGAGAGAGCCGAGTGAGAGAGGGTGTGAGTGGCTAGGGTTAGGGTTTTGTGTTGTGGCTATGTAAGACCTATAAATCTTGTATTTATAGTTTCTTGTGGCTGTGTAAGACCTATAAACCCTAGCGGGCTTAAGTTGGATCGGGCCAACAGCTTAAGTTCGCTATTACCTTTACTTGCTCGTCTCTCTCAATTCAATGACCAAAAAATTGCAACGATTACATTTTCGGAATCATTATAAAGTCCTCATCATTACGAGTGCCAACTCTCAATTTCCAACTTTCCAAAAGTGGAAACCCTAGTTCAGTGCACTTTCTAAATTTGGAAACTTCCTGATTTAGAAAATCCACTACAATGTTCGCCTATTCTTTTCCTTTTCTTATTCTCATTCATAATTCCAAATTACGAATGTTGGACCCAATCATATTGACTTCCAATCATGCAAAGATAAACATATTTTACCTTTGACCGTTTATTCAAAGATCTCATGTGCACGAGCAGTGTGACCCTCGATGGTTCAGGTGTAAGCTAGCCGTTGGCCCACAACCCTTTGTGGTCAAAACTCGTCCCTTAGAGTTACGATTAATCACTCAACGAATCAAGATTGGCGTCTAGCAACTACGCGTCATGATTCCCTAGATACAAATGAAGTGCCTGCAAGAACCTTCAGATATAGTTAACGTACAGTACGGTCCCTTCGATTCATATGTCCCGATTGAACTAGAGGCATTGGTTCATCGAGACCTCTCTATATGTTCAATGACCGTGCGATCGTTCTAAGTGTTGTAATCGTTACGTGCATGAACTAGAGAATCGAATTCTCTAATCATCACTTAGTCAGCTCTGGCCAGAGACTTAGAATGATTATAAACTTTCAGAACACACAGGACATCCAAGACTATTCTAGCGATCGAATCCCCGACTACAATGCACAGACCTCCCACTTCGGACTGCACGAACACTGGCCCTTGGGATGGTCCTCGGTGGAACTCAGGGACAGGTCACGATACAGCTGGTCCTCTTGTGAAGTCCCGGTGATGTCTAGGTCATAAGGACTAATGGTGTATTACTATACCATAGATATCTCTACTCGATTATTGGGAACCACTTAGAGATTTCTAGGGTGAGGGAGTTCAGTGAACTCGTCAACTTACAAGCACCCACTTATGCATGCCGATATCACAATACCGTTTACTGATGAGATGCAGTACACATACACTAAGTGCTAGTCTCTTAATGGGAAAGGCCGATATCCTCATTGGTGGCGTAACCCTTCGACTAGGAACACGTTTAAAAGTTATAATACTTAAGTAAATATCTCACGATCCTAACGATCAATTACTAGTACTTGTAATAACTGTAAGGACTATATCTATGCTTGTGACAAAGGGACAAAGATATAGAATGCCAAGTTGTTTTATCATTAATACGAATAAACGTTCGTTTATTACCATAATAAATACGAAAGACCACAGCCACAGGTTGGCTTGTTGGTCACCTACTCTAACAATAGATATATATATCAATATCTATATATATGCGTGTGTGTGTGTGTGTGTGTGTGTGTGCGCGCGTGTTTATGTATGTATATACCTCGAGTTTTGCAGATCCATCGCAATCGTTTATGTCGCAGTACTGAACTTTGAGACGTCTTGGAGATGAATTGAGAACCTTGCACCTGAACAGCAGCCACGCATGCTGCTGTCTTGACAAAGAACCTCGATATGCTCTGCTGCACCATCGGTGATGGCCATGGGATGTTTCTGATGTGGCGATGTTGCCTCGATCTGCTGCTGATCTGGCACAAACTAAATTAGCAGAAAGAATATTTTAGAAAATGAGTAGATCTCGAATGCAACATTAAAAGGAAAACATTAGAATGTATGTTATTATATCAGCAAAATATAATTCAGGGAATTACGAGATTAAGCATCGACACCGACTATTAAAAAAGGAAGATTTTACTCTTATTTTAGTAAATTAATTATTTACAGAAAAGATGCGACCGCCAATTTACTAGAAAGAGCCAAAGTATTTATTCTAACAAGACTGAGGATTGCTTGTTTAAAAGCTCGGTCGTCAACCATACCGTAAATGAACTAGGAATTGAGTCAAATGTTGAATGCAAATTCAAGAATAAATTGGTCGAAAACTCAAATACAACAATCATGTTTGGTTTTCGCCACACAATAGGCTGAATTCATCATTCATTTCGTCTCAAAAATAAAATGAAAAAAGAATCCGAAGGAGATGAAAAACATTTTACTTGTATGTCTTCACAAGAAGCTATTATATAAACATCACTCTCGACTGTAAAAAGCTCGAGGCATCTACAATTTTACCTTGAACTCGATAACGAGTGAAGTGGGGATTCCAAAGCTCGAGAAGAGGAGGTTTTGCAAAGAATGCAGGTATGAAAAATGACACACACAAGAACCCCTTTTTATAGCGCAAAACACTAAATTGTACTACCTCAGTCCGACGTCAATACAAAACACGTGTTTGTTTTTGATACGTTTCAAGATAAACACGTATTTAAAGCTCTTTTCGTCTTTTTGTTTTTTCAACAACTTGCAGATTTTCGCAATTAATTTCAAAAAAAAAAAACACGGATTCGTAGCTGAACATTAAATAGCCTAGTATAATCCAAGCCGAGGTCGATGAAGCCCGTTTTGGATAAATAAGTCTTGGAAGAGATTCACGGAATCCAATCGACATTCCAATATTTGGAGCGCGCGAAAGAATTGACGCGAGACAGTAAATAACTAATCCTACGCATGCGTACGAACGTCGTTGTTAGGGAATATGCAAAATTCTCAAACAACAGCTGAAATCATACATGAAATACAGTAGAACCTCGATAAATTAATACCCGATAAATTAATAACCTCGCTTAAATAATAAATTTTCCCGGTCCCGACTCGGGGACAACGTGCTAAATTAATAATTCGCTAAATTTATAAGATAATACACATTCGGAAATTTTAAGAAGCCCCATATAATATATAAATTAATAATGCATAAAAAAAATTCTTAAATTACATGGTATAGTGCATATTTTACAGATTTATGAAGGCTTAATATAATATAATTTAATTCTCATAGAAGTTCACATTACCATCAATCTCGTCCCTCGCTTTTCTTAACATGGTTAGAACTTTCGGTATAATTTTCTCATAACTCAACATTAATCGTTCTATACCATTACTGTTTTAAGAGCTTCCATTCGTGAAACAGACTCTATACTGCATTGAACGAATGGTACAATGAATAATATATACGTAAAAAATAAAAATAAAAATATATTTATTGAAAATAATA
Source organism: Erythranthe guttata (assembly GCF_000504015.1). Next base: position 1,631,202 of record NW_012193888.1, on the reverse strand, counting down.
ATAAAAGTAATGTCATAAATTAACAAGTTATTAATTAATGTATAAATTAATAATTTATCGATAAGTTAATATTTCGCTAAATTAATGAAATCTTGATGGTCCCAACTGTATTAATTTATAGAGGTTTAACAGTATACTCTAATTTCAGATAATTAAAGAAGCATTTATGATTCTATAGGAGCACAACGTACTTGAATTAGCGAATAACGAGCCTCCTCCCGAGGTTATTGAAATGAGAACTTCGACGAAGTATTTCCGAGCTTTCCATGCCGTTCTAGCATTGACTGCTGCCGTTGACCCAAAGACTCGTAGGTAGTCCTCTGTGACTGTGTAGAACATGTGGTTTAATCTTCTTTCAATTCTCACCACATCAAGTAGAGAATTTGCAGTTGAGTCCCTTAAGATATAGTGAACTACGCTGCTTCCCTTTTCAGGACAAATAACACCCTCTTCCCACCCCCTCTGCACTTGATTGTTCGACATCCTGATCAAGCAGAACATAAGAGAATTTATTAATGTTGTAGATAAAAAACATGCATTTTAACAACGAGACAACCCCTTTTCGGTGGAATAATCGATTCAAATTTCGACTTTTTAGATATATATCAAGAAACATGCATGTAACCATTGGCCATTTGCATGAAATAAGCTAAGTAATTCCATAGTCTTCAAGAAACATAAAGTTTTATAAGTATGAAGAACATAACATGCATTTCACCACATAAACACAGTAGGTCAACCCCTTTCATGCATTAAGCAAATCAAGATATCATTATCAAGAATTCTTGAAATTTTGAGACCACATATACTGAAATTGATAAATAAAAAAACCCCAAAATCCTCAGGAAATTCGGGTTTCTGCTTAACATAGAGATTAAATCAACAACCAAAATAAAAAAATATAAAAAACCGTATCTTTGTCAGCAAACGAAAATGGGTTTTGCTTGAGTTAACCAACTTAGTTGAACCTACGACCAGCACTCACAAACAGGAAACAACTGATCAAAACAAGCACACACGAACCAACCTTAAAGGGTAAGATGCGAGAATTCCAAGAATGGCGAAGCAAAGAGAAAAGAGAACACAAGACTGAAGATAAATACAGAGGAATAATTCTGAACTGGTCTTAAAAAGTAAAAGAAGAAGAAAAAAGAGGTGGGATTGAGTTAAGCGAAAAGAAATAGATAAAATGTGAGTAGGATGTTTGGTGACAACTTTTGGCGGTTAAAGGTTAAAAGGTGACAGTAGTGGTGAATGAGTAACGAATGAAGGGAGAGTCAATAAATATGAGAGAGAGAGAGAGAGAGAGAGAGAGAGAGAGAGAGAGAGAGTCAATAAATGGTATTAATGGTGGGCATAGACAGAAAAGTCAGGTGTTTTGGTGTTCCTTCTAGTCATGGACAGCTTATTTCTTTTTCTACGCCATTTTCTCTCATTCTATTTTTTCTATTTTTTATAAAAAATAATAAAATTAAATAAAAGTGTCCGAATAACATTTAATAAAAATATTATGATTTAAATCAGTATAATGGTTTTTTTCTCAAACAATTGTTGAGTAAATCTCTGTCTGACCAATAGATATTACGAGTCATTGTAATTAACCCATACTTTAATTATAGGAAAAGTGGGACTAACACAAAATCATGTCTCAATTACGAGGACACACATCTGGTTATGAAAATTTCTTATGGTCCCATAAAATACTATAGATTACCTAATCATTACTTCTTTCATTTAATCCTGGACATATTTATTAGCATTTAAGTTTATTTCAATTCATTGACCTGGCTTATATTCTACTATTTAGTAGATTTTCTTTTTTCTTTTTCTAATTCCTTAATACCTTATTGATTTATTTTTACTGCGGCTATATGCAATACTAATTTTACTTGTGCAAGACATTTAAAGAAATATTCCACAAGATTCTATTTTATTAAGATAAAATGACAAATATACCCATAAATTAAATTGGCTTTTGTTTGCTTATGCAAGACCAACTAATAGATAATGAAAAAAAAAGTAAAATTATAAAAAAAAAAAACCCAGTGCCCGTGAAACCCTTCCCGTCGACACAACATCGCCGCCCAAGCTTCGCTGCCACAAGGTCCTCGCCGGCTGCCGTCGCCACCAACCCCGCCGCTCACAATCATGAGCTAGGGGTGGTAAACGAGCCGAGCCGGCTCGCAAACTCGACGAGTCGGCTCGAAAAAAGCTCGAACTCGAGCTCGGGTTTTTCGAGCTCGAGCTCGAGTTTCGGACGAGCTCGAGCTCGAGCCCAAAATTAGTTGTTCGTCAGCTCACGAGCCGGCTCGCGAGCTGCCTTCCTATTTTTTTGTTTTTTCCTTTTTCCTTTTTACATATATATATATGTATATATATATATATATATATATATATATATATATATATATATATATATATATATATATATATATATATATATATATATATATATATATATATTATTCTTATTATTATTATTATTAATATTAACTAAATAGTAAATAGTCTATAATAATAAATATATCTAGTATTTAAATAGAAACAAATCTATATTACTTAAATAATTCATAATAATATAAAATATTATAATAATAATAATAATAATAGAAAAAATAAAAAAATATATATAACTAGAGTTCATTATTTATTTATTTTTATTTTTTATTTTCCTATGAATAATTTTTAATAAAAAATAAAATGATTTTAATAAAAAAATTAAATAATAATAATAAATAAAAAAATAAAAAAATAAAATAAATAAGCCTGACTCGAGCTCGAGCTCGTGCCAAAAAAAATTGGCTTGATGAGCTCGAGCTCGAGCTCGAGCTGGGCAACATGGACTCGAGCTCGAGCTCGAGCTGGCCAAAAGAGCCGAGCTCGGCTCGAGCTCGGCTCGTTCCCACCCCTAATCATGAGCGACCTAAACCCGCCCAACAACGCTGCCGCCACCGCTGCAGATATTTCTCAACTTTGTTTGAAAATTTCGAAAAGGGTTATTTAAATTCGATAAATCCGTAGTTTTATTATGATAAAATGACATTAAGAAGCTTCTGTTGATGAATTGTTGTTTGGAGGGCATATTTTTGGTTTGTTTTTATTCATATTCATTCGATCTTCAAATGTCGTTTTTGAAAGGGACAATTCGACATTTGCAGGTCGATTTTGTCTGCTATAATTCGACATTTGTCAATTTTTATGACTGTTTCTCGACATCTTGAAGATGTCGATTTCTTATCATACAATTCGATACCGAGATGTTATTTTTTTAAGAGGCATCGACGTCTTCAAGATGTCGAGAAAGAGTCATAAAAATCGACACCAAGATGTCGATTTTTTTGGTCAAAAATCGACATATGCAAGATATCGAAAATTAACTTTTTGATTTTTTTTAAATGTAATTGTTGTTGGTTTTTTGTAGAGGATGCTCGTGTACGATAAACCGATTCCCATCGAAATGCAGAGTCCTTCCTCCTCATGCTCCCCCTCCCGCGCCATCGTACCTAAAAACCTCGTAGTGATTCACAGGATTCACATGTCATTGTACCGGAGTTACCTGCCACTACGACTACTGAAGTGGGTGGGTCCAGTAGCGAAACGGCATCACCAAGTTCGATAGGTTCAGAAATTCGTAAGTTAATACCAGATTTTGAGGAGCATGTTGCTTACAAAGTTTTGAGCGGAGTGGTACGTTTACTAATGCACGTCTTATGATTTTCACTTTATGAATGCCACATTTTGACTTATGATATTTATTAATTTTTGTTTGTTTGAAATTTGTAGGAGTGTGGGCGACGGTCCATACTTCGACTGGACACGGTTGCCCAAGCTACATAGGCACGAACACGACCACGACTACAACCACGACCATGTGCACGAGATTCTCAGGTTCTAGATGTTGTTCGGTCTGCCTTAACTTGCATGGAGGATCATAATTATGACCACGACTACGTAGTGTCTACACTTGGGGAGATAGACACTCTGTTGAGCGGCGTGAAGAGAGAGGGGAAGAGAGAGAAAGAAATGAGAAAAAAAGAGACATGACTTTTATTATGTTTTGTAAGGGTATTTTTGGGTTAAATAAAAATCAAAGGATGTGTATCAATTTTTGTTTTGAAATAGGGCTGTCGTTGAAATATTCTATTTGAGTTTTGCTACTGATATCAAATTAAGTTTGATTTGAGGGGTGAGAGGCATATTACCCCAAATAGTTATTTCCAATGGAGTTATTGATTGTATATTTCACACTCTATTATTGATATTCCTAATTGGGTCTTCCCAATGAGCCTGCAATTTCTTTATCTATAAGGCCTCGAGCCAAATTTCGAAGACCACTACAGGCCGGATCACCTTCATATAAGGTTTGGGCCTGACCATCTCAACTAATTAACTTCAGCCCAATGAACGAGGTATAAATAAAGATTACAACTCACCTGTTAAGGTACGTTCAATATTCCAACAATACAACTGCTCGTATTCTCTCTCCGACTTTTTCTATTCACACACATGACTTGAACGTCGGAGGGGTTTCTGCCAGATCAACTCCTGGCTTAGTTTACATGTTCTTTGATCACATGTATCTCAAGGTCATCAAGCTCGTGAGCCAGTGATACACTTTGCTCTTCCAGCTCATCCTACTTCAACTAGTAAAGGTGATCTATCTTTAGCATCATCATAATGACGCCATATGTGGGAAGGCACACAAGATCACGTAGCGCTTAGGATGGCCTTGAGACATCTGCTCGGGGGAAGCATGACACAGCTGACAACCTCCCCCCTTGGCAAGGCTCTGGCTTGCCATTTCCCCCTCCCCGCATTTGGGATCCAACACAAGTTCTTCCTCGCGAGCCCTCACCGGGGACTCAGCAGAGTCAACTTCAACCTACTCCTCAATCGGTTCAGATAACCGAGGACACACTTCAGTGTACGATCGCAGAAGCTTCAACTCATACTGGCACTAAAGCAGTGGCACAAGACATAGCCGGAACAAGAGCCAACGCTGGTCCTCGCGAGGCCCAATCGGGTCCTCAACACGATCCACTTCTCCTTGCTCGTCGAACGGTTTAGATAACCGAAAAGGACCTTCAGCGTATGATCGCAGAAGCTTCAACTCATGCTGCCACTCAAGCAGTGACACACTACATTGCTGCAGCAGGAGGCAACGCTCCTCCTACGGCTCCACCCGTGGCACAACCACCGCTACAAGACATCGACCCTAGGTTTCAGATGCAACAATCCACTCATCGCTGAGAAACACGAACAGGGCAACAACACCCACTTTCACAAGAGGCAAGGCCTCTCCCTTACTAGTTCATTCTTCCAATGATGTCAATGACACTTGCAGTCTTTCAAGACCATAACAGGGTTCGTGATCGCCTCATCCTAAGTTGGGGGCCTATCCAACCCCAAGGTTGGGAATCTCATCTCAATGGTTTCGACATCTCATCTCAAGGGTAGTGCGCGCCCTAACCTTTCTACCCTAATGGTTAGACATCCCATCCCAAGAGTAGGGTATCATCTATTTACACCAAGGATAGGACATCCCCTTACCTCTCTACATCCATTAGGAACCTCACTGTGAGACAACTCCCACGAGGAGACAACTAATTCGAGGTCCACCACCTCACGGGAAAAAAAAAAAAAAAAAAAAAAACCCCACCCATCACGCGCCAGCGCCCGCCCCCGCGCCTGTGAGCCCCGCGCTCTGTCCGCATCATGACCGCGGCTCACACCCCGCACGAACCCTAACCTGCCACGCGACCGTGACCGTGCGACCTCGATCCACGTGATCCTACGAAGCGCCATCTCCTATGCCGCGAGACCTCGATCCGTGCACCTCTCCACTATGCAACCTCGATCCACGCGCCCTTCCGACGTGCAACCTTTACATGCGCTCTCTTTAAGTCGCGCGTCATACAAGGCACCTACTACCTCATTGCGAAACAACTCGCTCGGTACTATGAAGCCGTTACGAGACAACTCCCGTGAGGAGACAAATCGCTCGGCACTACCAAGCCGCAGCGAGACAACTTCCACGAGGATCCAACTCGCTCGGTACTACGAACCTGTTGCGAGGCAACTCCCATAAGGAGCCAACTCGCTCGGTTCTATGACCTCGCTACGAGACAAATCTCTTGCGCTACCACCTCGTGGCGAGACAACTTCCACGAGGAGCCAACTAGCTCAGTACTACAACCCATTTGCGAGGAGCCAACTCGCTCGGCACTACGAACCCGTTGCGAGGAAACTCCTACGAGGAGTCAACTCACTTGGTACTACAACCACGCTACGAGACAACTCCCACAAGGAGAAAACTCCCACAAGGAGACAACTCGCTGCCAATCAGTGAATACACAAATTCACTACACAATCAGCACCTCAAGTTAACACTATTACAACCCTAGGAACACTAAGAGATATTGTGGTGATCTACATAGCCTGGCCAGCTTAATTACCCAAATCTATCTACTTGTTTTTGACGAGTCCTTCATTAAAATGTGGCCACGGTCCTAACGTGCTTACTACCCATGAGGTCTAACGAGGGGCACGATCCCCATCAAATAATCTTGAGAGATTGATCCCCTCATCAACTACATCACACACAAGGCTAGATGTAAACACATACAAGCAACTCGTCAAACCATTGACAATGTCAATAAATAAAACCTCGAATATACTATTAGTGGCGAGACAACTCCCATGAGGAGATAACTCGTTCAACATTGCTATCCGACTGCGAGACAACTCCCACAAGGAGATAACTCGATCAATACAATCATCTTGCGGCAAGATATCTCCCACGAGGAGATAACTCGATCAATACCATTACCCCGCGGTGAGACAACTCCCACGAGGAGATAACTCGCACCGTGCTACTACATCACCGCGAGACAACTTCGCCAACTCTAGTAACTTGCGTCGAGTCAACTTGGTTGCGCCCCACACAACGGTCGAATGCCCGCCCTCCAACGCGCCCTCGTGCCCGTACGACCGACGTGCCAACGCTCTTTCCACCCTTCCGACCCACGCTCCTTCCGCCCTTCCGACCCACGCTCCAACGCGCCTTTCTGCCGCCACGCGTGGCCCCATCACCACGGAAGACAAGGCTACAACACAAGACTACTATAATTTTTACTCTCGACACGATCCGGAACCCCTTTCGTCTTGGCTCCCACATCGACTCAAGACTGGGGGGGCTTAATGATATGCCTAATTGGGCCAACCCAATGGGCCTACAATTTATTTACCTATTGGGCCACGAGCCCAATTTTGAAGATCACTACAACGAAGGCCCAATCACCTTCAAATAAGGTTTGGGCCCGACAATCTCCACGAATTAACTTCATTCCAATGAACAAGATATAAATAATGATTACAACTCGTCTATTAAGGTACGTTCAATATTCGAACAATACAACCAGTTGTATTCTCTCTACGGCTTTTGCTATCCACACACCTAACTTGAGCGTCAGAGGGGTTTTCTTCGGATCAACCCCCCGTCTTCGTTTACGTGTTCTTTAATCACAGGTAACTCAAGGTCATCAAGCTCGTGAGCCATTGATCTACTTTTCTTTTCCAGCTTATCCTACTTCAAGTGCTTAAGGTGATCTATCTTTAGCATCATCAATTATACTTTTTAAAGTTGAATTTTTGTTAGAATTATTGATATTTGGCGCTAAAGTTTTGATTTATTGCGTTTTCGGCTTTAAAGTGAAGAATTGGACAAATTGAAGGTCAAAACAATAATTAAGAAGAAAAGATGGGCAAAAGTGGATATGTCAAAAGTCCAATCTGTCAAGATCTCAGACGGCCGTCCGAGAATTACCTTGAAAATCCAGACGACCGCCGAAATAATAGAAGGCACCAGAAACCTAGGGAATTCTAGACGACTGTCCGAGAATTGCCTTCAAATCTCAAACGACTGCTGAAATAAGAGAAGGCGCCAGAAAACTACGGAATTCTAGACGGTTGTCCGAGAATTGCCTTAGCAATGTAGCGTAGTAAGGTAATTTTATCTGCACAAGGAATTTCTTGCCTCTACACCAAGCTTTGACTCCTATATAAGAGAAACACCAATGACATAAAATGGGGTGTTCTATGCAATCTTAGTGCGAAGAATTACAACCGAAGACGAAGATAACCTAAGATTCAAGAATGGTTTTTCTTACTTTCTTTATGAACTTTGTTTATTTTATTTTTCAAGAATGACTATGAGTACTAAGTTTTTATATCTATAATTATATTTGAACCCTATGTGGGATTTGTAAACCCAATTTTATTATTTTATGAATTTTTTTATTTTTGATAAATTCTACTTGTTTATTAAGTGCATGAAACTGGCCACTTTATTGGCTTACTTGTTATTGTTGAATGCATGAATCGGAAGATCGGTTTAGCAATTAGAACTGTGGTAGAGGAACCTTTGTGGTATTAACATAGGAATATATTTAGTCTTTTAGGTAGTCATTATCGTGATTTGTGCCTCATGACGTGTTCTAGATTTAATTGCATATGAAGACACTAATTCAATCTACAGTATTAGAATCGTATTATACGTGGCGGTTACCATTAAGTTAGCATCTCAGGTTATTAATCTGAGTTAATTACTTTCACAGTTGAAGAAATTGGGGGATCGATAATCACATACGGGGAAGATAAAATCCTAGGTTCGTTTATCCTGATTAATCTTCGTATTCAAATGTTTTCTTGTTCTTGTTTGCTAGTTAATTTTCTTTAGTTAATTTAGATTAATCGTCCATCTTTCGACTGCATAGGGAGGGGTTGATAATAATTGGTATAATCTAGAGATTAGGATTAGATAATTTCATATTATATATGGGATCGGCATCTGGACTTATTGTCCACTATATTACTTGTTGATACGTACACTTGCGTGTAAAATCATGGACAAGTTTTTTGCGCCGTTGCTGGGAAATATTTTATTTATCTATTTTACTCGAACTTTCGATTTGAACAATTTTCACGGTCCACCCAAAAAATTAGTTTTTGTTTTCTTTTTACTTTTTTTTTTTTGTTTTAGGTATCGTTTTATGCGCACAGATTCAATCTCGACAGAGAACCGTTTGATCCCGAGATCGAACAAATTTTTCGAGCAACTAGGAGACTCAAACGCGAAAAAAATACGATGGAGGACGAAGAACGAAGAGATGCAGAGGGTTATTTGCTCGATGAAGAAAAAAATCGAATCCATGACCAACCCTCACGGCTTTCACTACATCTAGTCGTTAGGCCGAGGGCACTTCAGGACTACATAGTTCCCACTCTTGATGGATTCTATCCAAGCATAGTACCCACCCGTCGAGGCTCATAATTTTGAGATCAAGCAAGGCCTTTTGACGATGCTCCAAAATAACGGGTTGTTCAGTGGGTTGGCAGGTGAAGATCCTCATCTTCACATTGTCAAATTCCTAGATACTTGTAATTTGCATCGTCAAAACGACGTTTCCCAAGAGGCACTCCAGTTAACCCTTTTCAAACACTCCCTGCAAGGAAGAGATTGCCAATGATTGATATCCAAATCCCCTGACTCCATCTCTTCATGGCCAACTCCTACAACTCTTCATGAAAGTTTACAGCTCACCAGAGCAGGATGAAAGAATATGAAAGGAGAGTCACAATTTCGTCCAGGAGCAAGGAGAATCATTATTCAAGGCATATGAGAGATTCAAAGCACTTTTGAGGCAATGCCAATCTCACGGAACGGAACAATGGCGGGAAATCCACATCTTTTACCAAGGAATTAACGAGAATGCAAGGACCGTACTAGATACGTCATCTGGACGTAATCTTATGAGTTAATCAATTCCTGATGCATTTGTTTTGTTAGATTATATTGCACATAACAAGTTTGCCAAATCAAGCGAAAGGACAATCAGTGGAGCCAATAAGGTTCCCGGGGTTTTGGAACTAGACACACTTACACTCCTTCAAGCTCAAGTGGCCCAAATTGCTCAACAAAATCAGCTCATTATACAACAAATCAAGGCAAACCCACCACAAAAAGTCCACGGAGTGCAAGCACCAAAAGGACTTTAATGTTGTGAAATTTGTAGAGACAATCATTATTCACTCTAATGCCACCAGGCTACGAAATCGCTCAACTATGTCAACAATGCACCTCATCAATTCCAAATTCAAGGATGGAGACCTTAAGGTCAATACAAAAAATGTGCCCAACCAAAACAAGGCTATCAAGGGAATAATCCACCAGCCTAAAATTCAAGCTCAAACACTGAAGAAGTATTAGATCAATTTATGACAGCCACTCAAGCCTTGTTGCGCAACTTAGAAACTCAAGTTGCACAAATCGCATCAGATTGGGAAAATCGTCTAGCGGGAGCTTTACCATCGAATATGGAGGACTCTCGAAAGCAGAAGTTTAAGACTTGCCTGCCATCAGTCTAAAACTGTAGTTGCATGGGTACCACCTATTCGATACCCACCCCCACCCCCCCGAAGATTTCAAAAGAAAAAGTTTGATGCCGAAACTTGTCAAGCAGTCACTGTGAAGAATGGGAAGCAATTGGAGGAAGTCCCACAGAAAGAGAAAAGAAAAACGGCAACTGAGAAATTGGAAGCATAGAGGAGAAATAAGCAAGTCTAGAGGAATCGCCAGCAACAGTAATTGTTCTGGCCCCACCGATTCTATATTCTCAAAAGTTTCTAAAGAAAAAGCTTCATGCCGAATACCATAGTTTCTTGGACAAGTTGAAGGAAATTCGCATCAATATCCCATTTATCGAAGCACTTCAACGAATGCCAAAGTGGGTAAAATTTCTCGAAGGCCTCGTGACCAAGGGGAACAAATTGCAAGTAAACGAGATGATTCAACTCACCGAGCAATGCACTGCAATTCTTATAAGGCCCCTCCCACAAAAACTCGGCGATCCAGGTAAGTTCACTATCCCTTGTATTATAGGAGCTAAAAAATTCAATCGCTCATTGATTTAGGCGCTATAATTAATATTATGCATTTTTCTACTTATAAGAGTCTTGGGTTAGGTGAAATTGAACCGACGGCTATAACTCTTCAATTAGCCGATAAGTCTTTAGTTTACCCAAAAGGTATTTTAGAGAATTTGCTATTGATAGTAGATAAATTTATCTTCCCTATTGTGCTTGTAAAACTAAAATAGTGAATGTTCTTCTTGTAGATCCTCGTGGATATAATATACAATTGTATCAGAACCACATTAAATTTTCTTTTAAATTCTGTTTCTTTGAATTGTTACATTACTTACGCAACTGTAATTAAAAACTGAATTTCACACAAATAATTAATATTTGCACAAAAAAAATCTGACACTCGCATTAGGTTTCACTATACCTTGTTCACAACGTCCTCTTTGCCCCTACTGCCCAACATGTTTGGGAAGATTTTTCAGCTCTTTTCTCTCACGGTAATCTACCAAGAATATTTTAGATCAAGCAATCTAGTGCCTCCCATGTCCAAGGATCTATGACAATGGCAACCTATTTTACAAAATTATGTGGGTACTGGGACGAACTCGATTCGTAATCCTCCATGCTCATGCGATTGTTGTAAATGCGAAGAGAAGAAGAAAATAGAAGCATACAATAATGAAGATCAACTCATGCAATTCCTTATAAGAGTCAATGATTAATATAACGTTGTTCGAGGCCAGATATTGCTCTTAAAACCATTCCCATATATTCAAGAAGCATATAACATGGTAACCCAAGAAGAGAAACAACGAGATGTTGGACATACTACTCTTACAAAAAGGATGGTTATGTTATTGGTTCATGCCATAAACTGTATTGATTTCCACCTAGGCATCCGAGACATGATCCGAATAACAAAAGAAAGAATGATCCTCAATACAAATAAAGGCGTCCCAAAACACCTGGCACACTGTTGAGTGTAGATTTTACACTCAATACGTTTACTTTACGTCGATCTTTTATTTAGATTTAATTATATGTGTACTTTAATTGATTGATTTTGTGTTTTATAGGTGAAAAAAGAGAATTAGGTGTCCATGAAGGAAAAAATATCAAAAAGAAATGAAAAAGTTGCAAATAAGGAAATAAATCAAATGGGAAGAAGGAATCTCGCCACAGCTTTGGCAATGTCCACTATTTCGAGCATATCTCTCTCATACGAACTCCAAATCAGGTGATTTTGGCGGCATTGGAAAGATAATTTCAACGTCTAAAATTCTTATTCACGTAACATTCCGAAATTCGGAGACCAACATGGAAATAATCGAAGAACAAATCCTGATGAAGGGAAGTGGCGGAAATTGATTCCTATTAGGTTTCCACTACTTATCAAGAAAAGCCTATAAAAGCAACAAATCTCTACACCATAAGCGCAAAACTTTACAACACAAAACACGAGGAACGAAGATCATTCAAGCATAGTTTTTCTTATTTAATTTATATATTTTATTTTCTTTATCATAAGAATCACGAGTAGCTAAGTCTTTAGTTTCTAGGATTTTATTTTGAACCTTATGTGGGATTTATGAACCCAATTGTATGATTTTATGCAAGTTTTAATTCAGGATTTTTTCTTCTACTTGTTTTATTAAGTGCATGAACTTGATCACCTTATATACATTTATGTTACTGTTAATCGCATGAAACGGAAGATCGGGTTAATAATTAGAACTGTAGTAGAAGAGCCTTTGTGGTATTAACATAGGAATATAGTTAATCTCTGAGGTAGTCATTATTGAGATTTGTGCTTAATGTTGTGTGTAAAATCTACACTGAACACAAATCCCACATAAAGTAAACGTATTGAGTGTAAAATCTACACTCAACACACCCCCGAACTTGAACTTTTGCTCGTCCTCAACCAATATCTAGCAACTCACAAAGCTACGAAATCAATAAATGATTCACATTATATAAATTAATATGGTCAACTTCACGTTTTCAGAACTTGCAATTGTTATGACACTTCTCGAAAATTCACAAGCTTAAAATTCAAAGAAAGTTAATTGCTTACATTGCCAAGAACCAAAAATCATGTTATCGCTTGAAGCATCTAATATTTGTAATCTAAAAATAGAGAAAATTTATACTTACATAATAATATTGGACTCCAAAGACTCACGGAATTTCTCTATTCCGCTAATATCAAGTAATTGAGCTATTGGGATCATTGATACTTTTTGGCTTTCAATTGTTGGGCTCTTTGGTGCAAGGTAGGAAATATGGGTATAAGTGGCTACTCTTCTCCTTTCGATCTTCAAATTATTGAATAATGAGTTGCACTAAGAAAGATTCTTATCTTCTTTTCTTGAATCGAGATATTTTTGCCGAGATTTGAAGATTAGGCCTTTTGAATTGCTTATTCACCTCTAAGGACTTATTATCATACTCGATTCTCAAGAGTTCAAAAGTCTCCACTTTTGCTCTTGAGGTATGGTTCGAGTTTTTATTCGAATATTTGCGCATGTCCTCCTTTTCCCTTCTAGTTCTCTTCTTCTTATTTCTTTTTCTCTTTGTTTCTTTCTTTTTTTCTTCTTTTTTTGTTTTTCGTTTTTTTTTTCCTTTTTTTGGTTATTTGAGAAGAAGAAGAAAAACGTAACAAATTTTCAAACAAACTCCAAGGGATAATTTATCAAGAAATCTCCACGTAACCTACCCACTTTATTTTGGCTAAAAGAAAGAACACCGTTCCTCCTAGGCACAATCAAGGTTCTAGGGAAAATTTCAATAAAAGGTAGGCTTGAAAGGCTCAAACGGTTCAAAGAAGGCCCAAATCACATCCCAAATCACTCAACGACTCAATACTTCACTTTGCAAATTCCTAAGGTGAGTTCTAAAACCGAACATCACATGATATAGCATTAATTAACTCCATGTTTAAAAAATAAAATTTTCAACTAAAGGAACACATAATTCATGATTCTCAACAATGACTCACTCATAAACTACCTTGAATCAAAGCTCAACAAAATTCAAGTATAGCTACAACAAAACAAGTAATATCATCATCAAACATTGGCCATCTTTCATCATCAAAATTCATTAATACATTCAACTCAATCATTTTTTTTAAGAAAGCAATAAATAAACGAAAACGACTAAAGAGAAAAAAAAATTCCTAAATCATGCAATCTAAAACATATAAAGCACATAAAAAGTGTTTTTCCACCCCCAAACATAAAATTTACATTGTCCTCAATGTAATTAATACGAAGTTTAAGGATAGAATAGACCTTGATTAGTCGAAACGTCCTCCACGTGTTGCACCACCTCCATCTCTTCCTCTTTCAAGCAAACTTCTTTTTTTTTAGGGGTGTCCCGGACAGTCGTCTTAACTTTTGCACTATTTGTTAGACGGCCGTCTCAATTCTAGAAGGTTCACAACTCGTCGTAACTTCTCCGGATGGCCATCTGGGATTTTGGCTTGATTTTCGGACGACCATCTGGGCTTTTTGTGTCCGTTTTTCGACCTAAAATTTCAAACATGATTAAATTATTAGATTGCAAGCTTATATATATATATATATATATATATATATATATATATATATATATATATATATATATATATATATATATATATTTTAAGAAAATTAAAATCAACTAAAAGTACAAAAAATATGAGAAAAACAAAATGATAAATGCTCGGGTTGCCTCCCGAGAAGCGCTAAATTTTAAATCTTCAGCCAAACTTTGCTTCTTAAAATTGTTATGTCCAATCCAAAGCCTTGTAGATTGCGCATCCATCCATGAGCTCAATCACTTCAATTGCAACCAAGGCATGGATAGCACTGCAATATGTCAGGGTCCACCTTAGCTTGTAGTCTTTTTTTTGTTGTAATCAATCGGTACGAAGCCAAGATGGGATGTTCATCAGCCGCTCCCTCAAATCGGTACACAAAAACCTCAAGTCCGTGTATAACCTCCACTTCAAACACACTCGTCTTCTCATCAACCTCTATTGATGCCTTCAAAGCCACGTCTGAAACAACGATAAGATCCTCAATTTGAATATTTGCACTAACCACATCCATCTGCTTCTTATCTTGTTCTGAGACATCTTTGGAGTTTAGCTCGATTGCATTCTAAGATTCATCATCCTTAAGCGTTTTCGTAATTTCCTTTTCCCTCTCATCGACACTATTTTCTAGGCTTAAAGGATTGTCTCACTACAAGTTTCAGACAGATTTTCTTTGTTCCAACCATTCTCGATATCGTCTGGAATATTTTCAAGAGACATCTTGAACTTGAGCTCTTCCAACTGTATTTCCAGTCTTCGGATAGATGCTTGAGTGGATTTCATAAATTCTTCAAGGATGGTTTCTATAACACTCCTCAATAGTGGGTTCTCGTGGCGTGTTTGTGTATGTGTTCCAATAACCTCTGTTGGTATTATCCATGAAATTATTCGCCTTCGGTGCATACCAACATTGGTTCGTGTAATGATCTCCACCACATATTGAACAAAATTACGGCATATCATAGGTATTTTGAAGGTATTCGCCAGACGGAAGCCATCCATATCTCGTTTGAGGAGCACGGAAATTATAACCTGACATGTAACCAAATAGAAAAAATAAAATAAACTAAAACTAAGAAAATAAAAAAATAAATTTGGGTGAATCGAGAGAACTATTCAAATCTAGAGTCTGAATAAATAGACAATGAAAATACTCCCCGGCAACGGCGCCAAAAACTTGTTGGGTGGTAATACATACACGCAAGTGCACGTATCGTACAAGTAATATAGTGGACAATTAAGTCCGGATATCGATCCCACAAAGAATATTTAATTATTTAATCCTAGACACTAAATTCTAGCAATTATTATCAAGCCCACCCTACATAGTCGAAAGAGGATTAATAAACTAAATTAACTAAACTAAATTAAGCAAATTAAAAAGTCAAAAGCAAGAAGGCAAGTAAAATTAAAGATTTAACCTGAGAAAGCAAGCCTAGGATTTTATTCTTCCCCCTATGTGATTGTTAGTTCCCCAATTCCTTCAATTATGCAAGTAATTAACTCGGATTATTGACCTGAGATGCTAAATTAATCATAATCCGCTTCCGCATGTATTACGATTCTAATACTCTAGATTCAGTTATTGTACTCCTACGCCATTAATTCTAGAATACAACATTAAGCACAAATCTCAATAACGGTTACCTAAGAGATTAACTATATTCATATGTTAATACCACAAAGGCTCTTCTACCGCAGTTTTAATTATTAACCCGATCTTCCGATTCATGCGGTGAACAATAACATAAAAGTACATAAGGTGATCAAGTTCATGCACTTAATAAAACAAGTAGAAGAAATAATCTTAAATTAAAACTTGCATAAAATCATAGAATTGGGTTCATAAATCCCACATAAGGTTCAAAATAAAATCCTAGAAACTAAAGACTTAGCTACTCGTGATTCTTATGATAAAGAAATAAAATAAATAAATTAAATCAGAAAAACTATGCTTGAGTGATCTTCATTACTCACGTTTTGTGGTGTAAATTTTTGTGCTTATGGTGTAGAGATTTGTTGCTTTTATAAGTTTTTCTTGATAAGTAGTGGAAACCTAATAGGAATCAATTTCGGCCACTTCCCCTCATCAGGATTTGTTCTTCGATAATTTCCATGCTGGTGTCCGAATTTTGGAATGTTACATGAATAAGAATTTTAGCCCTTCAAATTAGCTTTCCAATGCCGGCAAAATCACATGATTTGGAGTTCGTATGAGAGAGATATGCTTGAAATGGTGGACACTGCCAAAGCTGTGCCGAGATTCCTTTTTCCAATTTGATTTATTTCCTTATTTGCAACTTTTTCCTTTCTTTTTTATCTTTTTTCCTTCATGGACACCTAATTCTCGTTTTTCACCTATAAAACACAAAATCAATCAATTAAACCACAAATATAATTAAATCTAAACAAAAGATCCACGTAAAGTAAACGTATTGAGTGTAAAATCTACACTCAACACACACCAACCTTCGGGACAAAGTTATCACGCTGCGAATCGAAATAATACTACATAAGAACCTGCCCTCATCCCCTCTTTACATGGCACATATCTAAAATCTATATGTCCAGACTTATCTGCAGAACAAACTCATAAACTCACAACTGCCATGCTAATATGTGTAAGGGTAAGAGCGATGTTTATGCCAACATTGCATGTCTGTATCGTCTTCTCTCTGTGAATTCTATGTCGTCGCATTCTTGTATTTTAGATAGTGGAGCCATGGATCATATCACTTCCAATTCTGCTCTACTCATTAAAACACAAACATCAAATACAATTCATGTTAATTTACCTACTGGTTCTACTGCCCCTATTAATTCTATCGTCGCCATTTCTTTAATAAAGATATTGTTTTAAAAGATGTTTTATGTGTGCCTTTTTTTTTGCTAAATCTACTATCTGCCAATAAACTCACTCAATCTTTGAATTGTTGCATCCTTTTATATCCAATTTATCGTATTTTGCAGGACTTGGCTATGGGGGAAGATGATTGGTTGGGAAGCAAACCGGAGGTCTGTACTTCATGTCACCGGCTCTCGAACACCTATAGCATCTCATGCCCACACTAGCAACAACCATATATGGCAGAATCGCCTTGGTCAACCATCTCATTCCTGTCTCGTTCAACTATCAAGTCCATTTCTTCCTTTAATACATATTTTAATAATATTTGCAAAATTTGTCCGTTTGCTAAACAAATTCGTTTTTCTTTTCCCTTTAGTAATATTTATTTCACTTTACCTTTTCAATTAATTCATTGTGATATTTGGGGTTCACATAAAAATTCCCTACATCCAGGGGCTCGTTATTTTTTAACAGTTGTAGATGATTTTACTTGTTGCACATGGATATTTCTTATGACCACTAAATCAAATGCTTTTCTTTACATTTCTTAAAAATCAATTTAATTCACAAATCAAATCAATTTGTAGTGACAACGGCAAAGAATGAATTATGAATGAATTGAATTTCAATGTTCTTATATTTACACTCTACAACAAAATGGAGTTGTTGAACGCAAGCATCGTCATATTTTACAAGTGGTCAGGGTTCTTCTTTTTTAATCCAACTTGCCTATTACATTTTGAGGGAATGTGTGCTTACTGCTGTCTATTTAATAATCGCTTGCCAACACCACTCTTCTCCAATTTAACGTCGTTCGAACGTTTATACCACCGTTCACCATCGTATGACCATCTTCGTATTTTTGGTTGTCTATGCTACGCCATTGTAGTAAACCCATCACCAAATTTCCCGTGCCAACCGTTGTGTTTTTGTTGGATATCCTACTGGCCAAAAATGTTACAAATTATTCGATTTAACAACTACGAAATTTCTGTTAGTCGTGACGTCAAATTTCATGAGAATATTTTTCCTTTACAAAGAAACCCTCCACCATTTCCCAACACGATCATCCTCATTTTTATCCCTTAAAAACCACCCCCTCTCAATTCCCAATAACACATCTCCGGCCACCGATTCTTCCAACTTACATCAATCCAATCCTGAAGTCATTCCCTCACCCAGACTCAGCTATTCCTCCACCTTTACCTCAATCAACTCCTCAACTCGTTCCTCTGTCCGACTCAACTATTTCTCATCTTTCATTCTCATCAAGTCACCTGAACTTGAACCCGCACCTGTAACCCGCTTCTTGGATCGCCATCGTACCAAATCGACTTGGCATGCATATTATTCTATGAACTTCGCTCAGACGGACCCTGCCCAATCATCACCTCCGTTTGTCCAATCACCGCCAAGGTACACGCCACCCTCTCTCTCATTTTTTTTCATCATATTCACGCATTTCTCTTTCTCAATTTTCATTTCTTGCAAATATATATAGACACCGTGAGCCCACTAACTATTCGCAGGCGATGCTCGATCCTAAATGGAGAGATGCCATGCAATCTGAACTTGATGCTCTTATTAAAAATAATAATTGGCAACTTATTCCATTAGCTCATGGACATCGACCAATTGATTGTAAATGGGTCTACAAGATCAAATATAAGTCTGATGGCACAATTGAACGTTGCAAAGCACGTCAGGTTGCTAAAGGTTACACGCAAATTGAAGGGGTGGATTATTTGGAAACCTTCTGTGCTACTGCCAAGCTCTTAGCTATTGTCGCTTCTTGTAATTGGTTCATTCATCAAATGGATGTTCAAAATGCATTTCTCCATGGAGATCTCGAGGAAGAATGTAGTATGTCAGCTCAATAAATCCCTATATGGTTTAAAGCAGGCTTCAAGAAATTGGTTCGCCAAATACTCCCATGCTGTTCAAAAGGCGGGGTTCCATCAATCCAACTAATTATTCTTTACCAAAGGGAATTCATTTATTGCTGTTCTTATTTTTTTCGATGGCATCATCGTGGCAGGAAATAATCAAGAAGTAGTTAAGTCTCTCAAGGAGTTTCTCATTCAACAATTTAGGATGAAGGATCTTGGTGATTTAAAGTATTTCCTTGGCATTGAATTCTCCCGATCGAACAAAGAAATTTTTACTTGCCAAAGGAAATATTCATTAGATGTCTTGTAAGATGCTTGGTTACTTGGATCACGTCCTTATTCTATTCAAATGGAGTAGCATATGAAGTTAACACCAGATTATGGTGATTTACTATATGATCCTACCAAATAAAGAAGGCTAGTTGGAAAATTGATGTATCTTACAGTAACAAGTCCCGATATATTATACTCAATACAAATCCTAAGTCATTTTATGCAAAATCCATGAAAACCACATTGGGAGGTGTTGAGTGTATATTTTACACTCAATGTAGACTTTCTTACGAGGATTTTTGTATAATTTTATTGATTTAATGGTGCTTAATAAGTGGTTTACTGTATTTTAGGTACAACTTGAAGATATGGGATGAAACGACCAAAAAAAAGGACAAAAATGGGCAAAAAACGGAAGAAAAATCGAATGTTGAAAATTGGCCGGCGCGGCCGTGCCAGATTTAGGCTATTTTTGGCGCGGCCGTGCCAACTGCAGAATTTGGGCATCATGTTTCGGCGATTCTCGCGCGGCCGTGTGAGAATTGCACTAATTCTCGCACGGCCGTGTGAAAACACGCTGGAAGTAATTTTGGACTTTTAAGCACACAAGGAAACCTACATCTTCTACCAAGTTGAGACATCTATAAAAGGGAAAAGACCAAGCATGAATAGAGATAGTTTTTACACAATCATGGAGGAAGAGGAGCGAGAGAACAGAGAATCGAAGACGGAGAATTGACAAATCTTCATCACAATTATTCTTTCATCTATCTTTTCTTAATCTATTTTTTTGAATATTTTTATGATGTTTTTCGTAGCGAACATGAGTAGCTAAGTTTTTAATCTAGGATTTTATTGGAACCCTATGTGGTGATTCGAACCTATTTTTCTAATATTATGCAAGTTTAAATTACATGATTATTTCTTTTATTTGATCTTATTTAGCGCATGAACCTAGCTAATTTATGTTGCTATGTATTATTGTTAGAATTGATTGACATATCGTTTTAATAATTAGAACAAAAACCGGGACGGCCGTCCGAATTAAAGAGGGGCGTTTTAAATTTTAAAAAATCAGATTTTCTCCCCCATTATTTCCTAAACCCTCCTCTTTCCTTCTCTCAAACTCCCACACACAAATGGAGGCAAGAGAATCGAACCAAAATCTTCAAAATCTACTCTTTCAAGACACGCCCACAAGGTGTTCGACAATTTGCTCCAACCAAATTTTGAGCTCGATTCTAGACCAATTCTCTCCGAATCTGTTCTAACCGCTCTCCAACCTATGTCGTCCAACAAAAGAAGCCCCACGAATGAAGCTTCATCTTCCGAAGGCAAAGGAAAACGCAAGAAAAGTGCCACCAAAACGACAATTCCTCTTCCAAAGCCGCTCCGCAAGCCCGCGACGAGCCCGAAGCCTCAAGCTCCCGTGCCGATCGACGATTCCGAAAGAAGATGGGGAGAGAGATGATAATTACGAGGAATCGATTGACTACCGTCGAGCATAAAGTCAATACGGTGGAGGCACTTCAACGGTGGTTTTCACCGGATGAGTGTGTTAATTGCATGTATTATCGTAGACATACAGATAATACCTTATGTTGCCGTTTACGAGACTTGTTATTTAATGTTTTATTCATACTTGGTTTGTATAGACATATAGTGAATCGTTTATGAATAATAGATTCATAATAAACGCGACACCGGGTTATTAGTAATTTAGTGTCTCGGGTAAATAATTAGGAATCGTAACTTGCATGATAGAGGTTTAATTGGGTATTGAATTATCGCATATGGGGAAGATAAAATCCTAGATCCCTTTTTATATTGATATTTTCTCGTAATTATTTGCTTTATTAATTAGTTTAATTGTTTAATTGATTAAATTTGACAACTTTGCGTTGGCTGGATAAAAATCATAATTGTTAGAATTTGGTACTTATGATTAGATAATTTGAGTATTCCTTGTGGGATCGACATCCGACTCTCACGAGTCCACTTTTACTATTTGTTTACGATACGTGCACTTGCGATTCTGATTGGGCAGGATGTACAATAACTCGGTGTTCTATTTTAGGATATTGTATATTTTAGGAGATTCATTAATTTCGTGGAAATCAAAGAAACAAACAAATAGAGATTGATTTCCATATTGTGAGACAAATGTTACAAACTCGGATAATCTCGACTTCATATGTTTCATCATGTTGTCAACTTCAAGATATTTTTACCAAACCTTTAGGAAGCGAACAGTTCCGATATTTAAAGAATAAGTTGGGAGTTCATGATTTTCTTCCGAGTTTGGTCATCTGCAGCTTCACTCCTAGAATCCAACCAATTAAATTCTTGAACCGAAAATGGAGAGCAGTGAAGGTTAGAGTGGACAGAGATTAAAAATAACCGAGTAATTATCGATACCATAGGGACCTTACAGTTATTTAAGCATACCTCAGGGGTGTGGGTGTAATTTAACCTTTTTTTTCTTATTAAAAAGAAAAGAAGAATTGCAGCAAGGGGTTTTTCCAAAGGGGGTCATTTTGGTTTGGAAAAAAATTACTACAAGGGTTTTTTAGAATATTGCAACAATGAGAGTTTTTCAATGAGTAGATTCTATCAAATTTTGTCAAAGTTTTTATTAGTTTTTTTTCTTTAACCCACCCGCCCGCAACCCGCCTGCAAACCCGCTACACCCGACCAACCCGAAAGAGGCAGTTTGTGGGTTTAAAATAGCAGGTGCAGTTTGCTAGTTCTGTAACCCGCCAATAGCGGGTCGGGTTGATTTTTTGTAGAAACCCGCCCAAACCCGCCCGTGTTCACCCCTACGAAAAAATTCCCCTTGTTTTAAACTTCAGTGGCAAGTTTGTAATTTCCAGCTAATGAGAAACATTGCATGGCTTTTCGTAGCTCAGAAATACCACATTTTTCCACGTATATCCGTCCTGCACCAAGAAATTAAATAAAAAGGGGTTTTTGTGCATAAGTCCCTCACCAACCATCTTTAATATTCTAGGTTATGGTGTTATATCTGTTTAGCCAATAACCACATCCCTTTAATATCTATTATAAATAAATGAAACATTAATGTATAGGACAAAATTACCCCCAACCTTTTACACCCAATTTTTAATTGTAACTCCAATTTAATTAATTTTTACCACAAACATCCAATTTTGATTTTTTTTTAACTTTTTCTTTCTGAAATTATTTTTTTGCCGCCCGTTTTTGGAGACCGGCGGGAAAAAAATGTCAATGCCGGAGACCGGCGGTCAACGGCGGCGACGGACGAAATTGTACTCAAAATTGTATTTTGGGTCAAAATTGAATACTTTGTGAAGATTTGGGGTCAAATTAAGGTTAAATTAAATTAAATGATGAAATTGGAACATATTAAAATGTGAGAGGCTATTTTAGTCTTATACAAAGCTCTTAACAATGTGTGGCGTTTTTTGTAATTTTTTTTTTATCTTAGTCCATTTATGAATAAGTACCCATTGATGAGCTTATTTGTAAAGTGCCCAAATGAAAAAAAAATATCAATGATATAGGCTTGTAGCTAACAAACTCAGCGAAATTTATTTATATGAAGGTATAAAAATTAGAAATGCGCCTCTAATTTTATTTATAAATTCGTGCTCTCATATATTCAAAATTTTATCAAGGATAAGTTAGATATCGAATTTATGATTTTTAAGCTTCCATATAACCAAAATTAGTATACAGTCAAACCACTATAAATTAATATAGTTGGGACCATCAAAATCCCATTAATTTAGCGAATATTAACTTATCGATAAATTAATAATTATTAATTTATAAATTAGTTAATAACTTATTAATTTATGAAATTATTTTTATTATTATATCCAATAAATACATTTTTTTTTTTATTTTTTTACGTGTACATTATTCATTGTACCATTAGTTCAATGCACTATAGAACCCGTTTCACGAATGCAAGCTCTTAAAGCAGCAATGGTATAGAACAGTTTTATGTTGAGTTATGAGAAAAATATACCGAAAGTTCTAACCATGTTAACAAATGTGAGGGACGAGATTGATGTTAATATGAACTTCAACAAGACACAAACGACAATTAAATTATATTGTATTAAGCCTTCATAGATCAATAAATGTAATGTACCATGTAATTTAAGAATTATTTTTATGCATTATTAATTTATATATTATATGGGGTTTCTTAAAATTTTCAAATGTGTATTATCTTACAAATTTAGCGAACTATTAATTTAGAACGTTGTATCCGAGCCGGGACCGGAAAATTTTATTATTTAAGGAGGTTATTAATTTATCGAGGTTCTACTACTGTATTTGCAATGTTATATCGTGCAAAACTAAAACATGACAAATATAAGTCATGGTTTTATCGGAATCTTTTAAGGATGCAAATTTAGACCGGGTGGCCTGTTTTAATAGGAAAATCGGATGCCATAAGATGATTGACACGTAGATAGTTTAAATAAAAATATAATTAGGATTCTAATAATTCGAAGAAAAAAAAAACCCCAGCATAACCCATAACCCCTCTAACCCTAATTATAATAGCGTGATTTATTAAGATGTAAAGACTTAAGAGTGCCACATGTCAAAAAATTAGTGGAATCCGATTTATATTATTTATCGGCTGATTCGCTCAGAACTTAATCTCATGTTTTAATTATCTAACCAATGTGCAAGTTTTTAACCAATCAAGTCATGCATGTCTAACATGAACGGAGCTAAAATTTTCATAATTTTTTTTTTTCTGAAATTGCTGCATTTTAATGAATAGTCTCTCGGTTGTCTCATTTCCTATATAACTCGTGCCATAAAGTGCTTAAAATTAAATTAAGGGCAAATGGCAAATATGCCCATGACAATGGTACTTAATTAAAAGAGGAACATTCAATTTTTTTGTTTTTCAAATAAATTCAGCTCATTCAAATTTATTTGCAAATAAGAAAAATCCCTTTATATATATCAAAATTACCCCCAATTCATTGAAACCCAATTCAACTCCAATTTCATGATTTACACCCCAATTTAGCCCAATTTCATTAATTAACCAATTTTAACCATAATTTCAATTTTGACCCCAATTTTGACCCGCCACCACCGGAGACCGCTGGCCGCCGCCGTTGACCGGCGTTAACCGCCGGTCTCCGGCGTTGACTTTTTTTTTTTTTTTTTTAAACTTTTTTTTCCCTGAAATTTTTTTTCGGCCGGTCAACTGTCGTTGACCGCCAGTTCTCCGGCGTTGACTTTATTTTTTTTATAATTTGTTTTTCTTAAAAAAAATATTTTAATTAATATTATTGTCTTGGCTGATAAATTACTGTCTCCGGCAGTTATTTAACTGTTAATTGACTTTTTTTTTCCTTCAAAAATATTTTAATTAATATTATTGTATTCGTTGCTAAATTATTGTCCCCAGCAGTTATTTAACTGTCGGAGACAGTAATTTAACTGTTAATTGACTTTTTTATTCTTAAAAAAAATATTTTTAATTAATATTACTGTATTCGTTGCTAAATTACTGTCTCCATGAGTTATTTAACTGTCGGAGACAAAAAATTAACTGTTAATTGACTTTTTTATTCTTAAAAAAAAAAAAATTAATTAATATTACTGTATTCGTTGCTAAATTACTGTCTCCAGCAGTTATTTAACTGTCGGAGACAGTAATTTAATTGTTAATTGACTTTTTTTTTTGCTTAAAAATTTTCTTACAAAAAAATTATTTTAATTAATATTACTGCCTTGGCTGCTAAATTACTGTCTCCAACAGTAATGTAACTGTCTTAGACAGTAATATTAATAATATTACTGTTCGGGAAAATAATATTCATAAATATTGCTGGCTGAAAAAAATTATTTTCTGGAAAAAAAAAATTTGGGGGGGGGGGGGGGGTAATGTGATATATTTGTTTAAATCCGGGGTCAATGTGTAATATTAAGGAAGTTAGAGCATAATGGATGGAATTGATAAGAATTATATTATAGAGGGTATTTTGGACTAAAGTCATGGGGATGGGTTTAATTGAGAGACTGTTTTTTTTGTGGACTAAAATGCATTTAAGTCCCATGTGATGGGTCTTTTTGCCATTCGCCCTTAAATTAAACAACACATAATTCTTTCAGTTTCGATGGAATGTCTTTCACTGTTCGTTTTATTCCTTTTATTCAAGGTATATTTGGTAATCTACAATGAGTGTACCTGCTCGTTCGAACTCCCCTACGTCGCAAAAACATTGAGCTGTAGTATCATCAGCTCGATCAATAGAACCAAATATTTCGGCAGCCTCTCTAAGCATTACACGTGCCTCTTTCGGGTTTGAACCACGCATAGAGTTTAAGACCAGAAGCCTTAGCCCTTTTCTCCCATATTTCTTCTCCAGCTTTTTCGAAGCACACTGTTGCCATCTCATAATTTTTCTCCCAAAAGAGCTGCAAACATAAAAATACAATCAGAATAAATAATGCAAAAAACATAAATAAATAAATAAAACCCCGGGAAAATACAATTAAAAAAACTTGATTCCCTGTGATTTCCACTGGTGCGGGCTTCTAGCTCTTTGCATTGCTAATGCAAGAGAATCGTCTATTTTCCGCACTTGGACAAGGCACATTCGAGTATTGGCTTCGACAGCTCTTCATTGTTTTCACATATCCGCAATCTTTGCCTCGTTCGAGTGATGGCCACGTATAGTTGCTTCAGTTCGGAGCACAAGATATTGTGCCTCAACTCGCTAAAACATGGAAATGAATTTGGAGTTGTGGAATCAAGTAAATCCTTTTCTTTCAAGAATTCATACAAAACCCTCCATTGATCACTCATTGGCGATGAACCAAAAAAGTTGTACAATAAAACATCCTACAATAAGTAGAGCATAAATATACGGGAAAAAAACCATTAAATTTAATTGCAAGAAGCATTATTTCTCACCTGAAACTCGAGTCCCTTACATTCAACTATAGTCAGAACAAGAGCCTTTTTGCCGATGTAGTTGAAAAACTTCCTTTCTCGCAGAATCGTCCCGTACTAAAATTACTTGGTCAGCACCAAACCCGACCCACTTTCCACCATCATGTCCACTATGTCCAAAAATACTCATAATCAAATTCTAGTCACTACCCGGTTCGAGTACAACAGGTAACTCACCGTATATAAGGCTAGTTTCTGGAGCCAATGCATCAATTGATTGTGGAAAAAAATGGCAAATAAGATCTATGTGACTCTGTTCCAACCTAAGAACACCAGTATGTGTACGGAAATTCTGCGACAAACAAACCGTATCCGATATAACCCCTTTCTCACTCCTCCCTGAAGCTGAAGGCTCACAAATTATAGATGATTTCATAAAGAACTCATTATAGAACAATGATCTAATATCTTCAAACCGAAAGTCAATCCCTCGTGCAATCGTTTGTGCTGTATCACCGCAAAATACAAATCCTTCATCCACATTTTTGCAAATAAATCGACAAGGGAAATTTGCCCCATGGTGAGGTCTTGCACTTCATCGATGTACACAAAGTCCATTTTATCACCCATTAAATCCTCCTCGTTCTTGAGCCGTAGATAAATGTCGATCACAAAATCACCAAGATCAAATTCACCACGCTCCATTTTCATTTTCTCGTAGTGCTCGAAAACATCATAAATCGCATCCCTTTTCTCCGCACTTCCTACTTTCAGATTGAAACATAGGCCTCTCTGCTTCGTTTGGTTTCGCCCGACTCCCCTTCTTTTAGACCTCTTTTTATATGAGACATAATTTCGGTGAACACTCTTGAGGGAACAAGAAATTTTTTATACTTAGCATTGAAGTGGGACCAGTAAAAGGACCGAAAACGGTCATATGTAACCTCGTTTCTGCTTATGAAAGTCTATAGTGCAATAGATCTTCTTCCATCGTACTGTGAGGAGCCTCTTACATCAAAAAATCTTTCAAAATAAGAATTACCCAAAGTACCATCGAGCATCATTAGAAACTATGAAATGTAAAAAAACCAAAATTCTGCAGATTTAAAGCTCGGACGGCCGTCCGAGTTTTAGTTCAAATTATGGGACGGCCGTCCGAGACTCTGAAGCAGCGCAGTAAAGGGATTTTAATTGCACAAGGAAACTGCCTTATTCCCCAAGTTCTTCACCCTATATAAGACCAAGCCAAGCACACAATTGAGGATCTTTTTACGCAATATGGAGAGCAACAAAGCAATAACCACTACAAGAAAGTTCGCATTTGGCTACAACGAATTTCGTTGTGGAAAGCATATTATTTCGTTGCTAATTCCATTCGCAACGAAAATAAGTCTTTGCTAGCTTCTTTGTCTTTTATTTGTTACGGAAAGTTCGGGGCAACGAATTAAAAGTTGTTGCCAATACATTTAGTTTGCGCAACGAATTTATGTCGTTGGCAAATATTTTTCGTTGCCTATACATTTAGAATGCACAATGAATATATTTTGTTGGCAATTATATATCGTTGCCAATGTATTATGTATACACAACGAATTTATTTTCGTCGCCAATAGTATACACAACGAATTTATTTTCGTTGCCAACGAATTTATTTCATTGCAAAACTATGGTCCGGATTTTTATCGAAGCCGGACCCACATCCGCCAACCCGACCCACATCCATTGGACCACCTAGCCAAGCCGGACCCACATCCATTGGACCACCGAGCTACTTCGGAATATGAATAGTTGGGTCGAACTCACAACCGGCCCAACGGGCTGATAAATGTTAAATATATGAAAATATGACAATGGTAGGAATTGAACCCTGGTTGATTTGAAGTTAGAGCCTCTTCAAACCGCTGGGGCAAGATTATATTCTGTAAATTGGCTGAAAATAAATTTATAAAAACTAAATAGACAAGGAAAAATGTTTAATATAGTTATATAAATAAATAAGATTGTTTTTATCATATTTTATATATATATATATATATATATATATATATATATATATATATATATATATATATATATATATAATAATAATAATAATAATAATAATAATAATAATAATAATAATAATAATAATAAATTAAAATCAAGAAAAAATAGTTGGTTTGTAAATTGGCAACGATTATATTTTGTTGCCAAATCACTTGGAACATTTACAAACGATTATATTTTGTTGCCAAATCACTTGGAGCATTTACAACAAAATATTTCGTTGTCTTTTATCACTTACTGGCAACAAAATAAATTTGTTGTCGTTGTATATGTATTTACTACAATTTTATATCGTAGCAACAAGAAACACTCTTTTGCAACAAATGAAGTTGTTGTCTTACATTAAATTCGTTGTGAAATATATATGATACTATTCACAACAATAGTTTTCGTTGCCTATGAGATTCAAAGGCAACAAAACTTTCTTGTTACAAAAAAGTTATTTTTTAGCCACAAATACTATATTTCGTTGCTAAAATATAATTATTGGCAACGAAATTAATTTCGTCCACAAAGAAATCGTTGCCTATTTTACATTTTCTTGTAGTGAACGAAGACGAAGAATTCGAAGACTCTAAGCATAGATTTATCGTTTATGACTTATTTTATTCGTGTTTTTCCTTTAATCATGAGTAGCTAATTTTCTTATTTCTAGGATTTTATTTGGAACCCTATGTGGGATTTATGAACCCAATTCTATGATTTTATGCAAGTTTTAATTCCGGATTATTTCTTCTACTTGTTTTATTAAGTTCATGAATCTGGCCACTTTATGAGCTTTTATGTTATTGTTAATCGCATGAATCGGATGATCGGGTTAATAGTTAGAACTGTGATAGAAGAGCCTTTGTGGTATTAACACATGAATATAGTTAATCTCTTAGGTAGCCATTATTGAGATTTGTCCTTAATGCTGTGTTCTAGAATTAATTGCATAGGAATATAGTCATTGAATCTAGAGTATTAGAATCGTAATACACGCGGAAGCGGGTTATGATTATTTTAGCATCTCAGGTTAATAATCCGGGTTAATTGCTTGCATAATTGAAGGAATTGGGGGAGTAATAATCACATAGGGGGAAGAATAAAATCCTAGGCTTGCTTATCTTGATTAAATCTTCGTTTTACATTGCTTTCTTGTTTTTGCTTGTTTTTAATTTACTCTAATTTAGTTAATTCTCTCTAAATTCGACTGTGTAGGGTGGGCTTGAAAACAATTGGTAGAATTTAGCGTCTAGGATTAAGTAATTAAATATTCCCTGTGGGTTCGATATCCAGACTTTTAGTCCACTATATTACTTGTACGATACGTGCACTTGCGTGTAGGTATTTTAACCAATAAGTTTTTGGCGTCGTTGCCGGGGAATATTTTAATTATTTATTTTATTCTAGCTCTAGATTTGAACAATTTTCACGATTCACCCATTTAATTTTTGTTTTATTTTCTTTTTCTTTTTAGGTATTGTGTATGCGCAGAAGAATCGATCTAGCTAGAGAACCGATTGATCCCGAAATCGAACGTACTTTTCGAGCCACTAGAAGACGACGACGTGCATACAATATAATGACAGACGAAGAACGCAGAGACGCAGAGGGTCATTTACTCAATGCGAATGGAGTTCGCATCCAAGACCCACCCCCTCAACTTCTGTTACAACCAGCAGTTAGGCCACGGGCACTTCAAGATTACATAATCCCAACTCTAGACGGATTCCGCCCGAGCATCAATATCCACCCATTGGGGTGCACAATTTTGAGATCAAGGAAGGCCTCTTGACGATGCTCCAAAATAACGGGCTATTTAGTGGATTGGCAGGTGAAAATCCCCATCTTCACATTGTCAATTTTCTAGATACCTGTAATTCCCACCGTCAAAACAGCGTTTCCCAAGAGGCGCTTCAATTAATTCTCTTCAAGCACTCCTTACAAGGAAGAGCTCGCCAGTGGTTGATGTCCGAAGCCCCCCACTCTATCTCGTCGTGGCCTCAACTTCTCAACCTTTTCATGAAAGTTTATAGCTCACTCGAGAAGGACGAGAGAATCCGACGAGAAATTCATAATTTTATCCAAGAGCAAGGCGAGCAATTATACGAGGCATGGCAGAGATTTAAAACTCTTTTGCGGCAGTGTCCAACACATGGAGTCGAACAATGGCGGCAAATCCACATCTTCTACCAAGGGATTAACGAGAATGCACGAACGGTCTTAGATGCATCAACCGGAGGAAATTTTATGAGTCAATCGATACCGAATGCTTTTATCATGTTGGATCAAATTGCTCAAAATCGGTTTGCCAAGTCAAGCGAGAGGACGGTTAGTGGAGCCAAGAAAGTTCCCGGAGTGTTGGAGTTAGATGCAATTACGGCTCTTCAAGCTCAAGTGACCCAAATTGCTCAACAAAATCAACTCCTTCTACAGCACATCAAAGCAAGTCCACCACAACAAGTCCAAGCCGTTGAATCTCCATGTTGTGAAATTTGCGGTGGAAATCACTACACACTGCAATGCCAACAAGATGTGGAATCGCTCAACTACGTCAATAACGCGCCTCGCCAATTCCAAAATCTTGGGTGGAGATCACAAGGGAAATATGGAGGAAATCAACAAGGCCAATGATATCAAAGACCTCAAGGTCAATTCCAAAATCAAGCCCCTCCTCAACAAAGTTATCAAGGCAACAATCCACCGGCCCAAAAATCAAACACGGATGAGATATTGGCCCAATTCATGACCGCTACCCAAGCCTCGCTGCGGAATTTGGAGAATCAATTCGCTCAATTCGTTGTGAATCAAGAGAAACGTCCGGCGGGAGCATTGCCATCGAATACGGAAGATCCTCGAAAGCAAAAGTTCGAGACGTGCCAAGCTATCCATGTCAAGATCGAGAAAAAGGAAGAAATTCAAGTAAGCCGCAAGTCATTGTAGCCGAATGGGTGGAACCAATCCCATATCCACAATGATTGCTAACGAAAAAGATCGAGGTCGAGACGTGCCAAGCAGTCACCTTGAAGAACGGTAAGCAATTGGAGGAAGCCCCACGAAAAGAGAAGATAAACACGATAACTGAGAAGCCGAAAGTGAATGAGGAAAAAAAATCAACTCATAAAGAGCCACCATCAACGGTGCCTTCACAAGTCCCTCCAATTCGTTATCCTCAAAAGTTTATAATGAAGAAGCTCGATGCCGAATATCAAAGATTTTTGGACAAGTTGAAGGAAATTCGCATAAACATTCCTTTCATTTAAGCACTTCAAAAGATGCCAAGGTGGGTGAAGTTCCTCAAGGACCTCGTGAAGAAAAGTAAGAAATTGCAAGGGAACGAGATGATCCAACTAACGGAGCAAATTAGTGCAATTCTTACTCGGCCTCTTCCACAAAAACTCGGCGATCCAGGTAAGTTTACTATTCCTTGTACTATAGGAGGTAAATTTTTTAGATCGCTCATTGATTTAGGCGCTAGCATTAATCTTATGCCTTATGCTACTTTTAAAAATCTTGGGTTAGGAGAAATTGAACCAACGGCTATAACTCTGCAATTAGCCGATAGATCTTTAGTTTACCCAATAGGTATTTTAGAGAAGGTGCTAGTGAAAGTTAATAAATTTATCTTCCCTGTTGATTTCGTTATACATGATATAGATGAGGATAGGGAGATACCTCTTATCGTAGGGAGACCTTTTTTAGCCACGTCGAAAACGCTAATTGATTGTGATAGTGGTGATCTTACAATGACTGTTCATGATCAAACAATCAAATTCAATATTTTTAGTGCTAATAAAAATCCATGTGATAATAATGATTGTTTTGCTATTGAGCTTATGGACTTTACAACTCATGAAAAATTTGATGTTTTGAACTTGGACAATGGGAAAGTATCTTTGAGTGCAGGAGATGATGGCAGAAACGGGAATCGGACGGAGCAAGTTTACTTCATGGACTCAATTTTAAATCCTCCGAGAGAAAGTCATACGAGTCGAGGTCTTAACGACAATGAGAATTCAATGAAGATGTTGCCACCCAAAGACTCGAGTAAGTCACGAGAGAAGGATGAGTCAAGCTATTGTGGTCGTAAGGAAAAAATCAAAAAGGAATTGCACAAAGGACAATTGGTGTTATTGTGCAAATCTCGTCTTTGGTTATTTCCAAGGAAGCGCAAATCAAAGTTGTACCGGCCGTGTATTGTCCAAGAAATTCTTCCTCACGAAGTAGTCAAGATAAAGAAGCGAGATTCAAATCGTACGTTTAACGTGAAGCAAAGCCAGCTCAAACCGTATTGGGAAGCAAGTGAAGATTGCCAAGTGACTTCGGTCACTTTTGCTTGAAAATAAAGAAACAACGTCTGGCTGAAGACTTTAAACTTAGCGCTTCTCGGGAGGCAACCCGAGCTTTATTTGTTTTCGTAGTTTTATTTAATTTTTCGTTTCGTTTTTATTGTCATAGGCATGCATTCTAATTAATTTATTTGAATTTTAATTTCCAGGGTCGAAAACATGGTCAGGGGGTCAAGATGGCCGTCCGAAATTGCAAGAAAAATCCCGGACGGCCGTCTGGGAAACAGAACGACAAAATTGTCATCTCTGTCTATGGGACAGCCGTCCCAAAAAAATAGGTGTAAATGTGGGACTGCCGTCCCACAACCAGTAAGAGAAAAAAAATGTCCGACGGCCGTCCGAAAATCAGCACAAAAACCGGGACGGCCGTCCGAATTAAAGAGGGGCGTTTTAAATTTTAAAAAATCAGATTTTCTCCCCCATTATTTCCTAAACCCTCCTCTTTCCTTCTCTCAAACTCCCACCCACAAATGGAGGCAAGAGAATCGAACCAAAATCTTCAAAATCTACTCTTTCAAGACACGCCCACAAGGTGTTCGACAATTTGCTCCAACCAAATTTTGAGTTCGATTCTAGACCAATTCTCTCCGAATCTATTCTAACCGCTCTCCAACCTATGTCGTCCAACAAAAGAAGCCGCATGACTGAAGCTTCATCTTCTGAAGGCAAAGGAAAACGCAAGAAAAGTGCCACCAAAACGACAATTCCTCTTCCAAAGCCGCTCCGCAAGCCCGCGACGAGCCCGAAGCCTCAAGCTCCCGTGCCGATCGACGATTCCGAAAGAAGATGGGGAGAGAGATGATAATTACGAGGAATCGATTGACTACCGTCGAGCATAAAGTCAATACGGTGGAGGCACTTCAACGGTGGTTTTCACCGGATGAGTGTGTTAATTGCATGTATAATCGTAGACATACAGATAATACCTTATGTTGTCGTTTATGAGACTTGTTATTTAATGTTTTATTCATACTTGGTTTGTATAGACATATAGTGAATCGTTTATGAATAATAGATTCATAATAAACGCGACACCGGGTTATGAGTAATTTAGTGTCTCGGGTTAATAATTAGGAATCGTAACTTGCATGATAGAGGTTTAATTGGGTATTGAATTATCGCATATGGGGAAGATAAAATCCTAGATCCCTTTTTATATTGATATTTTCTCGTGATTATTTGCTTTATTAATTAGTTTAATTGTTTAATTGATTAAATTTGACAACTTTGCGTTGGCTGGAAAAAAATCATAATTGTTAGAATTTGGTACTTATGATTAGATAATTTGAGTATTCCTTGTGGGATCGACATCCGACTCTCACGAGTCCACTTTTACTATTTGTTTACGATACGTGCACTTGCGATTCTGATTGGGCAGGATGTACAGTAACTCGGTGTTCTATTTTAGGATATTGTATATTTTAGGAGATTCATTAATTTCGTGGAAATCAAAGAAACAAACAAATAGAGATTGATTTCCATATTGTGAGACAAATGTTACAAACTCGGATAA
The DNA here is from genome assembly GCF_000504015.1 of Erythranthe guttata. The sequence goes on along the minus strand of NW_012193888.1, from coordinate 1,596,874 downwards.
TCTCGACTTCATATGTTTCATCATGTTGTCAACTTCAAAATATTTTTACCAAACCTTTAGGAAGCGAACAGTTCCGATATTTAAGGAATAAGTTGGGAGTTCATGATTTTCTTCCGAGTTTGGTCATCTGCAGCTTCACTCCTAGAATCCAACCAATTAAATTCTTGAACCGAAAATGGAGAGCAGTGAAGGTTAGAGTGGAAAGAGATTAAAAATAACCAAGCAGATGGAATTTACGATTTGCTGTGAGTGGTCATTTTTCATTGCAAAAATTGCAGCAAGATGTTTTTTTTTTTTTCTTATTAAAAAGAAAAGAAGAATTGCAGCAAGGGGTTTTTCCAAAGGGGGGTCATTTTGGTTTGGAAAAAAATTACAGCAAGGGTTTTTTAGAATATTGCAACAATGAGAGTTTTTCAATGAGTAGATTCTATCTAATGGACTTTTGGTTTCAGGAAGTTGTGAAGACAACAAAGAGTTATTTGTGATTTAAAAAATATTGGGGGAGCCATGTCACCCCATAAGTTGGGAGTTCATGATTTTCTTCCGAGTTTGGTCATCTGCAGCTTCACTCCTAGAATCCAACCAATTAAATTCTTGAACCGAAAATGGAGAGCAGTGAAGGTTAGAGTGGAAAGAGATTAAAAATAACCAAGCAGATGGAATTTACGATTTGCTGTGAGTGGTCATTTTTCATTGCAAAAATTGCAGCAAGATGTTTTTTTTTTTTTCTTATTAAAAAGAAAAGAAGAATTGCAGCAAGGGGTTTTTCCAAAGGGGGGTCATTTTGGTTTGGAAAAAAATTACAGCAAGGGTTTTTTAGAATATTGCAACAATGAGAGTTTTTCAATGAGTAGATTCTATCAAATTTTGTCAAAGTTTTTATTAGTTGTTTTTCTTTAACCAACCCGCCCGCAAACCCGCTACACCCGACAAACCTGAAAGAGGCAGTTTGTGGGTTTAAAATAGCAGGTGCAGTTTGCTAGTTTTGTAACCCGCCAATAGCGGGTCGGGTTGATTTTTTTTAGAAACCCACCCAAACCCGCCCGTGTTCACCCCTACGAAAAAATTCCCCTTGTTTTAAACTTCAGTGGCAAGTTTGTAATTTCCAGCTAATGAGAAACATTGCACGGCTTTTCGTAGCTCAGAAGTACCACATTTTTCCACGTATATCCGTCCTGCACTAAGAAATTAAATAAAAAGGGGTTTTTGTGCATAAGTCCCTCACCAACCATCTTTATTATTCTAGGTTAAGGGGTTATATCTGTTTCGCCAATAACCACATCCCTTTAATATCTATTATAAATAAATGAAACATTAATGTATATGACAAAATTACCCCCAACCTTTTACACCCAATTTTTAATTGTAACCCCAATTTAATTAATTTTTACCACAAACATCCAATTTTGATTATTTTTTTAACTTTTTCTTTCTGAAATTATTTTTTTGCCGCCCGTTTTTGGAGACCGGCGGGAAAAAAATGTCAATGCCGGAGACCGGCGGTCAACGGCGGCGACGGACGAAATTGTACTCAAAATTGTATTTTGGGTCAAAATTGAATACTTTGTGAAGATTTGGGGTCAAATTAAGGTTAAATTAAATTAAATGATGAAATTGGAACATATTAAAATGTGTGAGGCTATTTTAGTCTTATACAAAGCTCTTGACAATGTGTGGCGTTTTTTGTAATTTTTTTTTTTATCTTAGTCCATTTATGAATAAGTACCCATTGATGAGCTTATTTGTAAAGTGTCCAAATAAAAAAAAATATCAATGATATAGGCTTGTAGCTAACAAACTCAGCGAAATTTATTTATATGAAGGTATAAAAATTAGAAATGCTCTTCTAATTTTATTTATAAATTCGTGCTCTCATATATTCAAAATTTTATCAAAGATAAGTTAGATATCGAATTTATGATTTTTAAGCTTCCATATAACCAAAATTACTATACAGTCAAACCACTATAAATTAATATAGTTGGGACCATCAAAATCCCATTAATTCAGGAATGCAAGCTCTTAAATCAGCAATGGTATAGAACGGTTTTATGTTGAGTTATGAGAAAAATATACCGAAAGTTCTAACCATGTTAACAAATGTGAGGGACGAGATTGATGTTAATATGAACTTCAACAAGACACAAACGACAATTAAATTATATTGTATTAAGCCTTCATAGATCAATAAATGTAATGTACCATGTAATTTAAGAATTATTTTTATGCATTATTAATTTATATATTATATGGGGTTTCTTAAAATTTTCAAATGTGTATTATCTTATAAATTTAGCGAACTATTAATTTAGAACGTTGTATCCGAGCCTGGACCGGAAAATTTTATTATTTAAGGAGGTTATTAATTTATTGAGGTTCTACTACTGTATTTGCAATGTTATATCGTGTAAAACTTAAACATGACAAATATAAGTCATTGTTTTATCGGAATCTTTTAAGGATGCAAATTTAGATCGGGTGGCCTGTTTTAATAGGAAAATCGGATGCCATAGGATGATTGACACGTCGATAGTTAAATAAAAATATAATTAGGATTCTAATAATTCGAAGAAAAAAAAAACACCAGCATAACCCATAACCCCTCTAAACCTAATTATAATAGCGTGATTTATTAATCTTTAAAGACTTAAGAGTGCCACATGTCAAAAAATTAGTGGAATCCGATTTATATTATTTATCGGCTGATTCGCTCAGAACTTAATCTCATCTTTTAATTATCTAACCAATGTGCAAGTTCATAAATTTTTTTTTTCTGAAATTGCTGCATTTTAATCAATTGTCTCTCGGTTGTCTCATTTCCTATATAACTCGTGCCATAAAGTGCTTAAAATTAAATTAAGGGCAAATGGCAAATATGCCCATGACAATGGTACTTAATTAAAAGAGGAACATTCAATTTTTTTGTTTTTCAAATAAATTCAGCTCATTCAAATTTATTTGCAAATAAGGAAAATCCCTTTATATATATCAAAATTACCCCCAATTCATTGAAACCCAATTCAACTCCAATTTCATGATTTACACCCCAATTTAGCCCAATTTCATCAATTAATCAATTTTAACCATAATTTCAATTTTGACTCCAATTTTAACCCGCCACCACCGGAGACCGCTGGCCGCCGCCGTTGACCAGCGTTAACCGCCGGTCTCCGGCGTTGATTTTTTTTTTTTTTTTTTTTTAACTTTTTTTCCCTGAATTTTTTTTTTCGGCCGGTCAACTGCCGTTGACCGCCAGTTCTCCGGCGTTGACTTTTTTTTTTCTTTATAATTTTTTTTCTTAAAAAAATATTTTAATTAATATTACTGTCTTGGCTGCTAAATTACTGTCTCCGGCAGTTATTTAACAGTCGGAGACAGTAATTTAACTGTTAATTGACTTTTTTTTTTCCTTCAAAAATATTTTAATTAATATTACTGTATTCGTTGCTAAATTATTGTCCCCAACAGTTATTTAACTGTCGGAGACAGTAATTTAACTGTTAATTGACTTTTTTATTCTTAAAAAAATATTTTTAATTAATATTACTGTATTCGTTGCTAAATTACTGTCTTCATGAGTTATTTAACTGTCGGAGACAAAAATTTAACTATTAATTGACTTTTTTATTCTTAAAAAAAACAATTAATTAATATTACTGTATTCGTTGCTAAATTACTGTCTCCAGCAGTTATTTAACTGTCGGAGACAGTAATTTAATTGTTAATTGACTTTTTTTTTTGCTTAAAATTTTCTTACAAACAAATTACTGTCTTAGACAAACAAATTTTTTTACAAACAAATTTTGTTGCTTAAAAATTTTTGCTTAATTAATATTACTGCCTTGGCTGCTAAATTACTGTCTCCAACAGTAATTTAACTGTCTTAGACAGTAATATTAATAATATTACTGTTCGGGAAAATAATATTCATAATATTACTGTCCCAAACAGAAATATTTCTGTCTTAGATAGTAATTTAGTAGCCAAGACAGTAATTTTTATTAAAATATTTTTTTTCTAAGAAAAAAAAAAATTCAACGCCGGAGACCGGCGGTCAACGGCAGAATCTTGCCGGAAAAAAAAAAGTCTGAAAAAAAATTATTTTCTGAAAAAAAAATTAGGGGGGGTAATGTGATATATTTGTTTAAATCCGGGGTCAATGTGTAATATTAAGGAAGTTAGAGCATAATGGATAGAATTGATAAGAATTATATTATAGAGGGTATTTTGGACTAAAGTCATGGGGATGTTAATTGAGAGATTGTTTTTTATGTGGACTAAAATGCATTTAAGTCCCATGTGATGGGTCTTTTTGCCATTCGCCCTTAAATTAAACAACACATAATTCTTTCAGGTTCGATGGAATGTCTTTCCCTGTTCGTTTTATTCCATTTATTCAAGGTATATTTGGTAATCTACAATGAGTGTACCTGCTCGTTCGAACTCCCCTACGTCGCAAAAACATTGAGCTGCAGTATCATCAGCTCGATCAATAGAACCAAATATTTCGGCAGCCTCTCTAAGCATTACACGTGCCTCTTTCGGGTTTGAACCACGCATAGAGTTTAAGACCAGAAGCCTTAGCCCTTTTCTCCCATATTTCTTCTCCAGCTTTTTCGAAGCACACTGTTGCCATCTCATAATATTTCTCCCAAAAGAGCTGCAAACATAAAAATACAATCAGAATAAATAATGCAAAAAACATAAATAAATAAATAAAACCCCGGGAAAATACAATTAAAAAAACTTGATTCCCTGTGATTTACACTGGTGCGGGCTTCTAGCTCTTTGCATTGCTAATGCAAGAGAATCGTCTATTTTCCGCACTTGGACAAGGCACATTCGAGTATTGGCTTCGACAGCTCTTCATTGTTTTCACATATCCGCAATCTTTGCCTCGTTCGAGTGATGGCCACGTATAGTTGCTTCAGTTCGGAGCACAAGATATTGTGCCTCAAATCGCTAAAACATGGAAATGAATTTGGAGTTGTGGAATCAAGTAAATCCTTTTCTTTCAAGAATTCATACAAAACCCTCCATTGATCACTCATTGGCGATGAACCAAAAAAGTTGTACAATAAAACATCCTATAATAAGTAGAGCATAAATATACAGGAAAAAAACCATTAAATTTAATTGCAAGAAGCATTATTTCTGACCTGAAACTCGAGTCCCTTACATTCAACTATAGTCAGAACAAGAGCCTTTTTGCCGATGTAGTTGAAAAACTTCCTTTCTCGCAGAATCGTCCCGTACTAAAATTACTGGGTCAGCACCAAACCCGACCCACTTTCCACCATCATGTCCACTATGTCCAAAAATACTCATAATCAAATTCTCGTCACTACCCGGTTCGAGTACAACAGGTAACTCACCGTATATAAGGCTAGTTTCTGGAGCCAATGCATCAATTGATTGTGGAAAAAAATGGCAAATAAGATCTATGTCACTCTGTGCCAACCTAAGAACACCAGTATGTGTACAGAAATTCTGCGACAAACAAACCGTATCCGATATAACCCTTTCTCACTCCTCCCTGAAGCTGAAGGCTCACAAATTATAGATGATTTCATAAAGAACTCATTATAGAACAATGATCTAATATCTTCAAACCGAAAGTCAATCCCTAGTGCAATCGTCTGTGCTGTATCACCGCAAAATACAAATCCTTCATCCACATTTTTTTCAAATAAATCGACAAGGGAAATTTGCCTCATGGTGAGGTCTTGCACTTCATCGATGTACACAAAGTCCATTTTATCACCCATTAAATCCTCCTTGTTCTTGAGCCGTAGATAAATGTCGATCACAAAATCACTAAGATCAAATTCACCACGCTCCATTTTCATTTTCTCATAGTGCTCGAAAACATCATAAATCGCATCCCTTTTCTCCGCACTTCCTACTTTCAGATAATGAAACATAGGCCTCTCTGCTTTGTTTGGTTTCGCCCGACTCCCCTTCTTTTAGACCTCTTTTTATATGAGACATAATTTCGGTGAACACTCTTGAGGGATCAAGAATTTTTTTATACTTAGCATTGAAGTGGGACCAGTAAAAGGACCGAAAACGGTCATATGTAACCTCGTTTCTGCTTATGAAAGTCTACAGTGCAATAGATCTTCTTCCATCGTAGTGTGAGGCGCCTCTTACATCACAAAATCTTTCAAAATAAGAATTACCCAAAGTGCCTTCGAGCATCATTAGAAACTATGAAATGTAAAAAAACCAAAATTCGGCAGATTTAAAGCAGCGCAGTAAAGGGATTTTAATTGCACAAGGAAACTGCCTTCTTCCCCAAGTTCTTCACCCTATATAAGACCAAGCCAAGCACACAATTGGGGATCTTTTTACGCAATATGGAGAGCAACAAAGCAATAAACGAAGACGAAGAATTCGAAGACTCTAAGCATAGATTTATCGTTTATGACTTATTTTATTCGTGTTTTTCCTTTAATCATGAGTAGCTAATTTTCTTATTTCTAGGATTTTATTTGGAACCCTATGTGGGATTTATGAACCCAATTCTATGATTTTATGCAAGTTTTAATTCCGGATTATTTCTTCTACTTGTTTTATTAAGTTCATGAATCTGGCCACTTTATGAGCTTTTATGTTATTGTTAATCGCATGAATCGGATGATCGGGTTAATAGTTAGAACTGTGATAGAAGAGCCTTTGTGGTATTAACATAGGAATATAGTTAATCTCTTAGGTAGCCATTATTGAGATTTGTCCTTAATGCTGTGTTCTAGAATTAATTGCATAGGAATATAGTCATTGAATCTAGAGTATTAGAATCGTAATACACGCGGAAGCGGGTTATGATTATTTTAGCATCTCAGGTTAATAATCCGGGTTAATTGCTTGCATAATTGAAGGAATTGGGGGAGTAATAATCACATAGGGGGAAGAATAAAATCCTAGGCTTGCTTATCTTGATTAAATCTTCGTTTTACATTGCTTTCTTGTTTTTGCTTGTTTTTATTTTACTTTAATTTAGTTAATTCTCTCTAAATTCGACTGTGTAGGGTGGGCTTGAAAACAATTGGTAGAATTTAGCGTCTAGGATTAAGTAATTAAATATTCCCTGTGGGTTCGATATCCAGACTTTTAGTCCACTATATTACTTGTACGATACGTGCACTTGAGTGTAGGTATTTTAACCAATAAGTTTTTGGCGCCGTTGCCGGGGAATATTTTAATTATTTATTTTATTCTAGCTTTAGATTTGAACAATTTTCACGATTCACCCATTTAATTTTTGTTTTATTTTCTTTTTCTTTTTAGGTATTGTGTATGCGCAGAAGACTAGATCTAGCTAGAGAACCGATTGATCCCGAAATCGAACGTACTTTTCGAGCCACTAGAAGACGACAACGTGCATACAATATAATGACAGACGAAGAACGCAGAGACGCAGAGGGTCATTTACTCGATGCGAATGGAGTTCGCATCCAAGACCCACCCCCTCAACTTCCGTTACAGCTAGCAGTTAGGCCACGGGCACTTCAAGATTACATAATCCCAACTCTAGACGGATTCCGCCCGAGCATCCAATATCCACCCATTGGGGCGCACAATTTTGAGATCAAGCAAGGCCTCTTGACGATGCTCCAAAATAACGGGCTATTTAGTGGATTGGGAGGTGAAAATCCCCATCTTCACATTGTCAATTTTCTAGATACCTGTAATTCCCACCGTCAAAACAGCGTTTCCCAAGAGGCGCTTCAATTAATTCTCTTCAAGCACTCCTTACAAGGAAGAGCTCGCCAGTGGTTGATGTCCGAAGCCCCCCACTCTATCTCGTCGTGGCCTCAACTCCTCAACCTTTTCATGAAAGTTTATAGCTCACCCGAGAAGGACGAGAGAATCCGACGAGAAATTCATAATTTTGTCCAAGAGCAAGGCGAGCAATTATACGAGGCATGGGAGAGATTTAGAACTCTTTTGCGGCAGTGTCCAACACATTGAGTCAAACAATGGCGGCAAATCCACATCTTCTACCAAGGGATTAACGAGAATGCACGAACGGTCTTAGATGCATCAACCGGAGGAAATTTTATGAGTCAATCGATACCGGATGCTTTTATCATGTTGGATCAAATTGCTCAAAATCGGTTTGCCAAGTCAAGCGAGAGGACGGTTAGTGGAGCCAAGAAAGTTCCCGGAGTGTTGGAGTTAGATGCAATTACGGCTCTTCAAGCTCAAGTGACCCAAATTGCTCAACAAAATCAACTCCTTCTACAGCACATCAAAGCAAGTCCACCACAACAAGTCCAAGCCGTTGAATCTCCATGTTGTGAAATTTGCGGTGGAAATTACTACACACTGCAATGCCAACAAGATGTGGAATCGCTCAACTATGTCAATAACACGCCTCGCCAATTCCAAAATCTAGGGTGGAGATCACAAGGGAAATATGGAGGAAATCAACAAGGCCAAGGATATCAAAGACCTCAAGGTCAATTCCAAAATCAAGCCCCTCCTCAACAAAGTTATCAAGGCAACAATCCACCGGCCCAAAAATCAAACACGGATTAGATATTGGCCCAATTCATGACCGCTACCCAAGCCTCGCTGCGGAATTTGGAGAATCAATTCGCTCAATTCGTTGTGAATCAAGAGAAACGTCCGGCGGGAGCATTGCCATCGAATACGGAAGATCCTCGAAAGCAAAAGTTCGAGACGTGCCAAGCTATCGATGTCAAGATCGAGAAAAAGGAAGAAATTCAAGTCAAGCCGCAAGTCACTGTAGCCGAATGGGTGGAACCAATCCCATATCCACAACGATTGATAACAAAAAAGATCGAGGTCGAGACGAGCCAAGCAGTCACCTTGAAGAACGGTAAGCAATTGGAGGAAGCCCCACGAAAAGAGAAGATAAACACGATAACCGAGAAGCCGAAAGTGAATGACGAAAAAGAATCAACTCATGAAGAGCCACCATCAACGGTGCCTTCACAAGTCCCTCCAATTCCTTATCCTCAAAAGTTAATAATGAAGAAGCTCGATGGCGAATATCAAAGATTTTTGGACAAGTTGAAGGAAATTCGCATAAACATTCCTTTCATTGAAGCACTTCAAAAGATGCCAAGGTGGGTGAAGTTCCTCAAGGACCTCGTGAAGAAAAGTAAGAAATTGCAAGGGAACGAGATGATCCAACTCACGGAGCTAATTAGTGAAATTCTTACTCGGCCTCTTCCACGAAAACTCGGCGATCCAGGTAAGTTTACTATTCCTTGTACTATAGGAGGTAAAAATTTTAGATCGCTCATTGATTTAGGCGCTAGCATTAATCTTATGCCTTATGCCACTTTTAAAACTCTTGGGTTAGGAGAAATTGAACCAATGGCTATAACTCTGCAATTAGCCGATAGATCTTTAGTTTACCCAAAAGGTATTTTAGAGAACGTGCTAGTGAAAGTTAATAAATTTATCTTCCCTGTTGATTTCGTTATACTTGATATAGATGAGGATAGGGAGATACCTCTTATCGTAGGGAGACCTTTTTTAGCCACGTCGAAAACGCAAATTGATTGTGATAGTGGTGATCTTACAATGACTGTTCATGATCAAAAAATCAAATTCAATGTTTTTAGTGCTAATAAAAATCCATGTGATAATAATGATTGTTTTTCTATTGAGCTTATGGATTTTACAACTCATGAAAAATTTGATGTTTTGAACTTGGACAATGGGAAAGTATCTTTGAGTGCAGGAGATGATGGCAGAAACGGGAATCGGACGGAGAAAGTTTACTTCATGGACTCAATTTTAAATCCTCCGAGAGAAAGTCATACGAGTCGAGGTCTTAACGACAATGAGAATTCAAGGAAGATGTTGCCACCCAAAGACTCGAGTAAGTCACGAGAGAAGGATGAGTCAAGCTATTGTGGTCGTAAGGAGAAAATCAAAAAGGAATTGCACAAAGGACAATTGATGTTATTGTGCAAATTCCGTCTTTGGTTATTTCCAAGGAAGCGCAAATCAAAGTTGTACCGGCCGTTTATTGTCCAAGAAATTCTTCCTCACGAAGTAGTCAAGATAAAGAAGCGAGATTCAAATCGTACGTTTAACGTGAAGCAAAGCCAGCTCAAACCGTATTGGGAAGCAAGTGAAGATTGCCAAGTGACTTCGGTCACTTTTGCTTGAAAATAAAGAAGCAACGTCCGGCTGAAGACTTTAAACTTAGCGCTTCTCGGGAGGCAACCCGAGCTTTATTTGTTTTCGTAGTTTTCTTTAATTTTTCGTTTCGTTTTTATTGTCATAGGCATGCATTCTATCTAATTTATTTGAATTTTAATTTCCAGGGTCGAAAACATGGTTAGGGGGTCGAGACGGCCGTCCGAAATTGCAAGCAAAATCCCGGACGGTCGTCCGGGAAACAGAACGACAAAATTGTCATCTCTGTCTATGGGACAGCCGTCCCAAAACATAGGTGTAAATGTGGGACGGCCGTCCCACAACCAGTAAGAGAAAAAAAATGTCCGACGGCCGTCCGAAAATCAGCACAAAAACCGGGACGGCCGTCCGAATTAAAGAGGGGCGTTTTAAATTTTAAAAAATCAGATTTTCTCCCCCATTATTTCCTAAACCCTCCTCTTTCCTTCTCTCAAACTCCCACACACAAATGGAGGCAAGAGCATCGAACCAAAATCTTCAAAATCTACTCTTTCAAGACACGCCCACAAGGTGTTCGACAATTTGCTCCAACCAAATTTTGAGTTCGATTCTAGACCAATTCTCTCCGAATCTATTCTAACCGCTCTCCAACCTATGTCGTCCAGCAAAAGAAGCCGCACGAATGAAGCTTCATCTTCCGAAGGCAAAGGAAAACGCAAGAAAAGTGCCACCAAAACGACAATTCCTCTTCCAAAGCCGCTCCGCAAGCCCGCGACGAGCCTGAAGCCTCAAGCTCCCGTGCCGATCGACGATTCCGAAAGAAGATGGGGAGAGAGATGATAATTACGAGGAATCGATTGACTACCGTCGAGCATAAAGTCAATACGGTGGAGGCACTTCAACGGTGATCGAGCAAAATGCTACAAGCTATTGTCCAACACTTGGGATGCGGGACGCCCGATTGCATCGAGCCGGCACCTTTACCGGCACCCATTCTTGAGCCCGTACCCGAGCTTTCCGATGAGGATGAGCGTGAGAGAGCGAGGGAGGAGCACCCCGATCACATCGACTCCGACTAAATCAGGTGTTTTCTATCCTTAAAACTTTGTGCTAATTTCGTTGAGGCAACGAAAATTTTAAGTTTGAGGGTGAAAAAAACATGTTTTTGTGCTTATTTGTTTTAGTTTGCATGCATTAGGTTTTGTTCGTTTTTATTGCTTTTCTCGTTTATCCGGAATATAAAAAAAAAATTGCTTGAGTGGAATGCATCGATGATTTATGATGATGAGAGATGATCAATGTTTGATGATGAGATTGCTTGTTTTGTGTGATAATGATTTGATGTTTGTTTAGCTTTCGATTCAACGGGACTTAGAAGCGAATTATTGCTAGGAATCATTTTTTGTGCATTGCTTTGGTTGAATGTTTTGTATTTTAAATTTGGAATTAATTTGTGCTAGATCATGCTATGTTCGGTTTTAGAACTCACCTTAGGAAATTTATGATACGAAGTATTGAGTAGTGAGTGATTTGGGATATGATTTGGGCCTTCTTTGAACCATTTGAGCCTTTCATGCCAACCTTTTTATCGTAATTATCCTTAGAACCTTGATTTGAGCCTCGGAGAAAAGGTGTTCTTTCTTTTAGCCAATGTGTAAGGTAGAATAGGTGGAGATTCTTGAAAATTACCCCTTGGAGTTCGGTCGAAAATTTTTATAAGGTCCTTCTTCTTCTTCGGAAAAAAAAAAAAAAAGAGAAAAAGAGAAGAAGAAGAAGAGACTAGAAGGGAGAAATAAGGACTAGTTGTTGAATTATTTTTGAAAACTCGATCCATTGCCTCAAAAGCAAAAGTGGAGACTTTTGAACTTTTGAGAATCGAGTTTATGAAAGTCTGTAGAGGTGAATTCATTGTTTCAAACGCCTATCTTTCAAATTTTGGCGTAATCACCTAAATTCAAGAAGAATAGCCACATATACCTATATTTCCTACCTCGAACCAAAGAGCCTAACAATTGAAAGCCACAAAGTCCCAATGATCCCAATAGCTTAGTGTTCGATATTAGTAGAGTAGAATAATTTGGTGAGTATTTGGAGTCAAGCATATGCATGTAAGTATAAATTATTTCTATCTTTAATTTGCAAATATTGGATGCTTAAAGCAATTGTATGAATTGTGGTTTTTGGTAATGGTGAGTGACTAAGTGTTGTTGAATTTTGAGCTTGCGAATGCCTAAGAATTGTCATTATAATTACAAGTTCTGAAAACGTGAAGTTGATCATTGATCTATGTGATGAGATGTAGTAGTTGAGTTATTTGCTTATTGGTAGATTTTGCTTGAGGACAAACAAAAGTTTAAGTTTGGGGGTGTGTTAAGTGTATATTTTTACACTTTATCGTACCTTTTTATTTGAGCTTTTGGTGTGTTTTAACGATAATTGGTGCTTAAAAAGTTGATTTATTGTATTTTAGGTACAAATTGAAGAATTAGAAAAGTATGGGGTCAAAACTGCAATTTTGGAGAAAATATGGGCCAAAAGTAAAAAAACCAAAATTCTGCAGATTTAAAGCTCGGACAGCCGTCCGAGTTTTAGTTCAAATTATGGGACGGCCGTCCGAGACTCCGAAGCAGCGCAGTCAAGGGATTTTAATTGCATAAGGGAACTACCTTCTTCCCCAAGTTCTTCACCCTACATAAGACCAAGCCAAGCACACAATTGGGGATCTTTTTACGCAATTTGGAGAGCAACAAAGCAATAACGAAGACGAAGAATTCGAAGACTCTAAGCATATATTTATCGTTTATGACTTATTTTATTCGTGGTTTTCCTTTAATCATGAGTAGCTAATTTTCTTATTTCTAGGATTTTATTTGGAACCCTATGTGGGATTTATGAACCCAATTCTATGAATTTATGCAAGTTTTAATTCCGGATTATTTCTTCTACTTGTTTTATTAAGTTCATGAAACTGGCCACTTTATGCGCTTTTATGTTATTGTTAATCGCATGAATCGGAAGATCGGGTTAATAGTTAGAACTGTGGTAGAAGAGCCTTTGTGGTATTAACATAGGAATATAGTTAATCTCTTAGACAGCCATTATTGAGATTTGTGCTTAATGCTGTGTTCTAGAATTAATTGCATAGGAATATAGTAATTGAATCTAGAGTATTAGAATCGTAATACACGCGGAAGCGGGTTATGATTATTTTAGCATCTCAGGTTAATAATCCGGGTTAATTGCTTGCATAATTGAAGGAATTGGGGGAGTAATAATCACATAGGGGGAAGAATAAAATCCTAGGCTTGCTTATCTTGATTAAATCTTCGTTTTACATTGCTTTCTTGTTTTTTCTTGCTTTTAATTTAGTTTAATTTAGTTAATTCTCTCAAAATTCGACTGTGTAGGGTGGGCTTGAAAACAATTGGTAGAATTTAGCGTCTAGGATTAAGTAATTAAATATTCCATGTGGGTTCGATATCCGGACTTTTAGTCCACTATATTACTTGTACGATACGTCCACTATAAAATTTCATCAACGGTAAGGTTTTGTTCACTTTGGCATTTTCAACATGACTTCTGCAGTCAACGCTAGCATTGATTTCGGTGTCATTTTGATTCTTGAACCGGATTATATCATCGAAACTGACCAACTCTTTGGCACTTCCAAATTTCTGAAAAAAAAACGGAATTAATTGAGACCAATCAAGATTTTTGAAGTGGAATTAGAGAAAATCGTAAATTAATAATTTACGTACCCCTCGTACAACTTCTCATTGCAGCGCTTGATAAAATCATCCGTACACATAGCAAATGTGCTGTCTAGTCGTTTCAAGAGTTTTGTAGTCTCCGTCATAGGCAATATAACCCACACATTCAAAATTTGTACGTAAACGGTGTCCTTAACTACGTTAATTGAAAACACCACATAGTATTTTCCAACCTTAATTTGCCTCACAATGTACGAAGAGCTCCTGCATTTCCATTCAACGTTTATATTCTTGGGCCGCCAACCACTTGCAAGCTTGAGCAAAACAGTTATATATCGCCAGCTTCTTAACATTGGAAGGATTCAATTTCTGAAACGAATTTCGGAAATTTTCACTGAATACAACTTGAAAAATAAAATATAACAATTACAGAAACAGGAAATTCAAGTTGTATAAACATAAAGAAACGAGTTGTACCTTGCGTTGAAGCTTGTGACGAATTGCTGCAACTTGCCTCGATGCTGAGTTTCTCGTTTGATCCATTCCATGTTGTTCATAATGCTCGATGCATAAATAATAAATATAAATACGGGAAACCAATAATAATTTGATCAAGTTTCTAAGCATACCCTTGAAGAGTTTGTACACAAGCATCACAACTACAGCCACCTCGACCATATTTCTTCGACTGCACCCGAAATCATCACATTCTTCATTATTCCCGGGAATATTTATAAACGAATAAGGCCCAAATATCTTCCCTTGAAGATATCATCTTTCGTAGCTTGAGTTCTGCACACTAGGAGCATCTAATATCCAGTTCTGATAGAATTTAGAATTTGGAAACCGACTTATTTACGGATGCATCCTGTATTGCACATTAAGCAGATGCTTTGAGTGATCCAACGAGCTCAATCATTCAAACATACTTCTCCCATATCCATCTTCTCCCTATATCTGCGTGTGTGTATACAAAATATATCAGCCATTATTTTATTTATTTATAACGAAATTATTTAATCAAATACGTACCTTCCTGATAACTGCAAGAACTGCATGCCTTACATCTGGGATCTGAAGTGCTATGATCGATTCGCACTCCTTCACTTGAGCAGCTTCATCAACCACCAAAAGATAAAACGGTTCCGTATCGACTATGTGCAGCTTATAGGCCGATGATGTTGTGCAGAATATCAAAGTAGCATTCCGGAAACACAAATCCATGGTGGCACTTGCATTAGTGCCATCTGGCAGGCCGAGTTTATCTAGAGAAGCCCGAAGAGATCTCAATGTATTCAGACATTGGGTTCTGGAATCAACACGAGATAATCCCTGGTGTAGAATCGAGAAGAGACATAAGTTTCGTTATGTAACCATGCAGTTTCTCAGCGGTGCTGCTAAATGTGCCAATCGATCTATGGCAAACTCCAAAAGTAATGATTTGGAGTACTCCAGCTTCTTATTATTATTAGCTTCTTCATCATCAAGAAATTGTTTTGCTTTGATTAGCTCATTCTCCATGTTGGCGCCAGATTTCTGTTAGTGAAGATTGAAGAAATCCGACATACGTGAAAATTAAAGATTGGCAAAGATTTGTTTTCCATGTTTATTTTGGACTTAATTAGAGTCCTATTCTTGTAATATTGTTATAAGGACTTAGATTTATTTCCATGTATTATATTTTAGTTAGATATCTTTTGTACTTATCTAAAATAGAAGTAGAAATCGACTAGGATTGTATTACCTAGTTAAATCGATTTCTTAGGGCTCAAGTTAGGTTGAGGGTGGTGATTTCGTGCCTATATAAGGCCCTCAACCTCATATAAGTCCTATGGAGCTTTAATAAGAAATATCCCAGCAAAAAGGTTTTGAAGGCTGCAGCCCATGCTGAAGCTTTGTCGGCACATCAGGTGTGGCAACATGACGGGTTTCTTCTACCAGGCCATAAAGAAGATCGGCATTTCGGGAGAAGTGGTTAAAAGATATCGGGAGAGGTCGATCCGCCGTTTCAAGGGAGCTCAACATTGGGAGGAGTCCAAGAGTGCGGATGGAGGAATTGCTTTGATTATCAACAAGTTCGAGTCGTGTGCAAGAACGGCGTATAACATGAAGAGGAAGTCTTAGTGTTTTACTAAGTCCTATTAATTTACACTGTAAATCAGAACTAGTTTGTAAGTCCTCGTGGATGTAGGGTACGTTTGTATCCGAACCACATTAAATTCTTGTGTTTTTCATTCTGCTTTTTGTAGGTTAATTACTGTGACAACACAAGAATTCTGTTATCCCACCTAATATCGTAACAAGTAATCTGTCTCAACATAACGAGTGTATTTTCATAGGCATTTAAAATCAACACTCCACAAAGATTTGATGTTGAGAAACACAATCTTCTAGAAAAATCGAGCATGGACGAGGTACAATGCTTCGAACCAGTTACTGATCCCAAGCAACTTGCAAGCATCTTAACACGACATTGGAAAAAGATTTCGTCGATTTCTGAGCTAACTTTCAAACGATCCTTATTACCTAATATGAACGTCTTCTAAAGGACAAGACAAATGGCTCTCCTCAGAAGATTCTTTTAAAACTGAATTTCTTACTTGAGAAACAACCCGACAGGCAAGTTCTTTAATTGCAACGTTTGTTGGGGCACAAATGAGCATCCTAACGTTCATTTTCAAGAGTGTATAGAGCAATCTGCTCAACGTTGCTCTCTTTCCAGTCCCGCGTGGACCCCATATGAGTTCAACTGAGGATTTGTGGTCACACTCGGATTTAGATAGACAAGCCGAAATCGCGTCGAGTTGTAATTATTTTAACTTAGAGAATAAAGTCGATCCAAGTTTCTCTTCCATCTCAACATTGTTTTTGTGACAACAAACTTCACGAATCTCCTCACCATGTAAAGGTAAGTAGAGAAATGAAAGTTTTCCAATAAAAATCTTATGATTAAAACCAAAATACAGAAGCCAAGACAGTGAATATTATAATGCCTCGTTTGGTTGCCAAGATAAGAATAACCAAGATAAAATCAAATAATCTAATGAAACCAAATTATATTATTGGACCTCCGTCGATCCAATAAAAAACATGCCTAGAAGGCAAGATAAGCCATGATAACATAATATTTGCGGGTCGACCTGACAAAGTTATTGGGATACCAAACATGAAATAAAGTCCAACTATTTTTAGTTAATAATGGTTAATCTCCCCAACCAAATGAGGCCTAAGTGTGATAAAGAGGATAATAAAGTAGTGCAGCTCCTTACCAAGTTGGTTCCGGCTAATAATTTCTCAATGATTGTCAGATTTCGATGCATGTGCAACGCTCTCCATATTCTTTTATGTGGTGTAAACCAAATTCAGTGTGTTGAGCTGCTTTCAGAGTAAAACCGGAGGATGTACAACTACAGTCGCTCTAGTCACCATCTTCAATATTAATTACGGATGCAAAAGTATATACAGATCCAACGCGTAGTAGTTCGGAAACAGTTTCGTGTTTCGAATCAGAAAGTAGAACAACATCACCGGGAAAAGTTCTGTAAGTCTCCCTACCACCATCACTTGATCTGTTTCTCCAACTATCAACGAGTACGTCGTATAGGAACCTCCAATGTGTTAGCTCTCTACGAGATGCCACCTCAGCAAAAGGCGCATAGTTTCGGTGGCGGAAGCAAGTTTGGCACGTGTTTCTTCTAGTAATGGGAAGATGTACGATCCAAGATACTCGTCGATGCATCCAACAAATGACTTGGGAATCTTCTCCACCTATACATGCAAAAGGAAATTACAACTCACAGAAATATATATATATATATATATATATATATATATATATATATATATATATATATATATATATATATATATATATATATATATATATATATATATATATATATATATATATATATATATATATATATATATATATATATATATATATATATATTGAAGGTTCTAGAATTCATGAATGTGGAAGAATACATGAATGTGTCCTTTGGAGAGATTCATGTATAATGCTATGGAGGAAGAATATTATTAATTATGTGTTCATGTATTTGTTTAGATATATACTAGGAAAATCCTATAAATAGTCTATGTAATTTTTCATTTGGAGCAAGTCAAAAAAAAAAAAAAAGTATTCTAGAGAGAATCAAAAGAGAGTTCTTGAGTGAGTTTAAATATTCGTGTTGATTGAGTGAGTAATATATTTTTTATCTCCTCTCCACTAGTCCTCCTCTCTACTTTAAGTATTCCGCTGCGTGTTTTCGATCTATATTATTAAATCAATCCAACAAAGTGGCATCAGAGCCACGTCTTAATAGAAAAGATCGATGGCAACCACAAATGGAGCTTTCCCATTTCAAAAGCTTGCAAAAGAGAACTATGATCGATGGAGCATACAAATGAAAACTTTCCTTGGAGGACAAGACGTTTGGGAAGCCGTTGAAGAATAGTATGTTTAACCGGAGAATTTGGCTTCATTTAGGCAAACCCAAAGGAAGACATCCAAAGAAGCCAAGGTGAAAGATCAAAGAGCGCTGTCCATTATCCAACTCGGTGTAGATGATAGTAACTTTGAGAAAATTTCTCAAGCTACTACGGCGAAGCAAGCGTGGGATATTCTTAGCAATGCTTTCAAAGGCGTTGATAAGATGAAGAAGGTACAACTCCAATCACTTCGTGGAGAGTTCGAGTCTTTGAATATGAGAGACTCCGAAGAAGTTTCCGACTACTTGTCAAGGGTGTTTTTGATCGTTAACCAACTGAAAGAAATGGTGAAACAATGGAAGAGAGAAGAGTGGTCAAAAAAATACTTTGATCCCTTAA
Source organism: Erythranthe guttata (assembly GCF_000504015.1). Next base: position 1,578,206 of record NW_012193888.1, on the reverse strand, counting down.
TCCTAAGTTCGACTACATTGTCGTGGCAATTGAAGAGTCAAATGACATTGAGAGTCTTAAAGTGAACGAGGTATTAGGCAAGTTACAAGTCCATGAGGATAAGATCAAGAGGCGAAACAAAGGGCCCGAAGTTGAACAAACCCTTCAAGTAAAGACGAACCTTGCCGACCAACCAAAATACGATGGTGCTCGATTTCGAGGCAGAGGTAGAGGCCGTGGTCGTGGACGCGGTCGTGGTCGTGGTAGAGGTCGTGAAGGACAATCCTCGTACGACAATGATGATACGAAGCAAGAGAATCGACCAACAAGAGGTCATGGACGAGGAGAATTCAATCGGCGTCAAGACAAGAAAGATGTTGAATGTTACAATTGTCACAAATACGGACACTATGCTTGGGAGTGTCGAAATGAGTCAAACGATGAGAAGACTCATTATGTTGAAGCGACGGAAAAACAAGTTGCCGAGCTATCCCTAATGGCGTGTAAAGAATCGAGGGATGAGTAAGATTGCTCGTGGTACCTTCGTTCGGGTGCAAGCAATCACATATGCGGGAACAAACACATGTTCGTAGAGATCGATGAGTCCGTGACGGGAAATATCTCATTTGGAGATATGTCGAAGATTACCATCAAAGGGAAAGGGAGAATACTCTTCAAATTGAAAAGTAGAGCACGCCAATTCATCGAGAATGTTTACTATGTGCCGGAAATGAAGACAAACATTCTAAGTATTGGCCAGCTGCTAGAGAAAGGATACGACGTCCATATGAAAGGTCGTAACCTATACTTGAAGAATAGTCAACGTACGTTGATTGCTACTATTCCAATGACAAGCAATAGGATGTTCTTATTGAATATCTATCACGATATGGAGAATTTCTTAAATGCATGTTACGAGGATCCATCTTGGCTATGGCATTTGAAGCTAGGCCATATCAACTTTGGTGGACTAAAGATGATGTCCAAGAAGAAGGTGGTGAAGGGACTACCATCAATTGATCATCCCGATCAAGTATGTCAAGAATGTATTGCCGAAAAACAATCTCGACTAAGTTTTCCAAAGGAGTCTTTGTCAAGAGCAGCGCAACCGTTGGAGTTGATCCATACGGATATATGCGGTCCGATTGAACCTACATCACTAGGGGAGAATCGCTATTTTCTGACATTCATTGATGATTACAGTCGGAAAACATGGGTTTATTTTTTGAAGCAAAAATCGGAGGCATTCTCAACCTTCAAAAGGTTCAAAGCTCTTGTCGAGAAGCAAAGTGGCTATCACATTAAGGCGATGAGATCTGACCATGGAGGTGAATTCACTTCAAATGAATTCAATAAGTTTTGTGATGAACACGGTATTTGTAGACCCCTCACCGTTGCATACTCACCCCAGCAAAACGGTGTTGCAGAGAGGAAGAATCGATCCATTATGAACATGGTTCGATGCATGTTGAAGTCCAAACAATTGCCGAAGGAGTTTTGGGCAGAAGCCGTTGATTGTGCTGTTTATCTATCAAACCGGAGTTTGACGAGGAGTGTTTTTGAGAAAACACCACAAGAGGCTTGGAGTGGATTCAAGCCTAGCATAGCACATTTGAGAGTGTTTGGGATTATTGCCCATATGCATGTTCCGGACCAACAACGAAAGAAACTTGACGACAAAAGCCAAAAGTATATTTTTGTGGGCTATGATCAAGCTGCGAAAGGATACAAGTTGTATGATCCTGTTGAGAAGAAGGGTAAAATCAGCCGAGATGTTGTGTTCGATGAGAAGAGTTCGTGGGATTGGAATGCTCAAGAAAAGGAGCATTACACATTCTACCCGTTTGAGGCAACAACTAAGGAAGTTGACGAGGAGCCCGTAGATGAAGTAACTCCACCATCATCACCTGCATCTTCTTCCGAGGGTGAAAGTTCGAGTAGTGAAGGACCTCGAAAGACAAGGTCTCTAAATGAGATTTATGATCAACTCAATCAGAATCCAAACTTATTTTGTTTGTTTGTTGATACAGAGCCTATCAACTCTGAGGAGGCATCGAAAAGCAAGAAGTGGAAAAAGGCCATGAATGAAGAGATTTAAGCTATCAAGAAGAATGATACTTGGGAGCTCACTTCCTTACCATCGGGGCATAAACCTATCGGAGTCAAATGGGTTTACAAGGTGAAAAAGAATTCCAAAGGCGAGGTGGAAAGATACAAGGCGAGGCTTGTTGTCAAAGGGTACAAGCAAAAGGCGGGAATTGACTATGACGAAGTCTTTGCTCCCGTTGCCCGATAGGAGACCATTAGATTGCTAATCTCATTAGCAGCTCAAAAGAAGTGGAACATCTATCAAATGGATGTGAAATTAGCATTTCTAAATGGAGTGCTTGAAGAAGAGGTGTACGTTGACCAACCCGAAGGTTACTTGGTTCGTGGTCAAGAGAATAAAGTGCTAAAATTGAAAAAAAACACTTTATGGGTTAAAGCAAGCACCAAGGGCGTGGAACAGCCGCATTGATCAATATGTTTTGGAAAAGAGATTCAAAAAAGTCCGCATGAGCATGCGCTATATATGAAGGTCGATAAAGATGATATGCTAATTGTGTGCTTGTACGTTGATGCTTTAATATTTATAGGGAACAATATAATGTGAAATTGTTTGATGAGTTCAAAAAGGAGATGGCCAAGGAGTTCGAGATGACAGACATTGTGTTGATGTCTTATTATCTTGGCATTGAAGTGAAGCAACAAGATGATGGCATTTTCATCTCACAAGAAGGCTATGCAAAAGATGTGCTAAAGAAATTCAAAATGGAGAAATGCAAGGAAATCAGCACTCCAATTGACATTGGAGACAAATTGTCGAAGCACGTTGAAGGAGAGCCTGTTGATCCAACCTTATTCAAAAGATTGGTTGGAAGTCTGAGGTATCTTACATGCACAAGACCTGATATTCTATTTGCAGTTGGTCTTGTTAGCCGATACATGGAATATCCAAAGGAGTACCATTTCAAAGTAGCAAAGAGGATACTCCGCTACATCAAAGGAACTACTAATTTGGGTGTGTTCTACCCAACAAATGGAGATTTGAAGCTAGCCGGATATAGCGACAGCGATTGGGCCGGAGATCCCGATGATCGAAAGAGTACAAGTGGTTTTGCATTCTACTTTGGAGATTCAGCATTCACATGGGTATCGAACAAGCAACCGATAGTTACTCTATCAACATGTGAAGCTGAATATGTGGCAGCGACATCGAGTGTATGTCATGCAATATGGCTAAGGAGCTTACTAAAGGAGCTCAATTTTGCTCAAGAAGATTCGACACAAGTTTTTGTCGATAACAAATCAGCGATTGCACTAGCGAAAAATCCAGTGTTTCATGATCGAAGCAAACACATTGATACTCGATATCATTTCATCCGAGAGTGCATTGCAAAGAAGGAAGTTCAAGTGAAGTTCGTGAAGACCGAAGATCAAATTGCCGATATCTTCACGAAACCCCTCAAGAGAGAATAGTTTGAGAAGTTGAGGAGTCAACTTGGAATGCGTGAATCAAGCTTAGGAGGGCGTGTTGGAAATGAATAAGCTAGATTCATTAATCATGTATTGAAGGTTCTAGAATTCATAAATGTGTCTTTTGGAGAGATTCATGTATAATGCTATGGAGGAAGAATATTATTAATTATGTGTTCATGTATTGGTTTAGATACATGCTAGGAAAATCCTATAAATGGTCTATGTAATTTTTCATTTGGAGCAAGTCAAAAAAAACAAGAAGAAGTATTCTTGAGAGAATCAAAAGAGAGTTCTTGAGTGAGTTTAAATATTCCTGTTGATTGACTGAGTAATATATTTTTTATCTCCTCTCCACTACTCCTCCTCTCTACTTTAAGTTATTCCGCTGCGTGTTTTCGATCTATATTATTAAATCGATCCAACAATATATATATATATATATATATATATATATATATATATATATATTTTCTATATATATATATATATATATATATATATATATATATATATATATATATATATATATATATATATATATATATATATATATATATATATATATATATATATATATTTATATATATATATTTTTTTATTTTTTTTTATTTTTTTTTATTTTTTTTATTATATTAATATATATATAAAAAAATAAAAATAAAAAAAAAAATAAAAAAAAAATAAAAAAAAAAAAAAAAAAAAAATATAAATAAATATAAATATATATATATATATATATAAATATATATATATATATATTTATTTTTTTTTATAATATATATATATATATATATATATATATATATATATATATATATATATATATATATATATATATATATATATATATATATATATATATATATATATATATATATATATATATATATATATATATATATATATATATATATATATATATATATATATATATATATATATATATATATATATATATATATGTGTGTGTGTGTGTGTGTACACACAGGTTGTTGAGGATGATTTTAATCACTTGATTTGATTTGTTCAATTAATTTTGTATATGTTTGACTTTATGTTTTACATACGGATTTTGTGTGTGTGCTGAAATGGTAATTAACTAAATCCACAAAATGAAATTTAATGTAATTGAACACTATGGTAAATAAATGTATAATAACGTAAACTGTAATACAATAAATATGGCAAATAAAATAAACCATATAAGAATATTATATTTATTCAAGACGATAATTTTGGTCAAATATTAACCATATAATTTCATGATCTACTTTCATCAATTATTACAACAAATACAGTTTCCTTAATATCCTTTCATTAACTTATTTAAGATGTTAAAGTTAAGTATAAATACTCTTGATCCTAACTCATTCATCTCATTCTTCCTTCACACGTTTTGTTATAATCACATCAAACCACGGTACTTGCCTAACATTTTGTTCTTTCGTCTTTTTGTTTTGCAATTGTATTTTATTTTTCTTAATTTTTCGGCATGTTCATCCGAAACATGTCATTTGTTGTGTATTGTTTATTATCTTATCTGTTGAAAT
>NW_012193888.1:1424384-1573058 GCF_000504015.1 Erythranthe guttata | reverse complement strand
CCAAATCTACCCTTATTTGTCAATGTATTATTTTGAAACCCTAATTTCTCTCATATTTTCCGTCTCTTCTTTCGTCGTCTCTTCTCTACCTTTTTTTTTCTCTCTGTTATACTTTTCTCTCATTCTCTCTTATCGGAAGATGAAGAACCAACCACCGACCTCACCTCCAGAACGACGATGCCAATTCCGTTGAAGTCGTCGTCGTCGTTGCCGTTGCCGTCTCCGTCGCCGTCATTGCAGATCTTAACAAAAGCCATAAAGATGATGATGATTTTGATAGCGATTCTGAGTTCGAATGCCACGATTGCTACATCGGTGGCGAAAAGAGGTAAAATTGTCGATTGGAATCGGATTTTGATGGGTAGTTCTGCTCTGGTTGGTGGCTTTGTTTTGGTGATTTTGACCGTAGTACATGGTTCCGTTTTGATTGTTTGTATAAAAAAACCATTAGAATATGGAAGTGGGGTGGTGATGGTGTGGTGTGGCGACAACGTGGTGACGATGAAGAGCAGATCTAGGGTTTTTGGTGGATTGTAGCGGAAGACGGCACAGAAAAAGAAATTCGCGCCGGCAGGGCCCTTAATCGACTACGTGTGTTTAATCAACTATGTTCAATAGTCGATTAAGGCTTAATCGACTATGTTCAGTAGTCGATTAAGGTTAACCGACTCCAGTTGTTAATTTTTCTTTTTTTCTTTTTTGATTTTTTGTTTATTGATTCTAATGTATAAATCAATTACAATGTTTGTATATATTTTTTTTTTAAATATAGTTGATTTTGCATTTTTTTTGTAATTGTGATTTGTTATTTTTATTAGTTAAAATTTTAATCGACTATGCATTAATAAACCTGATAGAGAAAAAAATTAAAAAAACCAAAAAAAAATTAAAAAACAAAATTAGAAACAAAAGAAAATTAAAAATTAAAGATTTTCCTTAATCGACTATGAAGCATAGTCGATTTAAGACTAATCGACTATGCGTCATAGTCGATTAAAAAAACGGAAAAAAAAAATCGCGGAGCGCTGACCCAGTGATGAGGTGGCGGGCGGGGGTAAAGCTGGAAAACATAATGGCTGAAAATGGGTGTGGACTTTTCTCAAATGGACTAAAATATTTTGGGCCTCCCTCAACTAAAAAAAATAGTGAGGTGGTTTTCTCAAAGAGCCCCATATATATATATATATATATATATATATATATATATATATATAGGTCTAATGACAAAGATACTTAATTCAAAAAGGGACATCCAACTTTTTTGTCTTTCACATATTTGATATTTCCAGCGAATTCAAACTAATTTGCAAATAATGGAAAACCCTTTTTATACATACCAAAATTACCCCCAATTCAACTCCAATTTCATGATTTACACCCCAATTTAGTCCAATTTCACCAATTAACTAATTTTGACCATAATTTCAATTTTGACCCGCCACCACCGGAGACCGTCGGTCAGCCGCCGTTGACTTTTTTTTTTTTTTTTTCAAAACTGTTTTTTTTCTGAAATTTTTTCTGGTAGGTTAATTGCCGTTGACCGCCAGGTCTCCGGCGTGGACTTTTTTATTATTACTATTATATTTTTTTCTTAAAAAAAATATTTAAATTAATATTATTGTCTTGGCTGCTAAATTACTGTCTCCAGCAGTTATTTAACTGTCGGAGCTAGTAATTTAACTGTTAATTGACCCTTTTTTTTCTTAAAAATATTTTAATTAATATTACTGTTGGCTGCTAAATTACTGTCTCCAACAGTTATTTAACTGTCGGAGAGAATAATTTAACTGTTAATTGACTGTTTTTTTTCTTCATAATAATATTTTGATTAATATTATTGTCTTGACTGCTAAATTACTCTCTTTAGCAGTTATTTAACTGTCAGAGACAGTAATTTAATTGTTAATTGACTTTTTTTCTTTTTTCAAAAAAACAAATTTCTAAAAAAAATATTTTAATTAATATTACTGTCTTGGCTGCTAAATTACTGTCTCCAATAGTAGTTTAACTGTCTAAGACAGTAATATTACTGTATTAATTAATTTTATCGTCTTAGCCTGCATTTTTGCTGTGTTCGACTGTAATATTATTGTCTCCGACCGTAATATTACTGTCTTATGCAATAAAATTACTATTTGGGACTGTAATATTAATAATATTATTGTTCGAGAAAATAATATTCATAATATTACTGTCCCAAACAGTAATATTATTGTCTGAGACAGTAATTTAGCAGCCAGGACAGTAATATTAATTAAAATATTTTTTTTTTAAAAACAAAACTTCAGAAAAAAAATCGAAAAAAAAGTCAACACCGGAGAGTGCGGTCAACGGCGGTTGACCGGCTAGAAAAAAAATTCAGAAAAACAAAAGTTTTCGAAAAAACAAAAACAAAACAGTCAATGCCGGAATATGGCCGGAAAAAAAGAACTTCTGAAAAAAAATTATTTTCTGGAAAAAAAAATATTTTTTTCAAAAAATTATTAAAATGGGGGGTTTATGTGATATATTTGTTTACATCCGGGTCAATGTGTAATATTAAGGAAGTTAGAGCATAATGGATGGAATTGATAAGAATTATATTATGGAGGGTATTTTAGACTAAATACATGGGATGAGATGTGTTTATTTGAAAAACTGTTTTTTTTTTGGACCAATGTGAATTTAAATCCCTTGACATGGGCCTATTTGTTAGTCGATATATATATATATATATATAGAGAGAGAGAGAGAGAGAGAGAGAGAGAGAGAGAGAGAGAGAGAGATTGAGATTTGTTTATGAATTTTTTAATATTTATAATAAACTTATAAAAGTATAAAAAGGCCAATTTAAAAATGCATTAAATATTCGCTCTTTTGTTGCAAAATTTATACAATTCATCTCAATATTTTAGACCTAATATTTAATTCTTTCACTATAAAAATATCACGGGCATTATAATTAGTGCAATGGTGAAATACTTGGGAGTAACCTATTATATTTCAGTTTATGCTATATTAGTTCATAAATTGTACAAATACTTATTCTCTTGCGTTATTTAGCCTTGAAAAAAATTGGGTGCGCTGCCCCTGAACCCCCGTATTTTTTGTGCCCGTCCTACTATCATTTTAACTCTATTATTGTTAGTCAAATTTCGAACACCCTTAAATAAAATCCTAAATTTGCCACTTCATTTATACTAATTAAGCTTCTAATTATTTGAATAAAAAACCGGATATTGGTTTTGGTTCTCATTAAGGATGTCTTGAAGCGACCATAAAAGCACCAAATCAGCAAACTCGTCTTTAAGCTATTAATTAGTTTGCTCTGCCGAATTTTTAAGTGGGCTACTAATTTTATTGAATGATTCCAATATTGGAGTTAGTCATTTCTTATCAAAAGGGGGAGATATGATGATTGAACCGATTCTAGGAATGGTTCAAGAGCTGAATTTTAAATCATCCCACATGTTTATTTTGTGGGATGTAAGTTTTGAACTGATGCATTTATATTTGAAGTCTCCTTTGCTATATTGGAATTACCGTTTATCTCAATATATGCTATTAAGTTGTATATTATCCGTGATCTGATATTCAGGGGGAGTTTGAAGATTAGAACTGTTCAATGCAGGAGGAGCTCAAATTATTTTATACATGGGGAGTCGATGAAAAATTGAGTTTTGATAGAAAGTCAAAAAGGGGAGGTTGTTGGATATTTGACCTTTGAGTCAAATATAATTTAATTGTTTTGACTTTTTTAAATCAATTTTTACTATTTTCGAATTCATTATTATTATAGGATTCATTATCTAGAATTAGTTGGGGGGGGGGGGGGGGAGGGGAGGGGGTGGTATTTTTAGTTTAGTGAGTAGTTATTTAAGCACGTATTTAATTAATCCACTAACCCATTATCTCTCCTAGTGTGTTTATTTCGTGCGGGACAAGGAGCTTTGGAAACTATAAACAGGAGAAGAACTCAGTTCATTTCTCACCTTTTTCTGCAGAGAGTTGAGAGCACAGAGCTGCGAGTGTTGGAATACCTTTCCCAACACCTTGTTTTCTTAATAGATTTCTCACAACAGAATTGATTCTCATTTGTATTCTTTTGAATGGTGTTTTGTATTCCTAGAGAGTTGTTAAGCAATATATTCTAGGAATTGGTTAACGAAGAATTCAACTTGTGATTTCTTCTTAGAAGAGAGGATCTTGGCTTCTCATTTGTATTCTTTTGAATATTGTTTTGTATTCCTAGAGAGCTGTTAAGCTATAGACTCTAGGAATTGGTTTACGAAGAAATCAACTTGTGATTTCTTCGATGAGAAGATCTTGGCTTCTCATTTTGTATTCTTTTGAATATTGTTTTGTATTCCTGGAGAGTTGTTAAGCTATATAGTCTAGGAATTGGTTTACGAAGAAATCAACATGTGATTTCTTCTTAGAAGAGAAGATCTTGGCTTCTCATTTGTATTCTTTTGAATACTGTTTTTCACCTATGAAGGCTCCATGCACAAGTTATATACTTGTATATAAAGATTTAAAACCTGTGTCATTTATATTCCGCTGCAAAAAAATTCTCAACACAAGTTTTTGTGTATTTGCAAGAAATCTTTAATTTTGTATCAATTTATATTATTTTAACAAATTTGGAGGCATTGATTTTTTTCAGGGAAATTGTAATGAGGCTGTACGGATTGCACAACAATTAAGGCATATTTTACGTGAGATTGATTTGCTTGAAAAGGCCAAGCACTTTGAAAATGCTTCTTTGCTAATAATTTCTTATGTACCGAATAACTCTCTGTGGGTGTATCATTTCCTCAAGAAGAAGAGCTTTTAGCAAAAAAAGTATTCGGAAAATTTTCATGCATCAATTTGTGCCGAGTTCGATATTTTATCTTGTCATAGGATGACTATGTCCGAGTTGATGCACTGTTATAGTGGTTCGAAGCAATACAATTCTCGTATGTTCGAAATTCTATCTGTCATAAAATTCCTCAATGCCCATTTTTGAAGTCCTTCCAGGAAATTACGAATCGGATCCTATATTAATGCACATTGGAGTGAGATTGACACATAACTCGAGTGAGAACCCTAATTCAACATGGGTTCGAAATTCCGAAAAGAGGTTCATTTTGTTGAAAATAAAGGTGGCAACTCTTGATGCTCGTCATTTTGGGTCAGCTGCTCGAGAATATTGTTGTCATCAAGAAATAGTTTCGACTGGACTACGAATTTCGAAGGCTCTTTATGCTCTTTATAATTGTTACTTGACGAATCCAGCCTCATCTAATTACTGCCAAAGTATGTTCTTGACTCATTTTTTTGATATAACAAAGTTCATCTTGTCAAAATCACTTGGCATCATTTCCCCCTAGACCCTCGACATTATTGCGTAAAATTCATTTTGCACCCATGTACTATGCGAAAGGTATCATTTACACCCTAATGTATAGAAAACATCAAACATCCCCCTATTTTTTACGGTCAATGGTCAAGCTTTTAACGCTGTTAACTTGAATTGTGCAATGACTTTTTATACCCCACTTTATGTATCATAGATGACCTATTTTTTTCTAGGTTGATTCAGTCTCTAAACAACCCTCTTTGTCACTCTTAGATTTCTCTCTTTCTCTGTGATTTTTAAAAGAAACAAACTAGACGAAATTTCTATCGTTCTCAATGTTTTCGTGAAATTTGTAAAAAACTTGTTGTATGAGCACATTATTTCAATTTTAGGTGTTTTTAGGTTTGTTTTTTGTTTTTTTGGTGGGTTTTGCAAAGCTTCATTTTTATTGATTTGATTTTTCAGTTTTTTTATGCAGATACAAAAGAAAAAGGTTTAGAAAGAGTGTAAAATGATTGAATAAAGTGGAAAAAACAAATAAAAAGAATGAAAAATCCGATGAAAAAGGACCAAAACTAAGCAACATATATGAAAAGATCTTTTGGGTATTTTCATTGGAAAAAAAATTAACCAACAACTCTTTGCAACTGCCGGTCAGAGGGTTTGATTAATGGAATTAGGAAAAAAGGCTAACGATAGGGGGGTGTTTAATGTTTTCTACACATTAGGGGGTAAATGATACCTTTCGCATAGTACATGGGTGCAAAATGAATTTTACCCTTCTTTAAGGGAAACCGAATTTTCCAAGAATTTATTGGGAGAAATTATTTCTATAAATATCAGCTCAAGGGGTACACTCATTCACAGGCATATAGGACATGTTGTGGTGATAATTCTTGGCTCGGGCAAGCCTAAAAACATGAACTTTATCGGAGGATTATTGCAAGTCTTCCTCGAAACTCTTCTTGGAAGGCATTCGTTGAGTCCGATTATCGAAGAAAAACTTAGCCAGAAAGTTCGTTTGAACAATCTGTTTGTCACGAGTTTCTTCATAAAGTATTGGTTGAAACTTATAACATCAATTGGAGGGTAACGGACTATATATCTCCAAGATGTTTCTTTTATTTGTAGAGAGGCTTTCGATTTTGATACCTCACTCTAGCGGCTACTTTTTCACTACAAAATCGTCTTTTGCAGTTTAATGTGACTTTCACCGGATGCCAATCCGAGTTCCGGTTTAGTGTCAGACAAGAAATCCGATGCTACAAGCATATTTAACTTTGTGGTGAATGTGACCAGGGCATGTCTTATAAAATTAAATTGAGGATACAACCGAATGGATTCGTCGTTCTAATATTGATTACGATTACTATGTTTCCGGTGCTTATGCTGAAGTTATCATTTATCAATGATTATGTGTTTATTGAACTCGGAGTGGTTGTTCAATACCCTTTTCGATATGCTTAAAGTACCTCATATCGGGCACCATTTGCCGAGGGAATTTTGTGAAGCTATTCGACGAAGAATGAAGAATGATATTTCAGATGAAGATGCGGTTTCTAGGGCATTCAATGCTATTGGAAACCCTCTTATTGATTGTAGCCTCGATTGAGAATAGCCTCGAGTTTGAATGTTTTGATGCTATTTTTTCTTGACTTGAAATCCTTCACATGAAGAAATGAAGTAATCGAAAAACTATTTCCTACTAAACAAGTTATAGTTATGCAATCTTCAAAACCGACAGATATAAAAATGTGCTGCTGGACGAAGCCACTACAATTATCGAGGATTTGACAGAGCTTTGTTCTTTGTTTGATATAATGTTCGTTATGCATGAGAAAAAAATTACTTGCATGACCAATACATCAAATTTTCTTACATATACTAATCATATGATAGAGATCAAATTTTCTTACATTGATATCATGATTGCAGTTGCTTTGATACTGAAGTGCACATTGTCAATAGTTATCTAAGAATGCAGATAACAAATTAGTCGAGTAACTAAAAAATTAGTCGACTAACTAAAGGTTAGTCGACTATATCAATCAACTTGGATTAGCTGTACCAGTCGACTTTCTTGGAACGTGGTTGACCATTCCTGGAGCGGGTGAGTTCAGTTCAAATAAGAATGTGGGGGTGTATTTTGAGTAACATAAAAACTAACAGCTTAATCCAATTAAAAAACCTAAAAAGAAAAAAAAAGCTTGTCCTTGCTTCAAATGAAAATAGTTATATTTGGTCAGAAAATACGTGAAACTAATACATTGTTCGACGAGAATGATACTCGAGAATACAAGAAGTCCTTTTATAAAGTCCACTGCTCTATATCAGTAGTTACACTTGTGGTGATAAAATTCATGGTGAAAATTACAATTATACGAGCATATTCAAATTTCAAGAACCATGTATAAAAGGACGAAAAAACCATCAAATTCACTCTGCAAATTAAAAATACCTAGTAATCAACATGAATGACGTCGAAGAAAAATGTTTACGGAAGACTGATAATCACCCATAACGAAAAATGCAAATGTGTTTTATTTCTTAAATGTGGAAAGAATGAAAACGAAAGAAAAGCACAAAACAAGTAAAATGAAGTAAGAGGCAACTATTACGGGCACCGACAAACTTACTGAAATCATAGTTACTAAACTCAGTGAAGAGAACTCAACCCAAAAGTACAAATACTTACTCTACGGTGAAAAGGCAAAACTTCCCACATTTTTTTTTGTTTCTTACAGCCGTCAACAAAACCACGCCATATCAGTGCATTCGGTGCAATAGGCATTCCCAAAATGACTTGCTCCGCTTCTTTTATATGTCCGTATCTCGTCAACAAATCGACAACAAGGACATAATGGTCAATATCCGGTTCAACTCCGTACTTCACTTTCATTTCTCTATACAAATTCGTCCCCTGTTTAACCAATCCACCATGTCTACAAGCCGAGAGAACACTTAAAAAGGCAAGCTTATCGGGCTCGATACCCATTTTCACCATCTCTCCAAATCTTTCCATCACTTCATTTGCATAGCCATGTAGTCCAAGGGTCGAGATAAGAGCAGTCCAAGAAATAATGTTCTTTCTTGTCGTCTCGTAAAATATTTTAATCGAACTCTCAATGCTTCCACATTTCCCGTACATGTCGATCATAGTGCTGGAAACAAACGTATCGCGTAACTCATAATAAGTCTTGAGAATATGACTGAAGAGAACTTCCTAAAGCGAGGTTACACAATTTGGTACAAACACTGAAGAGGCTCACGTAAGTGTAATTGTCGGGACAGATTGGAGATATGCGCATGTGATTAAAGAGTTGAAAGTCTCTTTATAATCGCCGTTCCGCGAACAAGCTGCAATCAGAATATTCCAAGATACCGCGTCAGGATTCTCAATATCGGCATAGAATTCTTGTGCTTTTTCGTACAGTCCAGTTCGGTTATAAATCCATGCAATAATATTGGATGAAACAACAGAAGACTTTGTCTGAGCAGATCCGACAAAAGTCAAGGCTTCGGACACCAGACCGTTTCTTGCGTAAGAGCTTATAAGAGAACTTGACACGTAACAATTCTCATGGTAGCCATTTTTGATTGTCAGTGAATGAAGATGTAGCAACTCCGTTTTTAATGACGACTTAATAACGATCGAAAATGACAGCTCATTCGGGTGATAGCCTGACTGAATCATTTCTTGAAGCAGCGTTACGGAAAAAGAAGAACCCATGCTCGAATACCCCAGCATTAATGAATTCCAAGAAACAGTATTTTTCTGAGTTATACGATCGAAACAAACACGCGCTTCTTGCGGTTTATCATATTTCGAGTAAAAATTAACCAAAACGGTGCCGCTGTACACATCAGACTTGTATCGTTTCTTAATAAAATTTGCATGGAAGCATTCTCCACACGATAGAAGTTGCAGCCTTGAACAAGCGGTGAACTCGTTAGTGAATGTTCTTTCATTAGGTGATAATCCAGTCCTACACATTTTCAAGAAGAAATCAAGTGCTCTGATTGGTCGAACACTATTTGCCATTGAGCCGATGAGGGCGTTCCACGAGACAACATCTTTAACATGAGCACTCTCAAACATTTTCTCTGCCGACGAAGTGGTGACACATATCGCGTACATGTTAATCAGACAGTTGTGCACTGAAGCTACGTTATCGAATCCATACTTTATCACTAGCCCATGTATTTTCTCTCCTAATTGCAAATTAACTTCTTCCAAACAAGTCAAAATGCTCACGACAGTGTATTCCGATATTCCAACTCGACTCGCGATCATCTCCGATAACATAAAAATGCAATCTTCCAAATAACCATCTGACTAAATACATACATCATGCTATTCTAGGTCACCAAGTTCTTTTTAGGCATGTATTCAAATATTCTGAGAGCTTGTTGGGTGGCCGTTCAAATAGCATTAATAATACGGACCTTTAATCAAATGAATTACATAGATTAATAAGCCTAAGGGGAAGGGAATTAGGACTTAACAAATAAATTACAGAAATAATAATAATAATAAAACAAGAACTAATATGGGGCAGATCTGAAAATTTGCCCGTTTTCAGCTCCGGTGAAGAAGATGACACAGCAACGGCTCAGTCCTCGTTTCCCGTGTCCACGTTCGGAGTCCAGTCGGCGGCAGCCAATACACTCCCGGTGTCAAGCTCGCAGATCACACCCGCAGTCAAAACATCATCCGAGTGCTCAGATCTCAGCCTCACTCCGACTCTAGTCTCAACCCAACCCAAAACCCCAACGAATCGAACTCACACACATTGTTTCCCAAGATCTGTTACCCTCACTCACAGAAGTCACAAAACCACTCACCACAGACAAGTTTAATACACGAAGGTAGAAGATGGGAAGATTTGGATCATTCTCTTCATCTTCAAGAAGAGATGTATATATACTCGTGCAGGTGCAGCAAGAAAGGAAAGAGAATCAACCGAATCTCCGAACGCCATGGAATCCGGCGAAAGATTCGGCCGTCGAGAAGAGAGAGAAGAGAGGAGGTGCATCTGCTAGGGTTAGGGTTTTGAGTGTTTGTGAGAGAGGGATGATATTTATATGGAGAGTGGATGGCTGAGATCGAGACTTATCAACCAACGGTCCATATTGACTCTACTTTGGGCCTCAAGTGATCTGATTGGCTGACACCAAGGGAATGGCCTGCACGAAGTGGTTAGCAAATTTGGGCCAAATAAACATTTGGGCCCCTTTTATCTAACAATCTCCACCTGGGACCAAATGGACTATCGGGACAAAATTGGGATATGAGGTCATCATTGCCGTTTTAAATGTACCTGCACAACACAACACGAAGTCAGCAACGTAACACGAAGTCAGCAACGTACATTAAAACATTAATCACACAGATTAAAAATAGGGGCAGTCACGAAGACAGCCCTATAATTACACACAGTAATTAAGATTGAGAGATTAGTCTCAAGCTTTTCAAGCAAGAGCGAAACTTTTTGAGTGGGAGACACTTAGTACCCATATCTGCTGGATTAAATTGCGATGGGATTTTTTCCAGCTTGATAATACCCTGTTCCACAATATTACGAATAAAATGATACTTAATCTCAATGTGTTTAGTACTGTCGTAGAAAACCGGGTTTTTACACAATTGAATTCATGATTGGCTATCCGATAAAACAGTGACATCCTTTTTAAGAAAACAAATTTCGCGCAGAATGCCTTTAAGCCATATAGCTTATTTCATTGCCTCGGTGGCAGCGATGTATTCAGCCTCGGTTGTAGATAGGGCTACAATATTCTGCAGTTGCGATTTCCAACTAATTCATGATCCACACAAAGTGAAAACGTAAGAAGTGGATGATTTTCTACTATCTCTATCATTCGCAAAGTTGGAGTCAACATAGCCAATTAATTCAATTTCAATTTCAGATTTAGAAAAACTTAGGCCCATATGCAAAGAATGTTTCAAATAACGAAGAAGCCATTTCAAATCTTCCCAATGCGGCATACATGGGTTCGACATATAGCGGCTCAAACAACTTACCGCATAAGCTATATCAGGATGAGTGCTTACCATCAAGTACATCACAGAACCTATCGCATTGGCATAAGGAACATCTTGCATACAGTCAATTTCAGTTTCATTCTTGGGGACTGATCCTTACTTAATTGAAAATGGGCAGCTAAAGGCACGTTTGCAGGTTTAGCATTAGACATGGCAAATTTTTCTAAGCTCTTACTCACATAAGAAATTTGATTCAAGAACAGCAAACTATTATCTCGGTTGCGATCAATATTTTCTTAGCATCCCCTAAGTATTTCATGTCAAATTGTTCACTTAGACGCATTTTCACATGATCAACAGATTTCACACAAGGTCTGATTATGAGCATATCATGAACATAGATCAACAAGAAAATAGGCACATAGTGAGTATCTTTGAAGTAAAGAGAAGGGTCATAATCACTTTTTGTAAACTTCAATGAAAGCATGCAAGAATCGAATTTCTTATTCCATTGCCTAGGTGATTGTTTCAAGCCATATAAAGATTTTTTCAGCAAACACACATATTCAGGCTTTCTAGCATCTACGAAGCCCTCGGGCTGTTTCATGTAAATATGCTCATCTTCACCATGCAAGAAAGCAGTTTTTACATCCATTTGTTTTAATTCCCAATTGAAATGCGCAACTAATGCAAGCATAATACGAACAGTGGTAAATTTAACAATGGGAGCAAAAATTTCAGTATAGTTTATACCTTCCTTTTGCGTGAAACCTTTAGCTACAAGACGTGGCCTTATACCTAATGGAGTCTATTTCATCATTAACCTTAAACAACCATTTGCAGTCTACCAAAGAGCAATTAGCAGGTTTAGGAACAAGAGTCCAAGTTTGATTAACATGCAAAGAGTTCATTTCTTTTTTCATAGCATTTAACCATTCAGCTGATTTATCAGATTTTAGGGCATCCCTAACAGTTTTAGGTTCATTGCTATCTATAGATTCAAACACATTGAAAACATAAGAAGCAAGATGAAAACTATCGAAACGTTGTGGAGGCCTAGCATTTTCACGTCTAGGTCGATCTCTAGCAAGTTGATAATCAGACAAGTCATCCACATTAGGCAAGTCATGTTGAACATTTTGGTCATGCAAACTTTCAAGTAATTCAGATTCAATATCAGACAGATTTTCAGATTTAACAGTAGGCAGCTCCACCTCATTTGAAGCAGCCTCTGAATTCACAGCATTATGCACAACAAGGCAAGGAAAATCAGATTCATTAAAAATCACATCAAGATTAATAGCAGTTCTATAGCCATGATCCCCTTTAACCCAAAGTCTATAACCTTTAACCCCTTCGGGATAACCCAAGAAAACACATTTCACAGAACGAGGTTCAAGCTTGTCACTTTTATGATGCATAAATGCAGCACAACCAAAAACACGCAAGTTGGACAAATCAACCTTTTTACTCGACCAAACACATTCAGGCAGATCACCATTTAAAGGCACAAAGGGAGATCTATTAATCAAATAGGTAGCAGTCAAAACAGCCTGACCCCAACACATAGTTGGTAAACCCGAAGTGGCGAGCATGGCTCGAACCGTCTCTAAAAGAGTTCGATTCATGCGTTCAACCACCCCGTTTTGCTGAGGGGAATAAGGAACAGTTTTGTGCCTTTTAATACCAGATTCAGAGAACATAACATCCATTTTTTGATTACAAAATTCTGTACCGTTATCTGTCCTAAGGGTTTTTATCCGTTTTCATGTTTGATTCTCAATATAAACTTTCCATGTTTTGAACTTATCAATAACATCAGATTTTTGTTTCAACAGGAAGACAAACACCTTACGAGAGAAATCATCAATTATGGACAGAATGTAACAGTTCCCACCATGTGTAGGAACACTGGCAGGACCCCACACATCAGCATGCACATACTCAAGAATATCAGAACATTTAGAGGGATTGGGGGAAGAGGTTGGTTGAAAAGTAACACGAGTTTGCTTTCCAACGATACAAGAGTCACACATAGTAACCTCAACACTTTATCATTGCTAAAATAGTGATTGTTATGCAGAATGCTGAGACATTTATTACTAGGGGAAATTGGCTAGACACCCCTTATTCTAGACTTATATAGGTGGAGATCTAATCTATTAGATCTATTAGATGAATATAGGTGTAGGTCCTTGATCAATTAAATTAAATTAAATTATTAGTGTATAGACATATATGCCCCCAATTAATATTTATTTATAAATAGTTATTTTAGAAATTAGGGGAACAAATCCCACAAATCTCTCACTCTCTCTCCTTTCTACACGGTCCATCACAACTACATGCATCTCTCTCTCTCTCTCTCTCTCTCTCTCTCTCTCTCTCTCTCTCTCTCTCTCTCTCTCTCTCTCTCTCTCTCTCTCTCTCTCTCTCACACACACACACATACACACACACGTATTTCTTTCTCTCTCTCAAGGCAACTAATTTGAAAATTAATTCTTTATTACTTTATAAAAATATTTAATTTTTTTTACATAAGTATTTTATAGCAATCTTTCAATTATTAATTTTCTTGAGATCATATGTGTTGGATTTTAATTGTTATTTTGTATGTTCTCGACAATATTGTATTTTTTTGTTTGCATTTTCTAATGAGTTTTACTTGAACAAACAACAAAGTAAAAATATGAACAACATAATAAATTTGCAACATAAAATAGAAAACTGCAAATTGCAACTTATAAGTGAAAATTAAATTATAAGATTATTATCACACATTGACATTGATTTTGTGCACGTCCGCATGCATTTAATATTGTTTTTCCTTTTTTAGATCTTGTTGAACAATACTTGATTCTTGTTTTTGCAGTGGATGTTAAATATGAAACAAAATGTGATAATGATTGTAAGTAATAGTTTGCTAACATTAACAACCACTAATTACAAACTGCAAATACAAACACTGAAGGCGAATTGTACACGAAAAATGATAAAGAATGAAGTGCAAACTGTAAACTGCAAACTACCAAAGTTATTTGAAACGACAAAATATGTTTGCAATAAAAAATAAAAAATACAAATTTCAATTTGAAATAGAAAAAATAATTTATAACAACATTACAGGATGTGCAATAAAACTCTAAAAAGTATAATATTTTCACAATAAATCATATTTGATGCAAACAATAAATTAAACTTTAAAGATAAAAATAAATTTAAATCATTAAACAATAATATTTTACCACTAGCACTCTCGAGGAACTTTTTCATGTCAACGGCATTAACCGAAAATTGTCTTCTTTCTTTTTTACCCAGGCATGTATGGGTTGAAACAATCTCATGATAGAATATAATGTACAATCTTGAACCTACAAAAAATAAATTGCAAACTTTAACCACGACTTACTAATTGCAAAGTTAAGGAAAATATCCAAAAAGAATTGCAAACAACAAACAACATACGCAAGTTCAAACAAAATTTGCAAAATAATCTGAAAAATGCAAATAGGAAACTGATTGCAAAGATGTGTAGAAAGAGAAAAACTAATCTAAAGTCCAATTTATGAGGATTAGAGTACAATGTAAAATTAATTGCTAGCAACATAATTCGCAACTCAAGAACGTCAACATACAACAAGCATGTTTCAAACTGTAAAAAAAAGTAGTTTCAAAAAAGCATTACAAAATAGTTTCAAAGTGAAAACTAAAGTTGCGAATAAATGTCTCTTGCAACAAATATGTTTCAAAGTGTAAAAAAAAGTAGTTTAATAAAAACTGCTTAAGTAAAATTTAAAAGAAATTAATAGCAATTATTAATTGGAGATGAAAACAACAGTTCATCTTACAAATGTAGACATGAACTGCAAACAACCAATACGAACTCCAATTAAGACCAAACATGAACTGCAGACAACCAATAACATCTTCAATTATAATAGAGAATCGCAAAGTGCAAACTGCAATTAAAAACAAATATAACCAGACTACTAACTTCAACAAACCCTGCAATTTATATCTGATTTCTCGGGGATTCGAATTCATCATCCTCGTTCGCTGTCCCAAGAAAAAAAATCAGGTTTTTGAATGAGTATTGAAAAAATCGAACAATCATAAGTACATGTAGTTAATAGGAGTATTGCTTACCGAGACTAAATTGTGTTTGAGCCATTGTAGAAATCACAAACAACAGATGAAGAAACAACAGACGATGTCTTCAAACAATAAACGATCTCCAAATAGCAAACGAGAAAAGAAAAAAAAAAACTGATTTCACAACGTAGACAACAAACGAAATTTTGTGAATTGCAAACGGCAGACTCAATGCAATTTTTGGTTAGGTTTGGTATTGATGAAATCGATGTTTTGGAGCGGTGAAATTTGATGAAATCGATTCTTGGCAGTGGTGGAATTTGAGATTGAGAATACGTGAAATTTTGGAATGGGTTAATTAACTGGAAAGAGAAAAATATTGGATATTTATTTTGGAGATTTTTATTTCCATATATTGTTAGGGATATTTGACATATTAAAAATAATAAATTTACTAAAATTGAGTTTTATTAGTTGGATTTATAGACATAAAATCTCTTATAGGAGGACCTATAGCAAATTGCCCCTTATTACTAATATGACCTAGTCTATTATGCCACATAATAGAATGATCACTTTGGACAACATTCACATACGCAGATGATTCAGAATGACATACATACATATTTTGCATTCTTATGGCCTTAAAACATAGCATATTACCCTCATAATTTTCATGCAACCATTACCCCAACCACCATGAAACCCATCATCTTCTAATATAGCACATGAAATCAGATTTTCACTCAAATTAGGAACATGCCGCACATTTTGCAAAGTTAACACATAACCAGTTTCAATCTTTAAGCAAACAGTTCCAATTCCATGAACTTGGCGTTTTGTGCCATCAGCCATAGTCACATTGCAATTATTCAATGATTCATAGTGGGAGAAAACATGTTTCATAAGAGTCATGTGATGTGAGCATACATAAAATCTCTTATAGGAGGACCTATAGCAAATTGCCCCTTATTGCTAATATGACCTAGTCTATTATGCCACAGAATAGAATGATCACTTTGGACAGCATTCACAGAAGCAGATGATTCAGAATGACATACATACATATTTTGCATTCTTATGGCCTTAAAACATAGCATATTACCCCTCATAATTTTCATGCAACCATTACCCCAACCACCATGAAACCCATCATCTTCTAAGATAACACATGAAATCAGATTTTCACTCAAATTAGGAACATGCCGCACATTTTGCAAAGTTAACACATAACCAGTTTCAAACTTTAAGGAAACAGTTTCAATTCCATGAACTTGGCGTTTTGTGCCATCAGCCATAGTCACATTGCAATTATTCAATGATTCATAGTGGGAGAAAACATGTTTCATAAGAGTCATATGATGTGAGCATGCATAATCTAAAAGCCAATCATTTTCACCAAGAGATGATAGCACATAATTCACACAAGCATGTTCACCAACCATAAACACATCACCAAGATTATTATCAGAAACATGATTAGCATGCTGATCATTAGAGTGCTTATTAGGCTTAGTACAGTTCTGAGCATAATGACCAGGTTCACCACAATTATAGCACTTACGATTACTAACACGAGTTTTCGACTTACTCATGCCCCTGCCATTTTTCTTTTGAAAATTGTTTTGATGAGAACTATTTTGAGAAACATTTTGGTTACTGGAGGAAGGCTTATTTGAAAAACGGTTTCGTTGCCGTCCTCTCACACACTTTACCTCACCAAAACTCTTATTGCTTTTTTTAACTCTCAAATCCAGTTCTTTACTCTTTAAACCGTTTATGACAGTGTCAAGAGAAATATTATCCCTGCCATACTTAATAGCAGATTTCAAATCGTTGTAAGAATCAGGGATTGCATTTAACAAAATAATGGGAGTATAGTTATCAATACTTTTGTCTCCTGTCACTTTAATATCCTGAACTAATCTAGTAAACCGATCTATGTTCTCATCAATATCTTTGGTTAGATCCAATTGGAATCTAAAAAACTTTTTGAGTAAAAACAATTTTGAGGGCAGAGAAGTTTCAGTGTATAGCTCGTCTAATTTTTCTCACAAACCTTGGGCAGAATGATGCATACCTACCTTTCTAATCACAGAGTCAAAAAGATTCAATATAATGGCAGAGTAAGCAAGTTCATCAAGTTTTATTTTCTTAGAAGCACTAGTTTCAGCAGCACAAGATTCATCAATAGCCACATAGCATCTTTGTTGAATTAACACACCTTTCATTTTCTGTTTCCAAATAGAAAAATCACCCTTACCATCAAAATGAGCCATAGAATATACATACATGGCAACCATACAAATTTCACCATAAAGCAAGATATTAGACCAATATTTCACAATAGGCCAAAATACGGAGATGTATATATACTCGTGCAGCCGCAGCAAGAAAGGAAAGAGAATCGACCGAATCTTCGACCGCCGTGGAATCCGGCGAAAGATTCGGCCGTCGAGAAGAGAGAGAAGAGAGGAGGTGCAGCTGCTAGGGTTAGGGTTTTGAGACTTTGTGAGAGATGGAGGATATTTATATGGAGAGTGGATGGCTAAGATCGAGACTTATCAACCAACGGTCCAGATTGACTCTGCTTTGGTCCTTAAGTGATCTGATGGGCCGACACCAAGAGAATGGCCTGGACAAAGTGGGTTAGCAATTTTGGGCCAAATAAACATTTGGGCCCCTTTTATCTAACAGAGCTGCATATAAACATCCATGTTTCCCATATATTCCCAACAATGCAGTTCCAGCGGAAGTGTCTAAATAAAACAGCCCAGCCTTTTCAATCAAAGCGTGCAACTGCATTCCTTCAAGGGCATACAACAAACGACACGATAATAAGCCGCCACATGTGAATTGCGTCGGCTTAAAAACACACCTTCACATTTCCAAAAACAGTTCCAAGGCTTCCTGCAAGAACCCATCTCGACTGTAACAAGTTATCATAGTATTATACGATACAACATTCCTCTGAGGCATTTCATCAAACACCTGCGAGCCATGAAAATATCGCCAAAGGCTGCGTACATTGAGATGATATTGTTGTGGACGAAAACGGGTTCTTGCCGTGGAAACGAGCCCATGGTCATGAAGAGTGCGTGTAATGATTTTGCTTCTTTGAGTGAACTAATTTCGTCGGGGTCTCGGAGCAGAGGCATGCAGTTATTATGGTGTTTGATATGTTCTCCATTGGAGCTGCCTGAGAAATGAAGTTTGTGGGTAGAAAATCGGGATGCGATTTTGGGTGAAGATGGAGCGATACGAGGACTTGGCAAAGATCGAAGCTAAATTTCTCATGCAGTAGCTTCAACCTTAGACATGCGTTACTGACTTCGCAAACTCTACATTTGTGGCCATGACTTTGATACCACTGTTGGGTATACGAGGACTTGGCAAAGAGCGTTACTGACTTCACAAACTCTACATTTGTGGCCATGACTTTGATACCACTGTTGGGGTCCCACGGGATAGCATAAACTTCATATCGCCCAAATTGGGCCAATCCCAACTGGTTTTGCTCTTGGGTTACCACAAAAGGCCTCATACAAATAGAGGTGATATCCCTTCCTTATAAACCATTGATCTTTAGTTTGAGTGACTTGATAAAAAAGCTAGGATGAGATACATAATATTGTGAGTAAAAACATGATGACTGTTATTAGTCATGTCATTTGGTCTGTTGTATTAAGTCATGACTAATAATATTTTGACTAAACTACTGCCCGTTTTGTTTGCATGAGTTTGAACACATTAGGTGGGATTTGATGCATATTGTTAGGGGTGAAAGTCGGATGGATTGGATCGGAATTAGCCTTTTTGAAAAAAATTCAAAAAGTTTCGGAAGTAAAAAATCAATTCCAATTCCAATTCCAAAATTTTCGGAATCTAAAATTTGATTCCGATTCCAAAAGGCCTGGAAATTTCGGAATTTCGGAAAAAAATCGGAAATCAGATAAGCTTAAAATTTTCAAAACATAGCGAAAATTTTCTAAAATGTTCACAATTTTCCAAAAATAAGAACGTCCACATTGATAAAAAACTAATAACTACTAAATTTTAGTTCAAAAATTAAATTAAAGTGAACACAACATGGTATCTAATAAAACTTCTAACAACAATTGATTATGTCAAAATCCTAAAACAAAATTTATAGGTGTATTTTTCGGAAAAATAAATATTATATAATATTTATTATTTATAAGTGTATTTTCGGAAACAAATCGGAATTTTTCGGAAATCAAATCGGATCGGAAATCGGAAATTCCAAATTTATTTTATATAATTCCGATTCCAATCCAAAAACATCGGAAAATTCGGAAATAGGAATTTCGGAAGTCGGAATGAAAAAGTTGTTCCAAAATCGGAACTTTTCGGATCGGAACCGGCGGAAATTGGAATTTCCGTTCCAGCTTGCACCCCTATATACTGTCCTAAATGTCCTGAAGTCATATTATATTTTATGTTGGACTTTATTCTTCAGAATTAATGGTAGAAATCCCCCTCCCCCATCAACACCCGTCGTGATCCTAATTTGGAATTCTTTCAAAACAAATTTGCCAATTGACGTTGCTTTAGTATTGTTGATTTGGATTTGGAGAATGAATAGTACGGGTAGTAATAGAAATAGAAGGAGTCAGAGTAGTTACAGGTTTTGTTCAAACAACGTCAATTGCAAGAGACCAATTTTTTGTGACTGCGGCTGAAAGCTTCTTGTGCAAACATCATGGACGCTGGTGAATCCAGGGCGGTGGTTTCTATCATGTCCACAACGGGGGTAATTGTTTATCCTCATTTTGCACTAATTTATTGGTAATATATGATTCCCTTCTACTGGTACGATCCTGAGATGTGTCGAAGATCGAAAGCGATAATCCCCGATTTGATCAAGAGAATAAATACGTTGGAATCACAAATTCCATTGCAGATTCCAGTTTTGTTAAACAAAATAACATATTTGGAATCCCATCTGGAGCTGAAGAATGAGAATAAGGAGGTGAGTAAGTCGTACCATCTGTTAACTAGTTGTGCGATTGCAATGGTTGTTAGTCTCATAGTTTTGTATTCATTGTTCGCAATGGTTGTTAGTGTCATAGTTTTGTATTCAATGTTTTTGTAGTAAGCGTTACTTAATTGTATATTGCAAAGAAATGGTGAACCGGTGGTTCTTATGTTGAACACATGTGATTTTTTTTTTTCCGTTTCGTTATTGAGCTACGAGATTCATTTTATCAACTATTACCTAGTGTTGTAACTGTTATTCGTATGATGTAGTTATAAATTGTAAACCGACCTAACTATGGTTTTGCTTTTCCATTTCCATTAAGAGGTGCAAGTGTTTAGTAAATATTGTTTCCATTAACTATGGTATCGCTTTTCCATTTCCATGAACTGGTACAACTGTTTTGGTAACATTGTTTCAATGTTTTCTACTTTCTATGCATAATAAATTAGTACATTTTGAATGAAATAAATTACATGTAATTTATCTTACACTTTAGTTATATATATTTCATTAAAACAGGTGAGTAGTTATAGTAAATATATTTGTTAAAATAAGATACAACCAATTGGAGATACAAGAAATACATAAACATAGGTAATCATTAACATCCGATTGACAATCGGGAACTTAGTCCCATACAATAACTTACCCTACGAAATACCGTTCGTAAATATGTGAAAATTTGGGAACTTATTCCCAAACAAAAGATACAAATTTAATAATCACTTAAGTAAATAACAACCCAATGCATATCCGAAACAAGATTATCTAATGTCCACGCAACAAAGAACTTAATCGACAACAACGGGTCCATCGACATCAGAATTACCAGCACCATCATGATGATCGCTGAAACTCACAACTGGTTCATCATCTTCATTTGGCCCTCCATGGTTTCCAATGTCATTATTTCCAATGTTCGGAACATGGTGATTCTGGACCACAACCGGTTTGGATTCTACCGGACCGTCACTTCTTCATCAATCTCCAGTGGGTTGGTCGGGTTGAATCCCATTATCCCATCAAAGTTGCATGCTGGTGCTTGATTGTATTCGAATACAAACTTGCACTCTTCGAACAACGGAAACCCGTTAACCCTAAATGCCCTCTCTTCCTCCGTCTCCTTATATTATATGGAAGAAAAATTAAATTATATTGTAAATTTTGTTTAGAAAAAAATGAACGAGCAACAACCTTAAATTGGTAACCATGCTAGACTGATTTAGAAAGTAGTATGACTAATTAAGACATGAGACATGATGAAGACGAGAATAACATCCGTAACAAACCGATTAGCCGGAGCAAAAGAACAACTTCCTTACTAACATAGACTATCTTCAATGACCGGATAATGGTGCCATTTGCCTAATGAAAGTACATGGTTCAGATTTTATGCGCATTTGTAAGATTGAGTTATGAAATTGTCGAACCTTAAAATGGCGAGAAGATCCAGAATTTACCTTTAATTGAATTTAGGGTTCAGTGATATTGGGGGAGAGGGATTTTTTCTTAAGAAAAATTGCTTTTTATAGGTAAGGATTCAGTAATTAATCTATGATATCTTTGGTATAATCTATGCATATTTAGTGAGTTTTTTAATATGCGCACAATCACCCAAAACGACATATAATATGGGATTGATGGAATAATTAATTACTTTAGGCCTCGTTTGCTTACCTATATTGGATTAAATCAGATTATATTAGATTGGGCAAGATCTTTTTGAACCAATGCCTCTAGTTCAATCGGAACATATGAATCGAATGGATCGTACTGTACGTTAACTTTATCACACGGTTCTTGCAGGCACTTCATTTGTATCTAGGGAATCATGACGCGTAGTTGGAAGACGCCAATCTGAATTCGTTGGGTGATTAAGTTGAAACGAGCTTCATCTTAACTATAACTCTACGGACGAGTTCAAACCACAAAGAGTTCTGGACCCACGGCTAGCTTACACATGAACCATCGAGGGTTACACTGCTCGTGCACTCGAGTTCTTTGAATAAACGGTCAAAGATAAAAATGTTTAATCTTTGCATAATTGGAAGTCAATATGATTGAGTCCAACATTCGTTATTTGGAATTATGAATGAGAATAAGAAAAGGAAAGAACTAGGCGAACATCTTAGTGAAATTTCAAAATTTAGAAGGTCCACTGAATTAGGGTTTCCAGTTTTAGAAATTGGAAATCGATAATTGGCATTCGTAATGACGAGGACGTTTCAATGATTCCGAAAATATAAATGTTATAATTTTCCAAACATTGAGTTGTGAGAAACTAGCGAAGAAATTAGACTAACAAACTTAAGGTGTTGGGCTCGGTCCAACTTAAGCCCGTTAGGGCTTTTATACAAGACATTATAAATTTAAGATTTATAGGTCTTGCACACACACAATACACAACCCTAACCCTAGCCGTTCACCTCCCGTCCGCTGCCCCCTTCTCCGCCGCGCCGCCGTCGTTGTCGCTGGAAACTGCGCCCCACGCGCCGATACTCTTCAGTAGTTCTATTCTTTTAATTATTCTTCCAATTTATTCTAACTTTTGTGTGTCTAGTGCCACGTATCAATTAAATTCGGTATACGAGGTGAATCCGAGAGGAGGAGACAAATGAGTCGATCTGCCGCCGCACGCCCCCTCACACGCCGCCCCAGGTCAGCGCGTGAATCTCAGGCGCCGCCGCTGATCCGCGCGTCCCGCAGTCGCTTCGCCGCTGCTTCTCCCGACTGCATGGATTGGTTTACGTGGTAGTTTGGATCAATCCAAAAGTTCGTCTCACGCTTCGAGAGGTAATTTTCGGATCAGTTTTCAATTAGGTTTTAATTTAATAAGATTAAATTACATGTTGATATTCGCAGTATGATTTTTTGTGAATTACTATACGTGATTGTTTATGTATGAATTCATGGTTTACTGCGAGCATGATACATGATTTAATTATCGAATTAATTATATGCGTGTTGTACTTTAATTTTCGTTGGAAGCATTAATGTACACAATTAATTGTCGTTATCGAGTACGTGTTTATATAATTAAACATGTCTTTAATATAAAATTTTTGTTTTCCGCTGCATACACGTGCCCCTGAAAGTTTTAAGACTTTTTTGTGATAAAGTCAGAAAATAGGAAAGGCAAAAAGAAAAAGAAATAAACAAATATTAGAACCTTTTTGCATTAATTTGGATATAGGGTGGGCTAATTAATAAAAGTTGGGGCTTTTTGTGTATTAGTTTGGATTTTGAGTGGGCTAATTAATAAAAATTGGGGCTTTTTTTTCATTAATTTGAATTTGGAGTAACCTAATTAATAAAAAAAATGGGGCTTTTTTTTGCATTAATTGAAATTTTGGGTGAGCTAGTTAATAAAAAAAGGGTAAATTACAACCACCCCCTAAGGTATAGTCAAATTACGAAAACCCCCTCATGTTTGGGTAATTACAACCACCCCCTCAACTATAAATCTTCTTACACGTCCCCTTGCGGTTTCAAATTTTGTGGAATCTCTCAGATTATATGGAGTATTCTCAATTTTGCACCCGTTTTATCCCATTCGAGCTCCACATTGAAGCTAGATGATCATAAGATGTGTTTTTTTGGCTGGTATATATCAAATTGTGGTGCATCAGAAACTGTAATTTTGCACAAAACGGTTACACATTAGAGAATATTCCACATAATCAAGATTATTATGTTGAATTTGACATCATAAGGGTGGAGATGTAAGAATATTCATAGTTGAGGGGTAGATGTAATCATCCAAATATAAGGGGTTTTTTCGTAATTTGATCATACCTTAGGGGGTGGTTGTAATTTACCCATAAAAAGAATAATATTGATGTGGTTGACAATAATATTATTGTGTTTACGCTTATTTTACTGTCAACGACAGTAATATAATTACGTTGGCTTGTCAACAAATCAAACAAAATTAAAAAAATAACAAAATAATAATAATAATAATAATACGTTAATTTACTGTAAATGGCAGTACAATTACATAAATGTATTGTCAGCGGCAGTACAAATACGTTAATGTACTGTCAATGACAGTATAATTACGTTAATTTACTACCAGTGACAGTATAATTACCGTCAATGACAGCACAATTACGGTCAGCGTAAAAAAAAAAAGAAGTCAACATCGGAATCCGGCGGCAGAAAAAACAGACCATAAAAAAAAATTGAAAAGTCAACGTCAGAATCCGGCGGAAAAAAAATATTTTTGAAAAAAAAAGGTCAAAATTGGATTTTTGTGGTCAAAAGTGGTTAAATTGGGGTTACAATTAAGAATTGGGTGTAAAGGGTTGGAGGTAATTTTGTCATATACATGAATTTTTCCTTTATTTATAATAAATATTAAATGGATGGGCTTATTGGTGAAAAATATATAAACCCTAAACCTAGAATAATAAAAATGAATGGTTAGACACTTATGCACAAAAACCCCTTAATAGATGTATAGGTATGGGGGAAAATTAACAATTGAGGGTGGACTTGAGTCCACCATTGCCCAAGAGTGGACTCGCTCCTAATTGTAATGTATACGACAAATGTAAATGGAGTATATAATATATAAGGGGCTCTTTGAGAAAACCCCCTCACTATTTTTTCTAATTGAGGGAGGCCCAAAATATTTTAGCCCATTTGAGAAAAGTCCACACCCATTTTCAGCCATTATGTTTTCCAGCTTTACCCCCGCCCGCCACCTCATCACTCGGTCAGCGCTCCGCGATTTTTTCTTTTTTTTTTTCCGTTTTTTTAATCGACTATGAAGCATAGTCGATTAGTCTTAAATCGACTATGCTTCATAGTCGATTAAGGAAAATCTTTAATGTTTTAATTTTTTGTTTGTTTCTAATTTTGTTTTTAAATTTTTTTTGGTTTTTTTAATTTTTTTCTCTATCAGGTTTATTAGTGCATAGTCGATTAAAATTTTAACTATTAAAAATAAAAAATCACAATTACAAAAAAAATGCAAAATCAACTATATTTAAAAAAAAAATACAAACATTGTAATTGATTTATACATTTGAATCAAAAACAAAAAATCAAAAAATAAAATAAAATAAAAAAATAACAACTGGAGTCGGTTAACCTTAATCGACTACTGAAAATAGTCGATCAAGCCTTAATCGACTATTGAACATAGTCGATTAAACACACGTAGTCGATTAAGGGCCCTGCCTGCGCGAATTTCTTTTTCTGCGCCGTCTTCCGCCACAATCCACCAAAAAACCCTAGATTTGCTCTTCATCGTCACCACGTCGTCGCCATACACGGATGGAGAGATTGGGAAAGGTTTTCGAAATTTCAAAGAGGAGGAAGACGACGAACCACTCGTCTTCGAGATTGTCTCCGAAGCGGAGGTGGCGGGAGAGATGGGGAACGGGGAAGGGGGTTATGGAAAGTAAGAACGGCTGGTGTTGCCAGATGTATGCGTCGGTAAACTGGGCGATGTGGTGGAGGATTTGAAGATGCAGTGACTGGAGTTCCTCGGCGGCGGCGGAAGAATGGGGGAAGATGGTGTAGAAGACGGTGTCGTTCGGCGGTCCGGAATTTTTTAAGGAGAAAATTGACAAGAAGGAAGAGCAATCGGCTGGTGCTGCCATGGCTGCGTGGTTCTGAATCTGGTGAGGTGATCTATCGAAGGTTTTGGGGGAAAATATTGACGAATGGGTTAGGGTATTGAATAGATAGTTGGTTTGGGAATTATTAAATAATATTTGGGTAGGATATTAAGTAAAGGGGGTTTTCTCTAATTATTTTTGGGAGGGGGGGTTTTCTTAACTCATTTACCTAGATGAGGGGGGTATTGCTAATTATCGCAATAAATAATAGTCAATAATAAATAATATGAAATGATATTGAAGAGTCACCGTCCGTCTATGTTGGACCAAATTTTCTGATAGTTTGGCCAAAAAGTGGTCGTTAGATCTGGAAAACTTGTTGAAAAGATAAATCCAAAGTGGCCACTTGCATGTAAGGATTATCTAGTAATACGTAGAAAGTTGTCAAAATGTTTTCGAGATTTCTACAAATTATCTGTAAACCTCTCTATTGTACTTACCTTCTAAAAGGTACCTAGTGCTCTACAAATCCATTACCAACGGTAAGATTCAATATTTTCCACTATTCATTCGGAGGTGGAGAAGTATAAATAGGAGTAATGTTTTAGTTGTAAACCATGCAAACAAATATACTTGTAAATATTTAGAGTATAATAGTAAAATGTACATCAAATCGCAAAATTGACAAATATTACTTCTAAATTATGCTTAGGCCCCAGAATCTCAATACCAACCATGTGTATTATGTAAATATGAGGGGCCATTGGCAGTAGGTCCCTCAAACCACTACAAAATAGCACATAGTCCACCCTTAAAATTCATCGTATGTGAGACCCCTAGCATTTTTTTTACTAAAAATGCCATCCCTTACATAAATTAAACATTTATCATTATTTAAACTGCATTTAACATTTTTGTATTTTTTATTTATTTTATTTTTTAGTAATAATTTATTTTTTTCTAAAATTCTTTTTCCCAATAAATTTACTACGCCAAATATGACTACAGTCGAATATACATATGACTATAGTCAAATGTAATCATATTCTTTCTTTCTATTACCGACCGTTTTTCACATTTTCAACTTTAAAAAAATATATTCCTGATTATATATAGTCATGTATACCTAATTATGTAGAGGCTATTTGACAAAACCTTCTCATTGAATTTTGAGTTCATGATAAATTATTTTTTTATTAATTGATATTTGTTATAAACCCAGTTGACTCGAATTATCTAAAATACCCTCATTTAATATTACTCAAAGTTACCATATTATTGTTAGAGTAGGTGACCGAAGAGCCAACTAATTGTTGTGTTTTCTCATGCTACTCGTAAATAATATATTTCGTATTAATGATAAAAAAAAAAAAATAAAAAAAATAAAAAAAAAAAACCTTTGGCATTCTATATCTTTGTCCCTTGCATAAGATAGATGTAGTCCTTACCGTTACTTAATTACTATAAATAGATCTAGTAGAACCGTGAGATTATTTATTTAATTATAGTAACTATTAAACATAGTTCCTAGTCAACGGGTTACGCCACTAATGAGGATATCGATATTTCCCATTCGAGACTAGCATTTAGTGTATGTATACTGCGTCTCGTCAGTCAACGGTGTTGTGACATCGGCATGCATAAGTGGGTGCTCATAAGTTGATGAGTTCACTTAACTTCCTCAATCTAAAGATCTCTAAGTGGTTCCCAATAATAGAGTAGAGGTTTCTATGATATAGTTGTACAACATTAATCCTTAAGACCCAGATATCACCGTGACATCACTAGACGACCAGCTGTATCGTGGCCTGTCCCTGAGTTCCACCGTGGACCGCCCCAACGGCCAGTGTTCCTGCAGTCAGAAATATAGTGGGAGGTCTGTGCATTGTAGTAGGGGATTCGATCGCTTGATCAGTCATGGACATCCAGTGTGTTATTCCGATTTACAATCCATGAAGTCTGTGGCCACAAGTGAAAGTGTCGTGATTAGCGAAATATGTTTCTCTAAGTCAAAACACGAACGGATTATATAGTCAAAAACGTCCACACATATATTGAAATCATAAAGAGGTCTCGATGAACCAATTCCTCTAGTTCAATCGGGATATATCTATCGAAGGGATTGTACTGTACGTTAACTATATTACACGGTTCTTGCAGGCATTTCATTTGTATCTAGGAAATCATAACACGTAGTTGCTAGACGTCAATCTTCATTCGTTGGGTAGTTAAGTTGAAACTAGCTTCAACTTAATTATAACTCTAGGGAAGAGTTTAAACCACAGATGGTTGTGGGCCCACGGCTAGCTTACACCTAAACCATCGAGGGTCACACTGCTCGTGTACTTGAGATCCTTAATGCAACGAATTAAGATTAACTAGTTAACCTTAGTGTAATTGGAAGTCAATGTGATTGGTTCCAACATTCGTAATTGTTAATTACAGATGAGAACAAGTAGAGGAAAAGAATTCGACACAAAGTTAGTGAACTTACTTCATTGGGATGTTTCCTGATTAAGCACGCCCTAAATTAGGGTTTCAAATTTCGAAAATTGGTAAATTGCAAAGTGGTACTCGTATCGACGAGAATTTGTGCTCGTGGTCAAAATATAATTGTTATATTTTTGTGAGCATTCGTTTGTTAGAAATGAGTCGAGAAAGAGAGTGAACTTAAGCTGTTGCTTAGCCCAACTTAAGGTCTATTAGGGGTTTCACAAGGAGCATATAAATAGGATTTATATATCTTGTGAAAGCAAGGTTGTAAAAAGCGGTAATCGGGTCGGAGGCGGTCATGAACCGACTCACGATTAATCGGTGCGGCGATGATTAATCGGTGATAATCGGAAATAAATCGGGTTTTAAAATTTAATATAATATATTTCTGCATATTATTTATAAATACTCAAAACATATATAAAAAGATATTTAAACATAGCTATACTCCATCACGTATATATCCTAATAACATAATAAAATTTTAATAATAATAAGATCATAATATATAAATATCCTTATAAAATATAAATAAAAAGGCAATTTTTTGAATTTACATTTATTCTTGAACATTCCTGGCATACATGATTAGTTCTAACATAAACAAAATAAAGTATACACTCATTTTTATAATTAAAATACCAACTTTTATTTTGCATTATAAAAAAAAATAAAATAAAAATAAAATAAAAAGAAGAACTTATTTTTGACCGATTTTGGCCACCGAAGTTTGACCCGCCTTATAGGTTTGACCGCCTCAGACCGCCTCAAACCGCCTCGGACCGCCTCAACCCGTTTAAAACCGCCTCACAGGCAAAAAACCGATTTTTTGAACATTTACACTAAAATCGTAAAGGTTTCGGACCGCCTCTGCCTCGGAGACCGATTAATCGTAACAATGAAACCCTAGCCTCCCTCTCTCTCCATCAGCCGTCCACCTTGGAGCCGAAACCCTACCGCCGCCACCAGCCGCCGCGTCGCCGCTGTATCGGCATCTTCCTTTTCTCCTCGTTCTTCTTCATTGTAATTAGGCTATCACGTATCTAGTATTGCGTGGATAGTGGATTGAATATATGAGATGAAACCTAAGAGGAGGAAGATTCTTATGCTACCAACGCCACCACCAGGGTCGTCTCCACGCGCCTCCACAATTCGGTGATGTGAGAAGGCAATTCTGAAAAAACTGCTCTCAGAATAAAGAAAATCATTAAATATTCAAAAGAAAAAGGAAAAATAGAAATTGACATGAGATGGGGAGAAATTAGAGGGATTTGCATATTTAAAATAAAGTAATTGATTTTCCATGATAATTGATATAAGGGTATAATAGTGAAACTTAATTATTTTTTATTAATTAAAATTATTTCGGACTTACCTTAAGAATCTAACTTTTTTTGGGTTGATTGTAACTACACATGTTTATTTTTAGGGACTATTAGTTATAACCCCCTCTAGTGTTTTTTTAATAATGGGGGATCTAGCCATATTTTCAATATTGGTAGGAACCCACTATTTTAATTATTCCCAAAAATAGCCTTCTTGGAGCCACGTTATTTCTAAACAAAGAAACACACGAAATCAAGAAAATAAAATCGCTGAAATCATGAGAGATTTTATCCCCAAAATCTCTCTCTCTCAAATATTTCCATAACTCCCACTGCAAAACATAAATCTCCTAAACGACTACGCCGGCGACATTACCTATGGCTCCAAAATTCGAATTGCCGCCAAATTCCTAAACTCAGTCACCAAAATCTGCGTAACGACTATATTGTATCGTTCCCTGGGTAAAAAAAAAATAGGCGACGAAGCTACAAAATAAGTGAAATTCTCGAAGCAATGGACACCAACGCATTCAATCGAAAAATAAAGCGACGTATGCGAGCAGTAAGTATCCCAATTGAATTAGTCTTGTTCATTAATATCCTCTTTTCGATTATACCAAAAAACACAGTCTACAAATGTGTTTATTTTACATTTTGTTTTTGTAAACAGGAGAACGCATGACGAAAGCATTTAACAACATTCGGCAAACTGATGCAGGTAATTAATCTGTTATTCTTGCTGGAATTAGTGAACTTTGTATGTAGAACTTGTTCAATCGAAAATTCACATAACACGTTGTGAAACACAATAGACTATTTGGCTGTATTAGTTCGACTATTTGTGTTGTATGTAAATAGACTATTCTGTAAATAGATCATTACGAATCATTGACTGAGAAAATTGTGGGCTTGAAGTCTATTTATGGGGAAATTAATATAATTTTAAATAGACAAATTTGTTAAGTAGTTGTTTTGTAATTAGCTAAAATAGAAATTGTTGAATCTTACCTATATGGTTTTGTTGGTATATAGTTAGAATGAATGACTTTGAAATAGACAGTGTAAACTATTTTGAAAATGACTTTGAGTATACTGCAAACATACTATTTTGTAAGCAATTCCTTGTAAACTATGTAATCGTAGAATATATGGTTGTATCGTAGATGTTTGTTTAAATAGTTCATTAAGAATTGTTATTAATCTGTTATTGTTGCTGGAGTTAGTGGGCATTTGTATGTAGTACTTGTTCAGTAAAAAAAAAAACGCATGACACACTGTGAATCAAAATAGTCAATTTGTGTGTGTGTCTTGAATGTTCTTGAAGTATTAATAGACTATTTGTGTTAACTGTTAATAGACTTTTTTTGAATTTGTCTTCACTGTTCCTAGAGTATTAATTCGACTATTTGTGTTGAATGTAAATAGACTATTCTGTAAATAGTTCATTGCGAATTGTTGACTGTGAAAAACGTGGGCTTAAAGTCTAGTTATGGGGAAATTAATATAATTTGGAAAAGATGAATTTGTTAAATAGGTGTTTTGTAATTAGCTAAAATATAAATAGTTGAATCTTACATATATGGTTTTGTTGGTATAAAGTTAGAATAGATGACTTTGAAAAAAAACAGTGTAATCCTGTTTGAGTATACCGCAAACAGACTATCTTGTAAACAATTGCTTGTAAATTATGTAATTGTAGAATATATGACTGTATCGTAGATGTTTGTTTAAATAGTTCATTAAGAATTCGTATTGATCTGTTATTCTTGTTGGAATTAGTGGGCACTTGTATGTAGAATTTGTTCAGTCAAAAAATCGCATAACACAATGTGAATCAAAATAGTCTATTTGGCTGTTTGCCTTGACTGTTCTTGGAGTCTTAAATGGACTATTTGTGTTGAGTATTAATAGACTATTCTGTAAATAGATCATTAGGATGTAAATAGACTATTATGTAAACATACTATTCTGTAAATTGACTATTCTGTAAATAATTGGATTTCAAATAAAGCCTCTTAGAAAGGTTGATACCTTAAATTGTTTCTTTGTCAATATTGTAACTTAAGGGAATTTTCCTGTTAGACATTGTTTTTAAATTACAAGATAATACACCTTTAACTTACATAATGTACAATTTCAGAAAAAGGCCCTGGAAAAAACAGCAGAACATCACAACCTAGTACCCGTATGCCCAGAAGAGCAAATCGTTTCACTCGCTAACGCGCCAGAACAAAAGGATGATAGTGTTGATTGCGGTGTGGTGGTTTTGTATTTGATTAAAAAACTTTTCGAGCAACAACCAATCATAAAGGACAAAGCTGAATCAGAATACCTAGCAATGCGAACTAGAATTATGCAAATATTTCTAGATTGGGGAAGCAAAAAGATGAATTTGAACAAAAACATCGCTTGATTATTTTAGTTTAATGTAGTTGTAAACTTGCGTAGAATCTCTTTTTTGGTATTTTATGTTTTTATATTATTACTTTTGGGCGAAGTTTTTTTTTTAGCAAAATTTTAGTTTAATGTAGTTGTAAACTTGCGTAAAATGTTTTATTTGGTATTTTATGTTGACGGTGATTAATTCCTGTAGTGGCTGATATTGGTTTATAATAGATGTTTATTAATACGTGTATGCTTTTTTTGTTGCTGAAAGCACAATCGTGTGTTGTAGTGGAAAGGCATAATAAGCATAAGGATGTTGAAAAACAACTATATGTTATGTAACCAACTATTTCACAGTTCTCATGTTATGACAAAGGGCAATGTTAGTTATATATGTACGTATTTTATACCTAGTTTTCATCTATATACTTTATGAGATCAACTACTTTGAATACAACTATTATTTATAAACAAAATAGTTGATAAATTTGTACATTGAACACCATATGTTGAAAACATCGCACAAAAGAAAAGCATATCAGTGAACTGAACTATACTTGAATATAACGTATATTCGATCTATTTAATCGAACTAAACTGAACTATAGTAACAATAGTAAACCAGTCAACAACAACCACAAACTTGAAAAACTTGAAAGGCATATATTCGAACTGTTTAATCAATGTACGAATAAGATTGTCGAAATAAAAAACAAAACCAACTACAATTATCAAAATGGATAAATTATAAAAATTCCACCCACATGCGCCATGTTTTCTTATTATGATTTCCAAATCACGATCTTCCATATCCTCAACATCTTTGTCATAGCCGATCATTGGCAGCACCATCTGCGCATGGACATGCCGAATTGGTGCAACTACATGTTGAATTGGTCGAATCACAATGCCAGTTGCACCCTTCACCACGACATTTATACGCACTAAAGATAACTCGCGCATCAATGCAAACATGGATACCAAGTCTTCATCATCCGCAATAATGCATTCTCCACAATCTGCCACCATATATGTGATGCTTATATTAGATGCATTCAGACATTGCCATTTCGAACACGCAAAATCAACCAATGCTTGGAAAGTAAGTCCAGAAGATCGCTTCAAAGCAACCAAACCCCCGTACTTCACAAAAATATTAACACTGCTATCCATCTACAACAAACATAAGATTTAAATGAAAATGCAGTTAAAATAGAATACACATGAAACAACCATGATTAGTTACTGCATAAACGACTATAAGGAAAATCAACTATAATAATATATAAATTACGAACATGTTACTGCAAAAACAATAGTCGTGTTACCTGCATAACACGACTATAAAATCTCAACATAATCAGCACAAAAAAAAAATCCCTTGTTCATACATAACAACATAAATAATCCATATGCTATCGTTGGCACAAACAACAAAACAACAGTTCGCATATATGAAATCAATTACAAAACACTTTTGGCAATTAGATCAGAATCACCATAGATATGAATCCAAATTAAATGCATCGAATCAGCGCTCAAAACAACTGCGTCGCAAACAAAAAAAAAAAAAAAAAACTCGTGTTCTTCAATTACGGACGCCGACTCTCTGAACGGAATCAGATCTGAATCTGAACGCGCGCCTTTAGAAACGTTTCAAAAATTAACACGATGTTTGAGAGAGATTAGACGGTTCCAAAATTAACATGATGTTTGAGAGAGATGAGACGGTTATGGAATATGCCGATATATCGTGATCTCTGAGATTTTCTTTAAATCACGTATCTAAAATAAATTAATTACACGGGGGTGAATATGTAAATGTCAATTATATAATTAATTATTAAAAATCGTATTTAATACAAGGGGGGTTCTCACTAATTATGAAAAGGGGGTTATATCCACGCTAATATATGTAAGGGTTAATCACAAAAAGGCCCATGACAAGGGCACTTAATTAAAAGAGGGACATCCAACTTTTTTGTCTTTCAAATAAATCCAGCTCATTCAAACTTATTTGCAAATAAGGAAAATCCTTGTATATATACCAAAATTATCCTCAATTCATTGAAACTCAATTCAACTCCAATTTAATAGTTTACACCCCAATTTAGCCCAATTTCATCAATTAACCAATTTTAACCCTAATTTCAATTTTGAACCCAATTTTGACCCGCCACCACCAGAGACCGAGACCGGCTTTGACTTTTGTTTTTTTTTTTTTGAAAAGATTTTTTTTCTCTGAATCTTTTTTCCGGCCGGTCAACTGCTGTTGACCGCCGGTTCTCCGGCGTTGACCTTTTTTTTTATAATTTTTTTTTTCTTGAAAAAAATATTTTAATTAATATTACTGTCTTGGCTGCTAAATTACTGTCTCCGGCAGTTATTTAACTATCGGAGACAGTAATTTAACTGTTAATTGATTTTTTTTTCCTTCAAAAATATTTTAATTAATATTAATGTCTTTGCTGCTAAATTA
The DNA here is from genome assembly GCF_000504015.1 of Erythranthe guttata. Next base: position 1,538,382 of record NW_012193888.1, on the reverse strand, counting down.
CTGTCTCCAGCAGTTATTTAACTGTCGGAGACAGTAATTTAACAGTTAATTGACTTTTTTTTAAAATATTTTAATTAATATTACTATATTCGTTGCTAAACTACTGTCTCCAGCAGTTATTTAACTGTCGGAGACAGTAATTTAACTGTTAATTAACTTTTAAATTTTTCAAAAAAAAATTAATTAATATTACTGTATTTGTTGCTAAATTACTGTCTCTAGCAGTTATTTAACTGTCGGAGACAGTAATTTAACTGTTTATTGACTTTTTTTCTTTTAAATTCTCAAAAAAAAAGGGATAATTAGTGAGAACCCCCCACCACATTAGGATATATTAGGATGCATCTACACCCTTTTTCAATATTAGTGAGACCCTCCTTCATGATTTATTTAAATTAATTTTAATATAATTATCAAATGTTATACCTATATTACCCCATAATTGTCAGATGTTATAATCACAAACCCTAGCCTCAAAATTTATATTCAACCGCCGTTCTATTAATCTTTCATTTTTTTCTCTTATTTCTCGGACTGGAAATTCATGGCGATGGAGGCGACGATGAAGGCGGCGACGAAGGCAACGACACATCTCGACAATGACGAGGAAAGACCCTGCAACCGTTGTTCTCAAATCTGCGGCCCTGTTAAAACTGATTCAAGCGTCTCGTTGTCGGTGACGGCGGCCAATGAGTGAATGCCCGACTTCCACTCTCCCCTCCCACCACCACACTGTCCCCATCTTCTCCCCAAGTGGTGGTTACAGCCCCGTGTAGGTTCCTATGACCGGGGTGGTGGTACGATCTGGTACTAGTTTTTTTTTTAATTCAAATTTTCTGTTATTTTATTTTTTCAATTTTTTCAGTGTTGAATTTAGGCACATTTGTGTTCGTCAATCCGACAAACCCAACGATGCAAAACGCTTCGCGACCAAGTTCAGATCTGGTGTCGTTTAATTCAAGAAAAAAGTTTATATTTTATTTTTGTTTATTGTGATTTTCTTTATATCATTTTTGCTATGATATTTTTCATTTTTTTATACTTGTTTCCGTTACTCTGTAGTTGATTTCGGGTTTCGCTATTTTTATTTTTTTTATAATTATTGTCGAGTTATGTAATTGTTTTCGATTTTTTGTGTTGATTTACACAATTTATAGTTGTTTACCATTTCTTTTATAGCTGATTTCGTTCATTTGTTGTTGTTTTTATTTTTTGTAAATTTGTTATTTGTAAATCACCGTGTTTTATATAGTTGTTTTATAGTTTTCTAATAGTTGATTATGGCGAAAAAAACGAACAGTTGAAAAAAATAGTTATTTTGTTATAGTTGTTTTACAATTTATAGTTGTTTTTTTATTAAAAAATGGCAAAAAAATAGTTGTTTTGTAATAGGTTTTTTACAGTTTGTAGTTGTTTTTCTATTAAAAAATGGCAAAAAAATAGTTGTGTTTCTTGAAAAAATGCCAAAAATAACTGAAAATTAAAATTAAGAAAAATGAAATAAAAAAAATTGAAATTATAGTCGATTTCAGAAATATTATAGTTGGTTTCAGAAGCTTTATAGTTCATTCCGAACAAAAAAACGGAAATTAAAAAAATAATATAAAATAAAAATTATTTTTAATTAAAAAATTAAAAGAAAAATATTTTTTCAAGCTATTATTGTTAGTATTTTATTAAAATAATAAAAAAAACCGAAAACTTAAATTTATTTAAATTATATATTAAAAAAATTAGAGTTTGCGATTGTAGGGATATCAAATTTCTGAATTTTGTGTGTGTTTCCCAGAAGGCTATTTTCGGGAATCATTAAAATAGTGGGTTTTTCACTAATATTAAAAATATGGTTGGATCCCCCCTTATTAAAAAAACACTAGAGGGAGTTATGGCTAATAGTCCCTAAAAAAAATATTTTAATTAATATTACTGCCTTGACTGCTAAATTACTGTCTCCAACAATAATTTAACTGTCTTAGACAATAATATTAATAATATTATTGTTCGGGAAAATAATATTCATAATATTACTGTCCCAAACAGTAATATTACTGTCTGAGACAGTAATTTAGTAGCCAAGACAGTAATATTAATTAAAATATTTTTTTTCTAAGAAAAAAAAATTCAAAAAAAAAAAAAAAGTCAACGCCGTAGACCGACGGTCAAAGGTGGTTGATCGGCCGGAACAAAATTTCAGGAAAAAACAAGTTTTCAAAAAAAAAATAAATAAATAAAAAAGTCAACGCCGGAATCCGGCCGGAAAAAAAAATTCAGAAAAAAAATTATTATCTGAAAAAAAAAAATTGGCGGTTAATGTGATATATTTGTTTAAATCCGGGGTCAATGTGTAATATTAATGAAGTTAGAGCATATTGGATGGAATTGATAAGAATTATATTATGGTGGGTATTTTAGACTAAAGATATGGGGATGGGTTTAATTGAAAGACTGTTTTTTTTTTGTGGACCAAAATGCATTTAAGTTCCATGTGATGGGCCTTTCTGCTATTCGCCCTATATGTAAAAGATGTGGGGTTCTCACTAATTATCCCTTGTTTTTATATGTATTCTCTTTCCTATTTTTAGTAAACTGGTTTGCATAAGTTTCGGGAGCACAAATGGCATTTATTTTTACCTTTTAGAAATAATATCCATGTTTGCGAAGTCGTTTATTTGATAAGACTTGGATCTTGTGCCAAACTGTAGTACTTTATTTGAATCAGTGGAAAAGCTTATTTGCTTGCTATGCATGGAGTCTTCATGTCCCATGTCTCTCTCACTTTCCCTCTCATACACAAACACACAACTTCTTTTAGGACAGTTGTTTGGATCAAGAAGCCGGAAGAACATGAATTGAAATGATAATGTATATGTGATGATGTTTGTTAATTGAATTTATATGGATAAGTACTATTTGCCCTTAACATTAATAGATTAATTCCTTTTGTTAGTCGATTTATAAGGTTTTTAATTTTTTTAGGATGAAATTATAAAAGTAAAATAAATTTGGGTCTAAACCCTATAAACAGAGATGATAAAGAGGGTTGAAACACCATGGTCACATGACATGCACATGACATTTTCCATCCAAACTAACAGCAAAACCAATCGGCGGACTGAAAGTGCAAAAATGTTGTTAATTTGAGGAACAATTTCGTGGCGAAAATTATCTAAGGACAAAAATCAATTTTTGTGTATAATACAGGGACCACAACTATAATTATCCCAAGTTTATGCGGCACATCCCCATAGTTCAGCGATACAAAGTGAACTTTGCTATAGTAAGAGCATCTCCAACCAGTTTCGCCATTTTTTCATCAAATCCCATTTTTTGTGGTGAAAAAAAGTGTTCATCTCTCACGAGTAGCACATCATTTTACCCTTTCACCATTTTTGGTCGAAAAATGTTGTTTTTGGTCTCCAATGGGTTTCACCAAAATTTAGACCAAATATTAAAATAATAATATTTCACCATTTCACTACTTATAGAAAATGGGATTTGGTTTGGTCTCCCACTGCATTTCACCATATATGCCCCAAACTTATAAATCAAATGTTAATCGTAATTTTATTATATTTTATTTCATAAATATTAACTATAGATCCAATGTTAAGTAATAATTTTTTTTAACTACATAATTTAAAAATTATGTTATCAATTTTAAAAATTATGTTTCAATTTAAATGTCTTGTCCTGTATTTTTATCTATTAAAGTGTGTTTTGCTAATCATTCTATTGTTGCTTATTATATTTTATTAATAGAAATTAATGTATTAGTTAAGTAAAGAAATGAACTAATCAACACTGCTACCAAAATAAATTACAAATTAATTAAAACTAAGCATATTTATATTATTAGAATTAATGTTTTTATTAATAATAACAAATGTATTTATATTTTAGGGAAAATTAGCAAAACCCCCGTCATCTAGGAAATATAGTTAACGAAAACTTCCTCCAAAAAATAATTAGAGAAAACCACTTTTGTTGTTAGCTTGGATAATTAATAAATGTAACTACCAATTATACCCTTACTCCTAATCCTAAATTTTGGCATCTCCTCTTTATTCCGTTTCCTTTTCTCGATGTACATTCACTCTGCTCTCTTCTCTTCCTCCTCTGTCGTTTTTTTTTTTCTTTTCTCTGCTTCTTTTCCCACTTTTATCTTCCTCTCTCTCCCTCTTTACAAGATTAGATCGAAGGTTGAGATATATAATGAGTTGACGGCTAGGGTTACCCACAATTTCTCGATTTTGCGAATATTTCTTTTTTGTCGTCGCAGGTTATGGATTTTTAATTTGATTTTGCTACCTCTTTTTTGATATGGCGGTGGTCATGAAGAAAATTGGGTTTCTGTGGGTTTATTTTGGTGATTTCGATGGCGGTGGTTTTGTTTGGGGTGGTTTTGTTTGGGCTGTAGGTGCGTGTTGTAATTTAATTTATTTTTCATTAAAAACCGTCAGAATATGGAAGTGTGGTGGTGATGGTGTGGTGTGGCGGCGGCGTGGTGACGACGAGCAGTATATCTAGGGTTTTTTGGTAGATCACGTGGAGGACGGCGCGGGTAGAGAAATTCCCGTAGGCTGGACCCTTAATCGACTATGTGTTTTTTTCGATAGTCGATTGAGTTAATCGACTATGCTCTGGTAGTCGATTAAAGTGTTAATCGACTTTTTGGTAGTCGATTAAGGTTACTTGATTTCATTTTTTTTAATTCATTTTTGGATTCGTATTTGTATAAATCAATTCCAATTTACGTATATTATTTGTTATGTAAAAATAGTTGTGTTTTTTTATTTTTTAGTAGTCAGTTTCTTAATCGACTATGCTTATATCGCATAGTCGATTAATATAAGTGATAGAGAAAAAAAAAGTTAAAAACAAAAAAAAATAAAAAAATTAAAAAAATAATAAAAAAAAAACGGTTGATGAGGTGGCAGGACATAATTGGTGATAATGTTGATGAAGTAGAAGTGACATAATTGGAAAAATGGGTGGCTGAAATTGGGTAAGACACTTTTCTCAAATGGTGTAAAATAATTTGGGTCTCTCCCTATTAAAAGAACTATTGAGGGGTTACGTCAAAGAGCCCCTATATTTTAAAAACTAATTTAGCAATTAAGCATATCCGATTGGTCACTATATCGCCATTTTTTCATTCAATTTAGGTGTTTTTAGCCTCGCACCTAAAATTCCTATATCACCATCACACCTAAAAGTATGTGGATTTGGTTTTACTCTCCCACTGTGGTCAACCCCCATATCACCATATACCCAAATCCTATTTTTCCACCAAATTGTTTTGTGAAGGAATTTTCATCTCCCATCCATCCACCATTTTGCTTCCACCATTTTCCTACTTTTTTCATCAAATCCTATTTTTCCTACCAAATATAGAGGTGAAAATAGAATTTGGTGTAATTAACACCATTTTATTAATCAGCGTATAAATGATGATTTTAACTAATGACCGACTTATTAGAATAATTGTTGTAAATAGATTAGTGTTAGTTACTAAATTAGTTTCTAAATTTATGAGAGTATTGTTTAGATATGATTTTATCATATATAAAATAATTTGAGTTCATGCTTAGCTAGTTTTTATAAAATAGATAACATAATTTTTAAATTATATGGTTAAAAGAATTTATTACTTAAAACAATAATATTATTGATGTAGTTGACAATAATATTATTGTCAATAACTGTACAATTACGTAAATGTATTGTCAATGATAGTACAATTACTGTCAGCGACAGTATAATTACTGTTAATGACAGTATTATTACAGTCAACGTTAAGGGACAGGCGTAAAAAAAAAACAGATACAAATTTTATGGAAAAAAAAAAATCAACGTCGGAAACCGGTGGTCAATGCCGGAAACCGATGGCGGAAAAAACAGACATAAGACAAAAAAAATTAAAAAAATAATTAACGCCGGAAAATGGAGGCGGGAAAAGCAGACAGAAAAAACCAAAAAAAAAGAGTTAACACCGGGAACTGGTGGCAAAAAAAATACATAAAAAAAAATTTAAAACAAGAAAAGGTCAAATTTGAATTTTTGTGGTCAAAATTGATTAAATTGAAGTTAAATTGGGATTACAATTAGAAATTGAATTTAAAGAGTTGATGGTAATTTTATCATATACATTAATTTCGCCAATATATATAATACATATTAAAAAAATAGACTTTAGATATAACCCATGAACCTAGAATAATAAACATAGTTGGTCAGAGTCTGAGGCATAAAAACACCTAGATGGAATGACCCACAAAGGAATACAAAATGCAACTCAATTAAGTACACAATTTCCTTTTTTTTTCTATTACATGGTCATGTTCTTCAACATGAGCAACTTTGATGGGCTATCAAATAGAGTATTCAAATATTTAGCCACCATTTACATGCTAAAAAATAGAAATTTTGAACTCCAATGGAGTTATCAAATGAGGTTTCTGTTTTGATAATTGACCTTATGAGATGTAAATTTACTTGCTGTAAATTGAGTTATCAAAAATTTAACCTCCTAAACATTCAATCAGAAGCTAACATGTGGCAATTATAAATAAAACCACCCATAAACTTCCAATTGATATTTAATTTGATAATTATAATTGGAGTAGATGAATTGTAAATCAATATTTAAAATATTATCTCAAATATCAAATGAATATTTGATAACTCAATTTTTGTGCTTAGCATTGGAGTTGATCTAAAGACTCTTTATAGGGAACAATTTTACAATCACCGACTATATATTTGATGATGAGAACGCAAAAGCAAGGGTGGAAAAAAAAAATTCAATCTTGAAAAATATCTCCGTCCATCAACTGAATATTCTTTCATACGATACACATAGTAGGGCGTCCATCCTGCAAGGGCAAGTCCACCCAATTATATTATTTAAGCCCACTTATTCAAATCATCCACACGTCTAACGTGCGTACTTTGTAATAGACTGTATAGGGTTTTGCTTTTCCCGTTTTTATTCCTTGACATTTATAGGGGTACTCTTTTCCTTGTGTAGGCCCACAAGATTTTTAACGAGGCCCCCTTTACTTTCAAAAGTATTTAATGGAATAAAAATTTTGGCAAAAAAAAAAATTCTAAGAATTTAATTAAAAAAATGGATTTAGACTTGTTATTTAGTTCAAATTAGGTTTCATATGATGGTCTCATAGCATATTACCCCCTGAAAATGTTGACATGGAAAATTTTCAGAAAATTAAAATAAATCCTAAAAATTATTTATCCTACTCTAATTTTTCATCTTCCAGCAAGTAAGTATACCAATTAATGGCGGAGATAAAATGAGAAATTGTGAGGTTATACGAGTATAGTGATTTGTGATGTAGGATCATCAAAGTATAGAATAAAGTGACCGATAATGGTTACACTAAGGTGATATGATAGATACAAGAAACATAATATAATTATCCATACAAGTTCATATTTGATTATTTATGATAAGGTACAGCAATGAGTGGTGTTTCTTTCCTCATAACAATCCCAAATTTCTCCGACAAGTCAATCTTTTGTCCCTCCGGCAACCCCCACTCGTACGTATGAACGAGTGTAGCCAACAAATACATTACCATCTTCTCAGCCAACGGAATACCAGGGCACACCCTTCTCCCCGATCCGAACGGAAGGTACTCAAAATTGTTTCCAATGAAATCAAATTTTTCGGAGTTTTCATGCAAAAATCTCTCGGGTTGAAATTGTAAAGGATTTTCCCAAACATGTGGGTCAATGTGGATTGACCACATGTTCAAGAAGACCCTTGAGTTGTGTTTGAGAAATGGGAGGTATCCGAGAATCGGAAGGCCGTATGGTCCAGGCGGAAGTGGTGGCGGCTTTGTTCCTTTTTTTGAGTTGCCGAGTAGTATCAATGAGTACCAAAATAGGACGCTAGAAGAAAAAAGAAGGTTTGGGCAAGCTCATATTCCATTATGTTTTTTTTCTTGCTTACGGCAAATTACTATTGTTAGTTGTTGGGGCTAAATACCTAACACGCAAGTGCACGTATCGCAAACAAGTAGTAAAAGTGTACTCGTGAGAGTCGGATGTCGATCCCACAGGGAATACTCAACTTATCTAATCCTAAGTACCAAATTCTAACAATTATGATTTTTATCCAGCCTACGCAAAGTTGTCAAATTTAATCAACTAAATGATTAAATTAATTATGAGAGCAATTAAACACGAGAAAATATCAATAAAGACGGACCTAGGATTTTATCTTCCCCTATGCAAGAATTGCTCACCCAAAATCCCTCATTTATGAAATATATGATCCCTGATTATTAACCCGAGACACTAACTTACTCATAACCCGTTGTCGCGTGTATTATGAGTCTATTATTCATAAACGGTTCACTATATGTCTATGCAAACCAATTATGAAAAAAACATTAACTAACAAATCTCGTAAATGGCTACCTAAGGTGATATCTATATGTCTACGACACCACATGCAATTGACACACTCATCCGGTGAAAACTACTCGAAGGTTCTTATACTTACCGTCTAATTATCAAAATAGCTCTGTCGAGTCAATCCCAATAATCACAGATAAAACACATAAATTGATCAGGTTCATGTACTAACAATCATAACAAGTAGAAGAAATAATCATAAAATCATAATTGCATAATCTCAAGAAAATAGGTTCACCATCCCCACATAGGGTTCCAACAAAATCCTAGATTAAAAACTTAGCTACTCATGTTCTCTACGAAAAATATAATAAAAATATAAAAAGACATAGATTAAGAAAAGATATATAACAGAAGAAATGTGATGAAGATTTGTCAACTCTCCGTCTTCGATTCTTCGTTCTCTCGCTCCTCTCGCTCCAAGGTTGTGTTCAAAAGTACTCTAATTCGTGCTTGGGTTGCCCTTAAATAGATGCCCCAACTTGGTAGAAGAATTTAGGTTTTCTTGTGTGATTAAAAGTCCAAAATTGTCTCCAGCGTGTTTTGGCGCGGCCGCGCGAAAATCAGTGTAATTCTCACACGGCCGCACGAGAATCGCCGAAACCTTCTGCCCTCATTCTACAGTTGGCGCGGCCGCGCCAATAATAGGCTAAATTTGGCACGGCCGCGCGGGCCAATTTTCAGCATATTTTTGTTTTCTTCCGTTTTTGCCCGTTTTTTGACCTTTTTTGGCTCGTTTCATTCTTGGAACTCCCAAATCGTCAACATGTACCTAAAATACAATACACCACTCATTAAGAACCATTAAATCAATAAAAGTATACAAAAATCCTCGTAAGAAAGTATACATTGAGTGAGAATATACACTCAACACACCCCCAAACTTGAACTTTTGTTTGTCCTCAAGCAAAAACTAGCAACCTTCAAAGCAACACTTTCAACAAATGCCTCTCATCACATAGATTAATGGTTAACTTCACGTTTTCAGAACTTGTAATAATCATGACAATTCTTAAAAATTTACAAGCTCGTAATTCAAAGATATGTACGTATTCACTCACCATTGCTAAAAACCACAAACCATGCTATCACTTCAAGTTTCCCATATTTGTAAATTAAAAATGGAGAAAATTTATACTTACATAATAATATTCAACTCGAAAGACTCATCAAATTTCTTCACACGGCTAGTATCAAATAATTGAGCTATTGGGATCATTGGGACTTTTTGGCTTTCAAATGTTGGGCTTTTGGTACAAGGTAGAAAATATGAGTAAAAGTGGCTACTCTTCTCCTTTCATCTCATAATTAGTCACTAAGAGTTGCACTTAACAGAAATTTTAGCTCTCGTTCTCGACTAGATGTGTTTTTGCTAAGATTTAGCTTTCGGAATTATTGCTTCACCTCGAAGACTTATAATCTAACTCGATTTGTTAAGAGTTCAAAAGTCTCCACTTTTGCTCTTAACATGATGGTTCGAGTTTTTACTTCAAAATCTATCTCAAGTCCTTTCTTCCCCTTCTATCTATCTTCTCTTTCTACTTTTTATTTTTTTTTTATTTTTTTTTTTGAGTAAGAAGAAAAACTTAACAATTTTTTTCAACCAAGCTCCAAGGGAAAATTTATGAACAAATCACCATCTAATCTACCCACTTTATTTCGTCTAAAAGAAATAACACCATTTCTCCAAGGCTCAATCAAGGTTCAAATGATAAAAATTTAAAGGCAGACTTCAAAGGCTCAAACGGTTCAAAGATGGCCCAAATCACTTCCCAAATTGCTCAACAAATTAATATTTCAGTTTGTAAATTCATAAGGCAAGTTCTAAAACCGACTAGCATATAATATAGCATAAATTAATTCGACGTTTTAAAACACAAAACTTTCAACCAAAGCAAGGCATAATTCGTGATTCCTAACAATGACTCCTTCCTATGACACTTTGAATCAAAAGCTCACCAAAATTTAATCACAGTCAAGATAAAACAAGCAATTTCATCAATAAACATCAACCATCTTTCATCATCATGATTCATCGAAGCATTTATCCCAACACATTTTTTTTTTCGAAAGCAATAAATAAACTAAAATAAAAATCCTAATGCATGCAAACTAAAAAATTAAAGAACATAAATACAAGCAATTTTCCACCCCCAAACTTAAATGTTACATTGCCCTGAATGTAATTAGCACGAAGTTGAAGAATAGAATACACCTTAATAAGTCGTCTTGGCCATGTCCGGGCTACTCTTCACCCACGCTTTTATTATGCTTCTGTTGCGTTCGCACGGCCGTATGAGGATCTTCCGTATTCGAAGGCAGTGCTCCCGATGGCCTCGCGTTTAGCTGGGTTGCAAGTTGACCCATTTGTGTTTCCAAATTCCGAATGGCATCTTGAGTCGATGTCATGAATTGTGCTAAGATATTTGCGAGATCTCCACCTTGAGTTGGGGCTTGAGGTAGATTTTGGATTCCGAGAGCTGGCCGTGAATAATTAGAAGGTTGACCTTGAGGTGGTGCTTGCCTTTGTCTAACTCCAAACTTCCTCCCGTCTTAATGGCTCCGCTATTTGTTCCTTGCGATTCGCTCCAAAAGTTTGTAAGCTTCGTCATAGGTCAAGCTCATGAACATACCGCCAGCTGCTGAATCGAGCACCGTTCTCGAATTATCTTGCAATCCATCATAAAATATTTGAAGTTGCCGACACTCTTGAAGTCCGTGATTCGGGCATCTCCGAATTAATTGTTTGAACCGCTCCCACGTCTCGAATAGCGCTTCACCGGCTTCTTGTATGAAGTTTTGTATTTCACTCCGGATTCTCTCAGTTTTGGTTGGGGAGTTATATGTGTTCATGAAGGGTTGTGCTAGCTGGGGCCAAGACGAGATGCAGTGCGGTGCACGAGTTTGTAACCACTCTCGGGCTGCTCCTTGTAAAGAGTGCTTGAACAGGCGGAGTTGCAGTGCTTCAGGAGATACGCCGTTCATCTTATGCGAATCACATGTTTCGAGAAAATTTACCAAGTGGAGATGCGGATCTTCACGAGCTAATCCGCTGAACAACCCATTGTTTTGGAGCATAGTAACGAGTCCCGCTCGAATTTCGAAATTGCTGGATGCTTGATTGAAACCCATTGAGTGTTGGAACGGTGTACTGATGCAATGCTCGTTGACGAGGTGGTGGAATAACGAGCTGTTGTTGCTCTTGCTCGTTGACTATATTTCCTGCCGCATTCGGTAGGTGCCCTTGGTCATCTCCCCTACGATTAATCTCTTCTTCCATTGTTGCGTGAACGTTTTGAGCTAACCGTTGATTTCTTCTGGCGTGTCTAAACGTTCTCTCAATTTCGGGATCAAGAGGTAGCAAGTCCGTATCGTGTCCTCTTCGCATACAAAGTACCTAAAACAAAAATAATAAAAATAAAATAAGCAAATAAAATAAATAAAACGGCTGAAGTAAGAAAAATTGCTCAAATTTAATATTAGGATAAATAGATAATTAGCCGTATTCCCCGGCAACGGCGCCAAAAACTTGTTGGGGCTAAATACCTAACACGCAAGTGAACGTATCGCAAACAAGTAGTAAAAGTGGACTTGTGAGAGTCGGATTTCGATCCCACAGGGACTACTCAACTTATCTAATCCTAAGTACCAAATTCTAACAATTATGATTTTTATCCAGCCTACGCAAAGTTGTCAAATTTAATCAACTAAATAATTAAATTAATTATGAAAGCAATTAAACACGAGAAAATATTAATAAAAACGGACCTATGATTTTATCTTCCCCTATGCAAGAATTGCTCACCCAAAACCCCTCAATTATGAAATATATGATTCATGATTATTAACTGAGACACTAATTTACTCATAACCCGCTGTCGCGTGTATTATGAGTCTATTCTTCATAAACGGTTCACTATATGTCTATGCAAACTAATTATGAAAAAAACATTAACTAACAAATCTCGTAGATGGCTACCTAAGGTGATATCTATATGTCTACGACACCACATGCAATTGACACACTGATCCGGTGAAAACTACTCGAAGGTTCTTATACTTGCCGTCTAATTATCAAAATAGCTCTGTCAAGTCAATCCCAATAATCACAGATAAAGCACATAAATTGATCAGGTTCATGCACTAACAATCATAACATGTAGAAGAAATAATCATAAAATCATAATTGCATTATCTCAAGAAAACGGGTTCACCATCCCCACATAGGGTTCCAACAAAATCCTAGATTAAAAACTTAGCTACTCATGTTCTCTATAAAAAACATAATAAAAATATAAAAATACATAGATTAAGAAAAGATAGATAAAAGAAGAATTGTGATGAAGATTTGTCAACTCTCCGTCTTCGATTCTTCGTTCTCTCGCTCCAAGGTTGTGTTCAAAAGTAATCTAATTCGTGATTGGTTTCCCCTTAAATAGATGCCCCAACTTGGTAGAAGAATTTAGGTTTCCTTGTGTGATTAAAAGTCCAAAATTGTCTCCAGCGTGTTTCGGCGCGGCTGCGCGAAAATCAGTGTAATTCTGACACGGCGGCACGAGAATCGCCGAAACCTTCTGCCCTCATTCTGTAGTTGGCGTGGCCGCGCCAAAAATAGGCTAAATTTAGGACGGCTACGCGGGCCAATTTTCAGCATATTTTGGTTTTCTTCCATTTTTGACCTTTTTTAGCTCGTTTCATCCTTGGAACTCCCAAATCGTCAAGTTGTACCTAAAATACAATAAACCACTCATTAAGCACCATTAAATCAATAAAAGTATACAGAAATCCTCGTAAGAAAGTATACATTGTGTGTAGAATTTACACTCAACATTAGTGCAAGGAGTATATGCTATAAATAAGAAGACTAACACAAAATATGAGGATATGATCTTTTGGATTTGAAAGACTAATTATGTAGCTTGGAAAGCAAACGTTAGAAGATAGATAGAAGACGGCGAGAACAATTAGGATTCTTGCATTGTCACCATTTTAAGTGGGTATTTGGCACTTTGCACCCTTAAATTACATGTGATTGGCACTTTGCACCCTAAAATTAGGAAAATGGCAGAATGCACCCTCCAATTACGTTTTGCTTGGCACTTTGCACCCTAATTCATTTTTTTGCTAGAAAAGTGACCTGCTACCTGTTATGTGTGATTTGAATAGGGGCAGCATATGTTTTTCTTTTCTTTTATTGCTCACAAACTTTATATATGGGAAAATTTGACAAAACCCCCTAATTACAAAAGTGTCATTACAATGAGGCCAATGTTATTTTACATTTTTAAGATAAATTCAAAATATTTTTTATTAATTACAAAAATTAATTATTACCATTATACCCCAAATTAAGAAATAACTTATATTTAATTTTCATATTAATATAATATTTTTTCCATTAAAGGGATACTAATAATTAGGGAGTTGGCTACCCATTTTAATTACCATATTATCTCATCCTATTTAATATTTTTTTCCTAATCTCTCTCTCTCTCTCTCTTATATATATATATATATATATATATATATATATATATATATATATGGAAGCGGTTGAAGGAAGATTCATGGTTGGTGGTGATACAGATGACGGGTTTCTCGATTTTGGTTCAGGACACTACGGCGGGGTGATGTTGATTCTCTCGGCCATCATCCAATCTTCTCGACCAGCATCTTCCTTTTTTTTTCCTTAAATGTTTGGTTTGTTTATTTTATATAAACAGTCACAAAGGCATGTAGTGATTTTTTATGGTGGTTTATAGTGGATTTTCGTAATGGAATTCGTTAATTAGATAGTGGATTTCATTAAGTACATAGTGGTTTTCAGTAATTACATAGTGGTTTTGGTTAATTGATAAGTTTATAGTGAATTTCTCGTAATGAAATTCGTTAATTATATAGTGGTTTTCGTTAATTACAGAGTGGTTTTCATTAATTACAGAGTAGTTTTCGTTAATTGATAAGTTTATAGTGGATTTTCGTTAAATACCCTCAATTATTATTTATATTAAGATAATTAGTTATGAAAAATATAAATAAAATCTCACATTTCACTCTATATCACTCATTTAACTACTATCTCTCTCCTCTCCAATGTTTTGAAAACCGGTCCGGACATCAACCCGGCAAAGCTACCGGGTTGCGGTTGGACCTGTTCAACCGGGGTCCAACCGGGTTTCTTATTTTTTTTTTCCTTCTAACTTTTATCACTTTATTATCCAACTTATATATTTATATTTCCTTCCCATTTTCATCACTTTATTATCCAACTTACTTCACCTCTTTAATAAAAAAATAATTTAATTATTAATTTCTCCATACTCCTCTCTCTCTCTCTCCTTTCTTCTTCCTCCCATCATCACAGGTCCACATCCCCTTGTCTTCTTCTCTCCTTCTTTTCTTCTCCTTCCATTGTTTGTTTATTCTTAATTTAATTATCCACATTTCCACCGACATATACTGTATTTTCTCAATTTATCTTATAATTTTTTTCTTCATTTTCAGTTTCACCTTCTTCGAGATCCGTCTAGATCCGTTCACCAACAAACTTTTCCGACAAGATTCAATCACCCACGACCACCATTGACGTAGATCCGACTATGACATTTTTTTATCTGAAAACCGGTGTTCGGACTTGGTTTCGGGTTATCCGGTTTTTTCCAGTCGAACCGGGATTTTGGCAGTTGACCCGGGTTTTCGGGCTTTTTGGGTTTTCACATCTAACCGGACCGGACATGGCAGCGATTCGCAGTTGAACCAGTCGAACCGGCCGGTCCGGTCTGGTTGTCCAAACATTGCTCCTCTCCCTCGCGTCTTTCTCTCTCCTTTTTTTCTTGAGTATATTCAAGTCCAATACAAGGGGAAGTAGGTGGGGGGGGGGGGGGGAGGGACTCGAACCCTAAACCTTTACCCTATTGATAAAGCTAGGTACCAACTCTCTCATTTTCTTTTCTTTCCTCTTTTCTCTCTCTCTACTTTCTTTTTTATTTTTTATTTTTATTAGTCACACGTCTCTCTCTTCTTTTCTTTCTCTCACTTCTCTCTCTCTCTCGCTCTCTCTCTCTCTCTCTCTCTCTCTCTCTCTCTCTCTCTCCCTCTCTCTCTCTCTCTCCTTTTCTTTTTATTTTTTTTTTATTTTTTTCTAAGTTGTGTCAAACGTGTCGTTCGCGTCTGAAACAGCACGAGAGTGGGCCAAACGAACGATTTTCACCTCGAGCCTGGGGTCAATGGGGCTTCGCCCAATTGACACGACGACGGCGTCCGAACGAGCTTCGCGTGCATATGCTGATTGCCTCGTAACTCCTCCCGAGTCAAAAGTTATCAACGTTTGAAGCTTCGACGGCGCTAGTTTGTCGGCATATAACCCATTTGCGTGCATAGACTTACAGGTGCGATCATACCTGCACTAACGCACCGGATCCCATCAGAACTCCGAAGTTAAGCGTGCTTGGGCAAGTGTAGTACTAGGATGGGTGACCCCCTGGGAAGTCCTCGTGTTGCACCCCCACCCCACATCCTTTTGGTATTTTTAGGACTACCCGTCTCTCGGTTTTTTCTTTTTCCTTCTTCTTCCAATTCCTTTCGCAGACTCCATGCGTCTGTCTCGCAAAGTCGGGAGCACGTACGGATCGCGTCGAGAAACTTCGGGCCGGTAGGTCAATCGAAAACGTGCGGATTTCCCCGATAAACGTGTCGTTCGCGTCTGAAACAGCCCGAGCGTGGGCCAAACGAACGATTTTCACCTCGAGCGTGGGGTCAATGGGGCTTCACACAATTGACAGGACGACGGCGTCCAAACGAGCTTCGCGTGCATATGCTGATTGCCTCGTAACTCCTCCCGAGTCAAAAGTTATCAACGTTTGAAGCTTCGACGGCGCTAGTTTGTCGGCATATAACCCATTTGCGTGCATAGACTTACGGGTGCGATCATACCAGCACTAATGCACCGGATCCCATCAGAACTCCGAAGTTAAGCGTGCTTGGGCGAGAGTAGTACTAGGATGGGTGACCCCCTGGGAAGTCCTCGTAGTATGGTTAGGACAATAAAATCTGTACCCTTTTGACTTTAGTGGATAACCAATAAAATATCCAGAAATTGTTCTAGGGTCCAATTTCTTTTTATTTGGATTTTATATTCTAGCCTCTGCTGGACAACCCCAAACATGTAAATGTCTTAAACTAGGATTCCTACCAGTCCACAACTCGTAGGGAGTTGTTGGGACTGCCTCACTGGGAACCCGGTTTAAGATATACATAGCGGTTTTCAAGGCTTCATTCCAAAGTGAAATGGGTACAACTGAATTACTTAAAATACTCCTAACCATATCCATAAGAGTACGATTACGACGTTCAGCAACTCCATTCTGCTGGGGTGTTCCAGGCATTGTGTATTGAGCACAAATACCTCACTTTTCTAAGAATTTAGCAAATGGGCCAGGATTTTGTCCCGACTCATCATATCTACCATAGTATTCCCCACCCCGATCTGATCGTATAACTTTAATTTTTCTATCTAATTATCTTTCGACTTCCGTAACAAACACCTCAAGCATGTGAACAGCTTGAGATTTTTCATGAATTAGATAGAGATAACCATAACGAGATAGATCATCAATGAAGGTGATAAAATACTTTTCTCCACTAAAACATGGAATAGGTAGTGAGCAGATATCTGTATGGATTAACTCGAGAAGCTCGTTACTTCTTGTGGCACCCCTTTTATTGTGTTTGGTTTGCTTACCCTTAATGCAATCCACACACATTTGAAAATCAGTAAAGTCTAGATTTTCCAAAATTCCAGTTTTTACCAATCTTTCGATTCTTTCCTTGGAGATATGCCCCAAACGTTTATGCCACAAGATAAAAGAATTTTCGTTAGTTAGGCTTCACTTTACGCCAACTTCCGAATAAGTGGTTAATAATGATTGTTCAAACTCATGATTCAATGATATTTTATATAAACTATCACATAAAATACCGGAACCAATTATTATTGAATTAAACATAAAACTGAGTTTTCCACAACCAATTACAGCTGAATAACTACAAACATCCAGTTTTGACAAAGAAACCAAATTCCTAGAAAACGAAGGTACATAAAAAGTGTTTTCAAGATCCATCTTGTGACCCGTCTTTAATATGAGGCGATAAGTGCCAACAAACGCCACTTTAGATTTGAGATGGTTCCCCATATAGATGTACTTTTCACTTTCCTCCGGTTTCCGAGTTGTAACGAATCCCTGTAATGAATTTGTGATATGAGTTGTAGCACCAGAATCAAGCCACTAAGTGTAAGAAGGAACTTCAATAAGATTTGATTCATAACGTACAAAAGAAAGATGAATCCCTTTCTTTTCGAACCAAGCCTTTCGTTTCTCACAATCCTTCTTTACGTGTCCTTTCTTGTTACAAAAGTAACAGGTGACAACAAAAGCCTTTCCATGACCCTGACTACTTTCACCAGGTTCATATCTTTTGGTTGGTGAAAATTTCTTTCCACTCTTCACAAATTTCCCTTTCTTCTTCATACTACCATGAGTTACAGCCAATGCAAAGTGATTTCCTTCCTGCTTTAATCTCACTTCCTCTTAAATACACATACTAGTCAGCTCATTCAAATTCCACTTATTTTTTTTGAGTATTATAGTGGATTTTGAATGGGCCGAACTTTGATGGAAGTGAGTTAAGGATAAATTGCACAAGGAAGGACTCTTCCACTTTCATGCCTAGAGCTCCAAATTTGGCAGCCTTATCAGTCATATTCAGGATGTGGTCCTAAATTCTCTTATTACCACCATATTTCATGGTAGTCAATTCAGCCATAAGTGTCCCTGCTAATGACTTGTCCGCTGATTTTAAGTGTTCTTTAATAGTCGTTAACAGTTCCATAGAATTGTCAACCTCGGGAAGAGAAGTCTTAATATTATTAGCAACGGTCATTCTAATAAGCATAAGATTAAGCCTATTGGACTTGGTCCAGGCTTCAATTAGGCTAATTTCTTCCTCACTGTTAGCATCCGTTATTTCCCCAGGTTTTTTAGTAAGCAATGTTAGGTCCAAATCCATAACACCGAAGGTGAATTGAATTTGTTCATACCATTCGGAGAAATTTGACCCACTGAGAGTCTTAATACAAGAAGCATGCGAGTACAATGAAGTGGGAATAGCAACTGAAATAAATATAGCAAATATAATAAGGTAAAGATAAAATGATGCTCACATAAGACCTTGAGTCAAATAAGATGAACTACCGATATCACTACAAGATCTCCTTTGGGTGAAATATAGTATACCTATTGTTCACTCTATGTTGGTGTAAATAATCTTTTAAAAACACCGAAGTAGGGTCTAACATAATTTATCTCACTCGTCAATTAGTCATGTTACCTTTAGGTAAACAACTCTAATTGCTAAGCAATATAGATTATGATACCATACCCAGTTCATAATTAATTAAAATCGACTATCCTATGAGCTAGTCTCAATTTCTTAATTATGACTGCAATTTGAGAATATTATAATCTTTCATATAATGTAAATGATCAAACTTTCATATAGTTCTTATATTTATTGGATTTTACTAATCTAGGTCACTTTAGCAACTACAAGATTAGTAAATTTCATAAATATAAAACTAATAATATTCTCGTTATTTTATTTGAGTCATCAAACATACACAAACATGTATTTGAGCACACACATATTGCATGATGTACTATATTAAACCCATCAAAAACATACAAAAAGAGTACTGTCATGTTGTATCACGAAATTAAATATACAAAATTTCATGTGTACTATATAATCATATATGCCGATTACAATTAATCTCAAAGCATGTCAATTAACGCATAATGGTGCAGATATTAATTTAATCATATGCACTATATAAGTACATAATAGCAAAATATTAAAATAATCATTAGACATGTAATACTAAGGATCCAGACCATTCATACGATATGCAGAATTTGATATATTTTTTTTTTTTTTTTAATCACGTGTGTATTTGAATACAGTACACACATATATAAATTCAATCAAAATCAACATGTACCAAGATATTATTATTATAATATCAAAACAAAATATTGTTGTTATAATATCAATACAGCACTCAAGATGTTCTTATTCATACGAAATACGGAGCAAGAGAATCGTTCCTCAAAATAATAAAATCATCTTAAATATTTTATTTCATGAAATGAAAAACCGTATAATTAACATATAACATATTTGAGTTCTAGGATGAATCGATTTCAAAACCTTGCTCTGATACTAATTGAAAGACTATTATTTATTTTATAGACTATTATTTATTTTATGCGGAAAACCTTAATCACAGAATCTTGAAATCAAATTCATCTTAAGAATATAATCACGTAATAGAGATTATCGACATACCGTTCGCCATGGATTTCGATAGAGACGATGAACGATAGCAATCTACAAGCCGAGCCTAGCTAGGCCTCCTTCGAATCTCCTTGAGAACTTTATTCGTAGCACACCTTCTTCTCTCTATCTCTCTAATATCACAACTCACTAAGTATTTCTGTAAGTGATGGAATTCTCAATTGCGTTTGATGGTTGAGGAGAAGAGTTGTGGATTCTTTTATAGACGAGAGAAGAGGGCCACGATTGATTTTTTTTGGAACTGTTTTTTTTTTTTAAGAGAACTTGGTGTTATCCCACGCGGAATTTGGGTTTAGATATTCAAGGATTGGGTTACAACCCTACTTTCACAGAATTATCAATAGGAATTTTACGGTTTTGGATTAGTATTTACAATAGAAGCTCTATTTTGTATTTAAAGTTATGTTTTTTTTGGATTTGGGAATTTTGGGGTTTACGAGTGAAGGATTTTGGGGGTTTTGGAATTTTTTGAAATTCAGGTTTGGGAATCTATTTGAAAAGGGTTTTGAAGAGATAGTTTCGATACTCAGTAAAATTTGGGGAATTTTGGGTTTTGGGGTTTTCAATTTTTTTGGAATTTGGGGGATTTTAGCTATTCTAATTCACCTATTTTTCATGTTTTTATACAGGTTAAAATGTCAGATACGTTTTTTATCTTTAGATTTAATCATGGAAGGAGGTTTGAAAGTTATTTTGATTATGTTGGGGGAATGGTTTCAATTGTGCCGAATATTGATCCCGATTTAATGTCATATTTTGACATGTAGTGTTTGGACTTAAAACACAAATTTTGAGAATTTGAACTACCGGAAGACATTTTTAAACCAATTAATTATGAATTTTAAAAAAATTAAAAATAATATTGATAGAATTATTTCGTGCAAATTAATTATAAATTTGTGTCCGATAAATTCTAGATTCAGTTTTAGCTACTGTTCTACTGTTTTACGAAGAGTTGCAACAGTTAATGGAACAGTAATAAAAAGACACAAATTTTAAAGTGGTTCGGATACAATTGTACCCTACATCCACGGGGACCTGCAAATGAAATTCACTAATTTTTAGTTTTACGAATACAGTAATAGGACTTAATCGAAAATGCAAAGACTCCCTCTTTGTCGACGCCGTTCTTGTATCCTACGCTGAATTGTCAATCTTCACTTTGCAGCACGTCCCTTTCCGCACGGTTGAAATTCCTTCAACGCTGAGTCCCTCAGTCGGCGGATCGACCTCCTCCCGAGATCTTCTGAATTCTCCTCCCGAAGAACCGATCTTCTTTTCGGTGAAAGAAGCAAACCCTTTCTCTGTATTTTCTTCTCTGATTAAGATCAAAGGTCTGGGGCAGCAATGTAGGAGCAGAACAAATATTTCTCTCAAAAATAAAAGGGACAACGTATAACCACGTTGATGCTGCCCTTCTTATACTTCCTTAGGTGAATTAGTAGAGCCCTACAAAAAGTGGAGCCCATTGGTTTTATCTCACGTAAGGAAAATAGGAGTTGTGTAACAAAGGAAATTCTTTTCAAAAGAAAATTCCTAGTTAACAAAATACTTAGGCAATTTAAATAAATTTAATGACAAAATAAGAGTTTAAAGAACTAAAGAAACTTCCCTAGTTTTTATACACGGTTTTCACACACATGTTGAAAACCCGAAATTAGAATCCTCTCAGATTCTAACAATCTCCCCCTTTGTCATCTATTTACTATAATCAAGTCCTCCCCCTTGATCAAATACCTGAAAAAATTAAACTGCATAATAGAGTAACTGTTAGAACAGTTAAAGAAAACAGCAGTTAACAAAACAAGAAAAAAGTTAAGCCTGACAGACTATTAGAGGCCGTTGTTCAGAAAATGAATTCGACAACCACAAAAAAACTATATAAAAAAAAACTAATCCAGAATATATTCAGCATCAACGAACAACTCCTCGTCATCATTCGTATCAACTTCAGCTGTTGTACCATCAACTGTTGGAACAGTTGGAGCAACAACAGTTGGATAAGTAGTAGTTCCAGCAGCTGCATCAGCTCCCCCTGTATGCGGTTCCTCCTGGGTTGATGCTTCGTTGTCAACTCCCCCTCAAGAATAATCTCCCCCTTTCTGAGCAAGGGCACTAAAATAGTCGATTTTTTTTTTATTTTTTTTTTCAGAGACCCCACTAGTGAGGTTGGCGTAAAAATCATGAACCACTTGTCTTTCAACGTGAGAGATTCAGTCGCCACCGGGTTTGATGCGCTCGGAGAAAGAACCGAGAATTAAAAGCATCGACAGCAGAGATAGGCACAACGGGATCCGATGCAGAGTTACCAGCGGTGGTGAGAGTAGCGGAAGGCCGAGGCAGAGTGAGTAGCGCGGCGACGAGAGCGGCGAGGTGGCGGTGCACACGGTGGTGGTGACGATTGGGAAGCCGGAGAGTGTGGCAGTGGAGGAGATGGTGGAGAATAGGTGAACGGTGACGGCGGCGAGACTGGCGGCGACGGTGGTGGAGAAACCCTAGGAGCTAAAGCAACTGGCAGATTGCCAAAATTTTCAGCGGAGGCGGCCGTGAGGAGGAGTGGGGGCTCACAAAATGCGAGGGGCACGGCATCACACGGCTCCCCGAAGGCAGATCGGCGACCGGAGCGGCGAGGCGGCGGCGGATGCGCCGGAGATGTCGTCGCTGGTCGAGAAGTCCTCCTTTTGGACGACGAGGATGAACCACCGATGTTTTGTCGTTTGCCCATGACGATGTTGTTGATTCCCTTCGATTGTGTTGGTTTTTTGGGGTTTTGCTGCAAAAGAAGAAGAGGAAGCAAACAGAGCAGTAGGGAAGAAGATGGATTGGAGAGAAAAAATGAAAACGGGATTCTCCAAGGATGATTGTTGGCCTGCTCATGGGTAGTTTAGCAATTAGGAATAGTCAAGTGAGAGAATTGCATATATAAAAATTATGCTCACAATAAATTCAATTAATGAAAATCAAATTCAGATACAACAACTCTCAACTTTCACATATGAAGCCCAACACAGTTCTAGAAAGCTTTGAGAAGAAAAAAAATGCCCAGAAAAGTGGGTTACTCCAAAAAAAAATGATTGCCGCCAAAAAAATACGAACCCACCCCGGTTTTTTTTTTATTTTTTATTTTTTATTATTATTATGCCTAATATGCAGAATTAAATTACTAGGACAAAAAAAATAAACGTGAGAGAACGAAAGAGAATATGAGTGAGTAAACACGAGTGAATAGGATACTATTAGGACTATCAAACCCATGGGGTTTATCTTCAATTTTAACAAAAAGCAAGCTCCAAAAGACAAACTAACGAGACTAACAATAAATTTAATACCCTCAAATCAAGCACAAAAACGCTCTTATTAGGTAGCATACACACCCTACTAATGGTAGCTTTTTCATGAAGGGTAAATCAATTTAATTAGCGAGATAGTTGTGATCGTGCAATGTGTAGTCCCCTGGACTTTCTAATTGAGTCGTGTAGTGAGTGTTCGGTCATGAGGTTTACCGGCTCGACTCAAAAAGGCTTCGAACTATTCACTGACCATATAAAAGGTTTACAATGGTCGTGCAATGTGTAGTCCCCTGGGCTTTCTATTTGAGCCTTGTAGCGAGCTTTCGGCCACGTGATTTACTGACTCAACTCAAAAAGGCTTCGAACTATTCACCGACCGATTTATTATATATAGTTAAACAAAAATTCAAGAGTAGCTTTCACTCATTTGGAGAGGCAGCTTTTCCTTATGAAAGTATTAAACCATGACGAGATTGTGAAGAGTAGTAAATAAACTAAAATCTCGATAGCTATCATTCGGGGATTGATGAAGTTTTACCTCACAAAGTTCGAAAGTACAGATAGTATCCAATACACAAGAGTTTTCATCACATGCAGCATGACTAATGCATAACTTAGATGAATAAAATGCAGTATGTGTGATGTGTCCCTAAAAACCTAAAAGTTGCAAGTCTGGACACAGACTGTTGCAACAGTTTATGCAACTGCACAGGTCAAACAATACAGATTCCAAGCGAATTTCGCAAGGAATCGAACCTATGTGCATCTAGGGGTTTAGTAAAGATGTCAGCAAGTTGTTTTTCTGTTGTGACATACTCTAATGAGACAGTTCCTTCCTCTACCAGATTTCTAATGAAATGGTAACGGATTTCAATATGCTTAGTTCGAGAGTGCTGTACTGGATTTTTGGAAATATTAATTGCACTCATATTGTCACAATAAATATGCAATAAATCTTGACTAATACCATAATCACATACCATTTGTTTCATCCATAAGAGTTGGGCACAACAACTACCTGCGGCGATATATTCCGATTCAGCAGTGGAAAGCGAGATACTATTCTGTTTTTTGCTGTACCAGAACACGAGATTGTTCCCAAGATAGAAGCATCCTCCAGTTGTGCTTTTTCGATCGTCTGCATCACCTGCCCAATCAGCATCGCTAAAGCCTGCAAGTGTTGTGTTAGTATCCATAGAATACCAAATGCCGAAATCAATTGTTCCACTTACGTAGCGAATGATTCGTTTGACAGCACTAAGGTGGCATTCCTTGGGATTGGATTGATATCTAGCACAAACTCCAACACTATAGCATATATCTGGTCGGCTAGAAGTAAGATACAAAAGACTACCTATCATGCTTCGATATAGCGTGGGATCTACAGTTGTTGCATCCAACTGTCGCGACAGTTTGTCGTTCGTTCCCATAGGAGTTCTAATAGTTTTTGCAGATTCCAAACCAAAACGTTTGACAAGGTTTTTTGCATACTTGGATTGAGTTATGAAAATTCCATCGCTCATTTGTTTAACTTGAAGACCTAAAAAATACGTGAGTTCCCCAACCATGCTCATTTCAAATTCACTAGACATTTGTTTAACAAATTCTTCGATTTTTGTTTGAGAGGTAGATCCAAAAACGATATCGTCTACGTAAATTTGAGCAATCAGGATGTCTCCCTTTGATTTTTTAAAGAAAAGAGTTCGATCGACGCTACCCCTAGTGTATCCCTTGTGCGATAAAAATTCTGTAAGATGCTCATACCAAGCTCGAGGCGCTTGTTTGAGACCATACAGGGCTTTGTTTAATTTGAAAACGTGCTTTGGATAATGTGGATCTTGAAATCCTTTGGGTTGTTCAACATAAACCTCTTCTTTTAAAATACCATTTAAGAAGGCGCTTTTGACATCCATTTGAAAAAGTTTGATTTTTAGAAAACAAGCAATGGCTAGGAGTAATCGAACAGATTCTAGTCTAGCAACAGGAGCAAAAGTTTCATCGAAGTCAATGCCTTCGATTTGACTATAGCCTTGAGCAACTAATCTAGCTTTGTTAGGAACGATATTTCCATGTTCATCAGACTTATTTTTAAAGACCCATTTTGTACCTATTATATTGACATTGTCAGGCCTAGGAACTAAGACCCAAACGTCATTTCTAACGAATTGTTCCAGTTCCTCATGCATGGCTTGAATCCAATATTCATCTAATAAGGCTTCTTTGACGTTTTTGGGTTCTATAGTTGAAGTGAAACAAACATACCTTGCCATTTCCTTGTAATTCACCTTGGGTTTACCTCGGGTTTGAATTCCTTCTTCTACGGGACCAATGACTTGATCCACTGGATGATTCTTCTTGACTCTTCTTGAGGGTTCCTTGTGAGTTTGATCATCCAATTCGAGAGGCCTGACTTCAGCTTCGTCTCCTGTTTCAGAATTGACGTCACTTTCTTCTGAAATGGTAGAGGCTGCATCAACTGTTGGAACTGTTGGTGCGACACTGGAGCTGTTTTCCGATTCCTTTGTTGGTTCCTCTTCCAGTGTTCCTGCATCATTGCTAAAATCATCAAATTGAACATATGCAGATTCCATCACAGATTTTGTTCTAAGATTAAATATTCTATACGCATGGCTATTTCGAGAGTAGCCTAAGAATATTCCTTGATCACTTCTAGCATCGAATTTTCCAAGTTGTTCTCTGTCATTCAAAATATAACAAGTACATCCAAAAGTACGAAGATAGTTGAGTTGGGGTTTTTTACCTTTCCAAATTTCGTAGGGAGTTTTAGTGGTACCTGGTCGAAGATAGACTCGATTTATAATATGACATGCAGTGTTAATTGCTTCTGCCCAAAAACGAGGAGCGATCTCCTTTGCGTTCATCATGACCCTGGCCATCTCTTGCAGAGTGCGATTTTTGCGTTCAACCACTCCATTTTGTTGAGGTGTTTTAGGTGCGGAGAATTCATGAGATATTCCATATTTTTCACAAAAGTTAGTAAATAAAGAATTTTCAAATTCTCTCCCATGATCGCTCCTAATTCTCACGATGTCACGCTGTTTCTCAACACTCACCTTTTTGCATAATTTTTTAAACACATCAAAAGAATCTGATTTTTCCCTAATAAATTCTACCCAAGTAAATCTAGAAAAATCATCTACACACACAAATATGTACCGTTTTCCACCTATACTTTCTACTTGCATTGGTCCCATAAGGTCCATGTGTAGAAGTTCTAGGTTTCCACTGGTTCTCACATTAGCTAAAGCCCTGTGTGAACTTTTGATTTGTTTACCCATTTTGCAATCACCACAGATTTTTCCTACCTCTTTAGTGAGTTTGGGCAGCCCTCTAACATACTCACTGCTGGAAATTTTTATGAGATTATCAAAGTTCAGATGTCCTAACCTTTTGTGCCAAAGCACTGTAGAGTCTGACAGACTGTTGAAATAGTTCATACCAGCAGAGACAAGAATATAGCAGTTGTCAGATGATCGAGTTCCTTGAATAACACAAATCTCGTCTTTGTCTAAGACTCGACATGCGAATTTGTTGAATCTGACTTCAAGATCTTGATCACATAACTGGCTGATGCTTATCAGATTTGACGTGAGTCCTTCTACAAGTAGTACATTCTTCAGCTTTGGCAGATTCTCATGATTTAGCGATCCTTTCCCTAGCACTTCACCCTTTTTTCCGTTTCCAAAGGTAACAGCTCCACCGGTGATTTGTTGATAGTTTTTCAGAAACTCTTTAACACCGGTCATATGTCGTGAACAACCACTGTCAAAATACCAATCATTAGCAGTACTTGCTTTTAAAGAAGTAATCGCAGATAAACATTTAAACGTGGACTTTTCAACCCAAATTTTTTGCTGAGGTCTATTTGAAATATCAATTTTGTTTTTGGGTTTTTGAGAGGGTGAAGGAAAATAACCAGCCTTAGCAGAGTAAAGAGAACGAGCCACAAGCTTTTTCACAAGTTTTAAATATTTGAAACATCTAGGACGTATGTGACCTGGATTTTGACAGAAAAAACAAGTGGGAATAAACCTTTTCTTTGAATTGTGTTTTGTTGCTTCAACAGTTGCAACTGTTTGTGAGACAGAAGCTTGTTTAACAAAGTTGATTTTTCTGTTTTGATCTTCCTTTCGCTTTAGATCAACTTTGGGTAGCTGACTCCCTCCTATGCCTAGACGATTATAGTTTGGCTTGTTGTTGCTTAAGATTTCATCTAGATTACCTCTACCCAAGTTCAATTTTGCAATTGCTTCTTGAGTTTGAGTAAGTT
Source organism: Erythranthe guttata (assembly GCF_000504015.1). Next base: position 1,510,947 of record NW_012193888.1, on the reverse strand, counting down.
TAGCCTGCAAACTATTTTTCTCTTGATCACTAGATATGACCCTTTCCTCAAGAGTAGAGATTCTTACCTTTAGTGTCTTGTTTTCCTCTACAAGCACAAACTTCTCCTTTTCCAGGAAGTTATTTACCTTAACGACGTCGAGCCATTTTTGGTACATTTTTTCATATACCTCCTTTACTTCGTCCAAGGTTGGTTCTTCCTCATCACTGCTGCTGTTCGGATCCTCTGCAAAAGAAGAATTTTCGTTTAGATTTTTGTCATAATCAGAACACATATTTTCATACCTGGATTTTGTTTCACAGTCTGTTGCAACAGTTGCAGCAACAGTTGATTCTGAGCTGTCCAGAGGAACTTTGGTGCTGAATGCTACAAAGTTAGTGACTTGATCGTTGTTTCCTTGGTCATCATCAGATTCTTCTTCATCGCTCCAAACAGTAGTAAGTGACATTTTCTTCTTTTTCTTCAGGGTGTTTGCGCATTCTGATTGAATGTGACCAAAGCCTTCGCATTCTCGGCATTGTATTCTTCTTGGTTTTGACTCCTCTGAGTTATCTTGATTTGAATTTCTCCTGGAATTTTGAAAGTTCACGGGTTTCCCTGTGCTTGGAAGATTTCCCCTTTTTCCGATCTTTTTGAGAAATTTCCCAAAATTTTTCGATAGTAGTGCCAAGGATTCTTCAACTGTTTGCTCATCTTCTTGAGTTGACGAATTTTGGGGCGTTGCATATGATGTTTCTGCTTGAAAGGCTATCTTCTTTTCTCTAGACATTTCACGATGATTTTCACCATGATTGAGTTCTTGTGCTAGAAGTTTCCCCATGAGTTCGTCTAGTTTGAGCGTGTCAACGTCTCTGACTTCTTCAATGGCAGCAATTCGGTAGGCGAATCTTTCAGGTAATGAGCGCATCGCTTTTCTCACTAATTTGGTTTCTGAGTAAGGTTCACCGAGTGCGTATGATTCATTGGAGATATCACATAATTTAGCATGGAAGTCAGTGATCGTCTCATTCTCTTCCATCTTCAAATTTTCGAATTTGGTGGCCAACATCTGTAACTTGGATGTCCTAACAGTTGACGTTCCTTCGTACGTGACTTGAAGAATTTCCCAAGCTCTCTTTGCAGATTCACATGACGCTATTAGTTTAAATTGATTATCATCAACACCACTAAATATTGCGTTTAGGGCCCTTGAGTTGTAGTTTGCGAGTAGTATTTCTCCATCACTCCAATCTGCTTCTGGTTTGAATACTTCCGCTTTGTCTTCTCCTTTGATCATGGGAGGTGTCCAACCAGTTATGATGGCGCGCCATGCTCTCTCATCTATGGATTTGATAAACATCTTCATTTTTTATTTCCAGTATGAGTAGTTGGAGCCGATTAGAAGAGGTGGGCGAGTAGTTGAAGATCCTTCTCGTTGAGTATTCATATCTGCACAAAATAAGAATAATCAGTTCCCAAAATCTCACTAGATATATTTAGTGACAGGCTCTTGATGCCAATTGATAGAATTATTTCGTGCAAATTAATTATAAATTTGTGTCCGATAAATTCTAGATTCAGTTTTAGCTAGTGTTCTACTGTTTTACGAAGAGTTGCAACAGTTAATGGAACAGTAATAAAAAGACACAAATTTTAAAGTGGTTCGGATACAATTGTACCCTACATCCACGGGGACCTGCAAATGAAATTCACTAATTTTTAGTTTTACGAATACAGTAATAGGACTTAATCGAAAATGCAAAGACTCCCTCTTTGTCGACGCCGTTCTTGTATCCTACGCTGAATTGTCAATCTTCACTTTGCAGCACGTCCCTTTCCGCACGGTTGAAATTCCTTCAACGCTGAGTCCCTCAGTCGGCGGATCGACCTCCTCCCGAGATCTTCTGAATTCTCCTCCCGAAGAACCGATCTTCTTTTCGGTGAAAGAAGCAAACCCTTTCTCAGTATTTTCTTCTCTGATTAAGATCAAAGGTCTGGGGCAGCAATGTAGGAGCAGAAAAAATATTTCTCTCAAAAATAAAAGGGACAACGTATAACCACGTTGATGCTGCCCTTCTTATACTTCCTTAGGTGAATTAGTAGATCCCTACAAAAAGTGGAGCCCATTAGGTTTTATCTCACGTAAGGAAAATAGGAGTTGTGTAACAAAGGAAATTCTTTTCAAAAGAAAATTCCTAGTTAACAAAATACTTAGGCAATTTAAATAAATTTAATGACAAAATAAGAGTTTAAAGAACTAAAGAAACTTCCCTAGTTTTTATACACGGTTTTCACACACATGTTGAAAACCCGAAATTAGAATCCTCTCGGATTCTAACAAATATCTTGAATAATTTTTTTTTCCAGAAATTTGGGGTGAAAAGAAGGGGCTGAAAATGAAACCTAGGAAGCAATTGGAAAGGAATTCAGTACAAATGAGTGAAGAATGATGCACCCCTTTTATACACAATTAGAGGGGTGTTTTGGTAAGAATTTTTCAAACGGCTACTTCTATAGTCAGTCAACATTTGAAAGGGACGGATTTTGTAACAAAGATGAACGGCAGGGGGTGTTTTGTCGCATTTCATAGTACAGGGGGGCAAATGCGACAGTGGTGATAGTATAGGGGTGCAAACTGTATTTAGCCCTTTAATTAATTAAAATAAAGATTAGTGGACCAAAAAATAAAACGTTAAAAAATGTAAAACTAACATATTTTACCTCCTCTATGTGCCAATTTATGAAATTAAGATTTAGAATAATTCTTGCATGATTAGTAATTACGTGAAAATTAGGTGATTATGTGAAATATATGATTATGTGAAATATGTGATTATGTGAATTATGTGATTATGTGAAATACATAATTATGTGAAATATATGATTTTGTGAATTATGTGATTATGTGAATTGTGTGATTACGTGAATTATGTGCTTAGGAAATATTTTGAGACATTATGTCGAAATAAATTATTTTTCATGAATTAGGATTTTGTTCTTGCATTTGAATTTAAGTGAGCATTTTATCATATTTATGCATGCACAAAATTTTAGAAAATAATTTTTCTCTCATGCATTTTAGAATTATTAATTAGTGTAGAAAATTTGAAAATCCTCCCCTCCTTTTTCAAATTTTAAGACATCAATACACACAGATACATGATTTAAAAATTTGCATATTAATTAGGAATAGACATGCATTAATGTGGTTGTACTTTGAGCATAGAATGAAATACCTAAAGCTAGTCTCCCTACTCTCTAGCTAGGCTTGCTTTTCACGCCCACACTCCACTTTAAGTAGACCAAGGGTCTTTCTTCTTCTTCCTTCCTTCTTCATTTCGGCAGCCCCAAACCACCACCATAGCCACCACCTTCTCAAGCTTGAACCGCCCAAGAACCACCACACCTATTTTTGAAAATTGCAAAATCACCCCCACAAAAAATGTATTTCCCTTTCTTCTCCATTGGCTTTGAACTCTCCAAAAACTCTATAAATACCTTCAATATCCAAGATCAAAATGCACTCTCAAACTCCACTCTTACTATCTACAAGTTTAAGGTCTCTTTCTACTTCAATAGAAGGAGAATTTTCGGCCAAGGCTAAGTAAGCTTCTTCTTCCTCTTCTTTCTTCATTTTTTTCGAAAAGAGCTAAGCTATTCTTCATCCAAGTTCTTCTTGTTCTTCTTCTTCTTTTCTTAATATATAATCTAACTCTAAATCTCTTCTTGTATTAGAGAGAAAAGAGCTAACAAATCCTTCCCCTAAAGAGTAGAGGTGAGAATTCTTGAATTCTTGCTCAAACAGGCAACACCACTAGTATTTTAGGTTTTTATGTGATTTAATTGTTTATTCTTGCATATTATGTGATTATATGGCTTAGATGATGATTGCATATTAGTGTTTTGATAGATAACTTTGTTCTTGAAGTTTTATGCTTTTTCAAAAATTTGGGGAAAACTTCTTAAATTGCTTGTTTTGCTTAATTAGTAGCTTGCATGTGTTAATCTAGTGTTTGATTGTTGATTTGTGAAAAGAAATTGACTTTTGGCTTAAGTATGAGTGTTTCGAAAATTTGGGGAAAATTGCTTAAATTGCTTATTTGACTTAATTAGTAGCTTGCATGTGTTAATCTAGTGTTAGATTGTTGATTTGTGAAAATAAATTGAATTTTTTACTAAAGTATGGAACTCTCGGATTTTTGAGGTAAAGTTGCTTAGAATTGCTTATTTGGTTTATTTGGTATCTTGCATGTGTTGATCTTGTGTTGGTTGTTGTTTTAAGGCCTTGCATGTTAAGATCTAGTGATTGATTATTGATCTAAGGTCTTGCATACTAAGATCTAGTGATTGATGGTTGATCTAAAGTCTTGCATGTTAAGATCTAGTGTTTTCTATGAAAAATGATGAAAGAACTAAGAATTTGTGCAAACTTAATTTAAAATACTCTTGCATGTGTAGATCTAGTCAATTTACTTGAATAAATGTAAAGATGAAAGTCTTGAACTTTATTCTTGTAAAATGTTAGATTTAATGAACTTTTGTTTATAGATTGTCCTTGCATGTTAAGATATCGGTTATTTTTGTATTTGATTATGGATTATATTTTTTATGCCTAAAAGACTATGTGAAACTTTAATTGTGTTCTGCTATGTGCTCTTGCTTGTTTATGTGTTGATCATTGGGTGTGAGGATGAGAAAAGGGTAAGTAGAGGGGTGCATGTGTGGGTGCATTAGTATCATGATTTTTAAAAGGTAAAAATATGTTGGAAAGTCTTTCGAGGTTACGGTAAATATCCGCGGTACGACGAGTCGGTACCGTAGGGTCTAGGGGTGGTTTGATTCCACGTAGATAGACGGATTCGTAAAATATGAGGTTATTTACCGGGAACTTAGATTGATTCTTCCAAAGGGATTCCCGATGATTTTTCATATCATGCATCTTTCATTATGGTGTTGAGGATATAGATTGGAAAATCTCACTCTGTGTGTGTGACAATTATGTGACAAAGAACTCCGATGAAAAAGGGAAGTATATGATTGCTTTAATTTATGTTGCATGTCTATGTATAATATATATGTATGTATATATATGTATGCTCTATGTGTTATGTGTATTCGATAATACTTCAAGATTCTCATTGAGTCCTCAAAGGCTCATATAGGTGTTGTATGTTTGTAGGTATACCCGATTTGGAGCCCGAGGAGTGAAGTTGAGAATCGAGCTTGAGAATCAGAAGGAGATCGTATGGAGGAGTTGTGGATTGTGTTCGCTCTTAACTTAATTATGTGGTTTTATTTGTATAGTATGATTGTGAAAACTTTTGATACGGTTTTAGGTATTTTCTACCGTTCGCTTCCTCCGATCGGTGGAAATTATTAAAAGACAATATGTGTACTAGTAATTAGGATTACCCCATTTTGGATATCTATATAATATATAAATTGAAACCCTCATAGCTTAAAAATCAGTCATTTGGCATCCATGTCATCGACACGTGTGAATCTACATGGCATCCTACTCATTTTACACATGTCACTATTTATTAATTTGATATCTTCCATTTTTATTTATCATCATTAATTGATGATTATGCTAAACTTGCCAAAAATATTATCCGGATCATTAATTGGTATTTTAACATGAAAATAATATCTTATGTCATAACAATTTACCAAATATATTTAAATTCTTTTCCATATTCCATGGTATCAACTTTAATCGTAATCAATTAATATCAATTAAAATATTTATCATATTAATTTAAATAAAATCCTACAATTTCAATTCAAATAAAATTGAAAACTCAACCCAAAATAAAATAAATTATTCGGATTTGTATTAAGTGGTGTCAATTATTTCTATAGATAATTTGATCAAATCAATATACATTGGTTTTAAATATTTAGTAAGCTCTTCAATGCACAATATATCATTCACACTGCACACTACAATAATTTTTTTTTAAATTTTATGAGGGAATGGTCATCTTTTTGGTGATTTTGTTTTTCGAGATACATTATAGAAAGTTCGAATATCATTTATTCTAATTGAGTACAACCTAATTTCGAACGAAAAAGGCAAAAAATGTCTCTTTAAATTACTTAAATTTTTATTTTCTCATGTGAGATATAAAAGAAATTCTCATAAACTTTTATTATTAAATTATTCAATTGGTAGATCTTTCGTTGCAATCGGTGAAAATATTTGATGGATTTTTATATATATAAAAACACAATTTTTACGTGATTTGGTTAGAAAATTGGGTGATGGGGAACTAAGTATAATAGGCTCCCTTCTCACCCATTCCATAGCATCTTTACTCCACATAGTGTTTATTTACTTTCACATGAAAATTCTTGATGCACATGGTCTGGTGTTTTTTTTTCCTTCTGTAATTTATATAACAAATGTGTGATGTTGTTTGTAAAAAAAATCACTTAGTTTGTTCAATGGATTTTTTTCGTTATGTTTATGTTTTATTGTAATATTTCCTTATATAATATGATCTAATGTAACTTATGTTATATAATATATAAAAGTTGAATTTCATTCTCAATTGCTTGACATTTGGCAGTTTCAATTCGTGACATGTATTCAATTTCATCTCATGTGACAAATTGATTATAAATCGTCAAAAAACATGTCACCATTATCTAAAAGTAAAGATAATTAAATATATTTAATTATTTTATTAATATATTTATATCTTATCATTTATAAAATGCTCTAAATATATTAACTTTCTTGGAAACTCTAAATACACTTATTTTTTGAATTTAATTTACTTTTAGTAATAATTAATTTTATTTGAATTTAGTTCAATGCAATTTCAAATCTTCCTTTATTATAATTCCTTGATTGGTGGTGTTACGTAATTTTTTTATTTGAATTCATAAACTTAGATTTATATTAAAAAAGATATTGCAGAATAAATGATTTGATATTATACATTTTACAGGAACATGACCGTACTATATATTATGCGAAAATTGGCACTATTTTTTTTGTCTACCATGTGTACACTAACATGCTCTCAATTATTTACCATATTGAAAATTATACTACTTGAATTTCATGTTATTGTTTTAACTTTTCTTTTTTGTTCACTGAATCCGGTGACAAAAATTTATGATTGATTTAACTTTTTTTAATTATTTACTAATTAACATACAAACTTTCTTATGATTACACTAATAAATTAAATAACATAAGTTAAGTTTAATCAATTGATAAAACGAATATAAATTAATTTTATATATTTCAAAATATAACATAGTTATTCTAAATCTTTGGAATTATTCGTTTATTCACTTTATTTAATACCAAAGATTAGTGTTAAGTTTATATTTATACACTTAATTGTACCTTTTAATTGGAACTTTTGGTGTGTTTTAACGATAATTGGTGCTTAAAATGGTTATTATTTGTATTTTAGGTGCAAATTGAAGAATTGGCAACTTATGGGGTAAAAACTGCAAATTCGGAGAAAAGTGGGCCAAAAGTGAAAAAATCAGAACTCTAAAGAATTAAAGACCGGACGGCCGTCCGGATTTAAGAAGGAATTCTCGCACGGCCGTCCGGGTGAACGAAGTGGCGCAGTGAAGGAATTTTAATTACACAAGGAAACCGCCCTTTTATATTTTTGCACCCTATTTAAAGGCCAAAAGCACACAATTAGGAATTTATCTTTTATCTTTTATCTTTTAACACGCGATCAAGGAGCACAAGAACGAAGACGAAGACTTGAAGAATCTTCATCATAGTTCTCCTCTTTTATTTTTATTCATAGCTTTTATGGTTTTTCATATTTTTATTATGTTTTTCATAGAGAACATGAGTATTTAAGTTTTTATTCTAGTATTTTATTGGAACCCTATGCGGTAATTCGAACCTATTTTTCTACTTTTATGCAAGTTTGATTCTTCGATTATTTCTTCTATTCTGATCTTATTTAGCACATGAACGTAGCTAATTTATGTTGCTATTAGTTATTGTTAGAATTGATTGACAGATCGTTTTAATAATTAGAAGAGGGATAGAAGAGCCTTCGAGTAGTTTTCACCGGATGAGTGTGTTAATTGCATGTATTATCGTAGACATATAGATAATACCTTAGGTAGCCATTTACGAGACTTGTTATTTAATGCTTTATTTATACTAGGTTTGCATAGACATATAGTGAATCTTTTATGAATAATAGACTTATAATACACGCAACAGCTGGTTATGAGTAATTTCGTGTCTTGGGTTAATAATCGGGAATCGTAACTTGCATGATAGAAGATTAATTGGGTGAAGAATTATCGCATAGGGGGAAGATAAAATCCTAGATCCGTTTTATATTGATATTTTCTCGTGTTTAATTGCTTTCTTAATTTGTTTAATTTATTTAGTTAATTAATTTAACAACCTTGCGTAGGCTGGATAAAAATCATAATTGTTAGGATTTGGTACTTAGGATTAGGTAATTTGCGTATTCCCTGTGGGATCGACATCCGACTCTCACGAGTCCACTTTTACTACTTGTTTGCGATACGTACACTTGCGTGTTAGGTATTTAGCCCAACAAGTTTTTGGCGCCGTTGCCGGGGAATACGGCTAAATTATTTATTTATCGTAATATTAAATTTGAGCAATTTTTCTTACTTCAGCCATATTTATTTATTTTATTTAATTATTTTATTCGCTTATTTTATTTTTATTATTTTGTTCTAGGTACTTTTTATGCGAAGAGGACACGACACGAACCTGCTACCTCTTGATCCCGAAATTGAGCGAACGTTTCGGCAAGCCAGGAGAAATCAACGGTTAGCTCAAAACGCTCCCGCAACGATGGAAGAAGAGATCAATCGTAGGGAGATGACCAAGGGCGCATACTGAATGCGGTAGGGGAAATCGTCAATGAGCAAGAGCAACGCCAGCTTATCAATCCACCACCGCGTCAACGAGCACTGCATGAGTACACCGTTCCAACACTCAATGGGTTCCAATCGAGCATCCAGCAGCCCCCCATTGAAGCCAAAAATTTTGAAATTCGAGCGCGACTCCTCACTATGCTTCAAAACAATGGGCTATTCAGCGGATTGGCTCATGAAGATCCACATCTCCACTTGGTCAACTTTCTCGAAACGTGTGACTCGCACAAGATGAACGGGGTATCACCCGAAGCACTGCAACTCCGCCTGTTCAAGCACTCTTTACAAGGAGCAGCCCGGGAATGGCTACAAACTCGAGCGCCGCACTCCATCTTGTCTTGGCCCTAGCTAGCACAACTCTTCATGAACACATACAACTCCCCAACAAAAACTGAGAGAATCCGGAGAGAAATTCAAAACTTCATACAAGAAGCCGGTGAAGCATTATTCGAAACGTGGGAGCGGTTCAAGCAGTTAGTAAGGAGGTGCCCGAATCACGGACTTCAAGAGTGGCGCCAACTGCAAATATTTTACGATGGGTTGCAAGACAACTCGAGGACCGTGCTCAATTCTGCAGCTGGCGGAATGTTCATGAGTTTAACTTACGACGAAGCATACGAACTCTTGGAGCGAATCGCTAGAAATAAATACATGCGAGCATCGGACCGGTCGAACAGCGGAGCAGTCAAGACGGGAGGAATTTTGGAAGTGGACGGGGTCACTGCAATCACTGCGCAATTAGAGAAGCTATCAAAACAAGTTGCAGCATTGCAAACACAGCAAGTCCATGCAGTCCAAATTCCTGACCAGTGCGTAGAAGAAACGGAGTCTCTGAATTATGTGCATGACACCAACCGACAACAGAGGAACCCGTACTCCAACACATATAATCCGGGATGGAAGGATCACCCTAACTTTGGGAGGGGAGGAAATCAGCAAGGGCAAAGGCAAGCACAACCTCAAGGTCAATCGCCTAATTATTCACGACCAGCTCCCGGATTCCAAAATCTACCTCAAGCACCACCTCAAGGCGGAGACCTCGCAAATATCTTGGCTCAATTTATGACGACCACCCAAACATCCATTCGAAATTTGGAAACACAGATGGGCCGATTTGCAACCCAATTGAACGCGAGACCAACTGGTACGTTACCGTCAAATACGGAAGACCCTCGAAAGGGCACCAACGAGCAATGCAAAGCCGTCAGTTTGAGGAATGGAAGACAACTGGAAGAAGTGACTAAGAAGGCAACAAGCAAAGATGGGGGGGAGCAACAAGAAAAAGAAGTGGAGACTCTGACAGATCCACCAGGTGAGAAAAGGGTCGTTGCGCCTAAGCCGACCCCTCAGGTACCTTATCCTCAACGCCAGATAAAGGCGAAAAATGAGTCGTATTACAAACGTTTTCTTGAGCAATTGAATGAATTACATATTAATATTCCTTTTACTCGAGCACTTGAACTAATGCCTCATTGGGTGAAATTTTTGAAAGACATGGTATCAAAGAAACGGAAATTCGGTGAACATGAGATGATAGCCTTAACCGAGCAATGCAGTGCCATTCTTACTCGCCCAATTCCACCAAAGCTTGGAGACCCGGGTAAGTTTACGATTCCAGTCGCTATCGGAGGCAAGTTCTTTGCAAAATCTCTCATAGATTTAGGTGCGAGCATTAATCTCATGCCTTTCTCGGTTTTTCAAGATTTGGGATTAGGAGATATAAAATTGGTATCTGTGACTTTACAGTTAGCCGATAGATCGCTCATATACCCAAAAGGAATAGCAGAGGATGTGTTAGTTAAAGTAGATAAATTCATCTTTCCTGCAGATTTTGTAGTTCTTGATATGGAAGAAGATAAAGAAATTCCTTTGATTTTGGGAAGACCTTTTCTGAGAACGGGTAGAACTATAATTGATGTGTATAATGGTATTTTATCTATATCTTTGGGGGATGAAACGATTAAATTTGATGTTTTTCGTACAATGAAGCACCCTCAAGAGGGTGATGAATGCTTTGCCTTTGATGTGTTAGATCAATTGAATTTTGATTTTATTGAACCTTTAATTGCGGATCCGTTGGAAGCATCTTTGAGTTTAGGATCATCAGTTGAGGAAGAAGCAGTGACGGAACAATTATGTTTGTTGGATTCGGCAAAGCCGCTGTCAAGACCACGCTTTGAAAGTTTGGAAACGGAGCTCCCGTTATCTGTCACTTTTAAGCCTTCAGTGATCGAACCTCCGAAACTTGAGCTTAAAGTTTTACCATCTCATTTAAAATATATGTATCTTGGAGCTCATAAGACCTTACCTGTTATTATTTCTTCATCTTTGACAGGTCTGCATGAAAAGAGACTTTTGGAAGTCTTACGAGAGCACAAGCTAGCACTTGGATGGACAATTGCCGACATCAAAGGCATGCGTCCAACTTTTTGCATGCACAAGATCATATTGGAGGAGAGCCATAAATCTTCAGTGGAACAACAGAGGCGATTGAACCCCATCATGAAGGAAGTTGTGAAGAAAGGAATCATCAAGTGGTTAGACGCAGGTATTATTTTTCCTATTTCTGACAGTGCGTGGGTTAGTCCGGTACAATGTGTACCCAAGAAGGGGGGGAATGACTGTTATAAAAAACGAAAAAAATGAATTAATCCCTTCTAGGACAGTGACGGGTTGGCGAATTTGCATGGATTATAGAAAATTGAATAAAGCCACTCGAAAAGATCACTTCCCGTTACCCTTTATTGATCAAATGTTTGATAGGCTAGCTTGTCAAGAATTTTATTGCTTTTTAGATGGGTATTCCGGTTATAACCAAATTGCCATAGCTCCCGAGGATCAAGACAAAACCACTTTTACTTGTCCTTTGGTACTTTTGCTTTTAGACGTATGCCTTTTGGTTTATGCAATGCTCCTGCTACTTTTCAACGGTGTATGATGGCAATTTTTACTGACATGGTTGAATGCGGTCTTGAAATTTTTATGGATGATTTTTCTGTTTTCGGTGATACGTATGACACTTGTCTCCAAATACTGGATAAGGTTCTTCGCAGGTGTGAAGAGACAAATTTGGTGCTCAACTGGGAAAAGTGCCATTTTATGGTGCAAGAGGGGATCGTGCTAGGACACAAGGTGTCAAAGAAGGGGTTAGAAGTCGATCGAGCAAAAATCGAGACAATCGAGAAATTACCGCCACCAATTTCCGTAAAGGGGATTCGAAGTTTCTTGGGACGTGCGGGATTCTATAGGATTTCTCCAAGGTAGCCAAACCATTGTGCAATTTGTTGGAGAAGGACGTCAAATTCGATTTCAATGACGAATGCCTCAAAGCCTTCAACGACTTTAAAACAAGGTTAGTAACTGCTCCTATTATTGTTGTGCCCGATTGGAATGAACCGTTTGAGCTTATGTGTGATGCCAGTGATTTTGCGGTAGGTGCCGTGTTAGGTCAACGAAAGAATAAAATTTTTCATTCAATTTACTATGCTAGTAAAACTCTAAACGAGGCACAATTAAATTATACCACCACTGAAAAAGAGTTGCTAGCAGTTGTTTTTGCATTCGAAAAATTTAGATCATATCTTATAGGCACCAAAGTCATTGTCTTCACGGATCACTCGGCTTTAAAATATTTGATAAAAAAGAAAGAGGCAAAACCTAGACTTATTAGTTGGGTGTTATTGTTGCAAGAGTTCGATTTGGAAATTCGTGACCGTAAGGGTAGCGAGAACCAAGTAGCCGAACATTTATCTAGGCTAAAAACGGAATTCAAAGATCCAATTTGCATTAATGAAAATTTTCCGGATGAACAATTGCTTGTTATTAATAATCAAGAAGTACCATGGTATGCGGATTTTGTGAATTATTTAGTTAGCCATGTACTTCCACCCGAGCTCACTTTTCATCAACGAAAAAAGTTTTTACACGATGTGAATTTCTACTTTTGGGAAGAACCCTTTTTGTTTAGACAATGCAGCGATTTAGTCATTCGAAGACGTGTACGGGAAAGCGAGCAAGGAGACATACTTTTTCACTGCCATGGCTCGGATTATGCGGGACATTATGGAGGTGAGCGCACGGCGAGAAAGGTGCTTCAATCAATTTTCTTTTGGCCAACTTTGTTTAAAGATTGCTATAATTTTGTTTCAAGTTGTGATAGATGCCAGCGAGTTGGTAATATTTCTAAGAGGCACGAACTCCCATTAAATACAATGATCGAAGTAGAGCCCTTCGATGTATGGGGAATAGATTTTATGGGGCCTTTTGTCCCATCATTCAATAACCTATACATCTTAGTGGCCGTCGATTATGTATCTAAATGGCTTGAGGCAGCCGCCTTTCCTACTAATGATTCTGTAGTGGTTTGTGCTTTCTTAAAAAGACAGATTTTCACTCGCTTTGGAACGCCACGAGCAATTATTAGTGATGGAGGCACTCACTTTTGCAATAAACAATTCGAAGCACTCTTGGCCAAGTATGGTGTAAAGCACAAGGTCGCATTGGCCTACCACCTTCAGACGAACGGGCAAGCCGAGGTCACGAATCGTGAAATCAAAAACATCCTCGAAAAGGTTGTGAGTCCTACCCGGAAGGATTGGTCGAGAAAATTAGATGATGCACTTTGGGCATATCGTACAGCTTACAAAACTCCACTTGGGATGACACCATTTAGATTGATTTATGGCAAGGCGTGTCATCTACCGGTTGAATTGGAGCATAATGCGTTTTGGGCAATTAAGAAGCTGAATTTCGATATTGAAGCGTGCAAGGAGAAACGAATGCTGCAACTCAACGAGCTCGATGAATTGAGATTGAACGCATATGAAAGCAATCGTGTATACAAAGAGAAAACCAAGCGTTGGCACGATAACAAGATATTACAGCGAGAATTTCAAAAGGGGCAATTGGTTCTCCTCTACAACTCCCGTCTAAAGTTGTTTCCGGGAAAACTCAAGTCAAGATGGTCCGGACCGTTTACTATACTCGAAGTATTTCAGCACGGCGCAGTCGAATTATTGGATCCCGAAACCGAAAAATCGTTCAATGTCAATGGGCAACGCCTCAAGCATTATCATGGAGGGGAATTCAATCGCCAAGTGACTTCGGTCACGTTAGCTTGAACAAAGAAGCAGACAAAGTCCGGCTGAAGACTGTAAACTTAGCGCTTCTCTGGAGGCAACCCGAGATTTTGTTTTTCTTATTTTATTTTTTGTTATTTTAATTTCTTAGTTTCTGTTTTTATTCTATTTTTCTATTAAAAAAAAAAAGTTTCAGGGGCACTGATACGAAGTTTGTATTTTTCAGGAGCCTAATTGAAATTATTCACAAGGCCGTGCCAGAAAAAGGCAGGAAATTCACACGGCCGTGTGAGATTTTGGAGCAGCTACTGGACAAAATCGCAAAAGGGCGCGGCCGTGCGGATTTTATACCTAAATCTCGCACGGCCGTCCGAGAATCGGAGGCAGCTACTGGACAAAATCGCAAAAGGGCGCGGCCGTGCGGATTCTATGCCTAAATCTCGCACGGCCGTCCGAGAAATCACAAGCTACTGCCCAAAACTGCACTTTCGCACGGCCGTACGAGAAAGGAGTACAATTATTCACACGGTCGTGCGAATCAAAAAAACGGCGCAGATTAAAAAGGGCCCTCCACACCCCAATTTTCACAATTTCAAATCTCCAATCTCCCCCACTTCGAACCCTAAACCTCTCCCTTCGAAAATTCTTCTTTTCTTTAAAACATTTCGCCTCAAATTCACCAACTACACACACATAATACTTAATCTTGGTGGTTTGTTGTTGATTTGCGCAGGGAGGATTCAAGCAAGGTGCAATTTTCTCTAAAAATCCATTCCACCAAGAACGCCCACAAGGTGTTCGACGATTTGCACGAGTCAAGTTTGGGGAAAATTTTGCACCTCAATTCACTTCTAATCCCTTCCACACGCATTCTCAAGTCATGGGGAAACGAGGACGTGACGGGGAGGGCACCTCACAAGGCGAAGGCACCTCAAAAAGCAAGGGGAAGGGCAAGAAAACCGACCAAATTCCAACCCCCGACGACGATGCTTTTTGTGTCGAAGGCGCCAAGGCTCGTTTTGAAAAACAAAAAGTGAAGAAACTTGTGACGGAGCGCGCATATGAGACTACCCTTCCGCAATTTGCACCATTGCACCAAGAATTTCTACGACGAGGGTGGCAATCATTATTGGAACCGGCGGGGTCGATCAACTTATCTTTGGTCCGCGAATTCTACGCCAACACCCGTATTCTCCTTACAACGGATCGGAAGACGAGCACGGTTCGAGGAAAGCGGGTCGATTGGTGTGCCAAGGCTATCAACACCTTCTATAACCTCCGACATGAGCCATTCAATTGGGAGCAAATGCAACTTGCGGTCACAAGAGATCAACTCGGCGAGGTGTTGTGCGATGGGCCCCCAATTTGGTCCGAACTCTCAACCGAAGAGGCATACGAGTTGGAGTGGAAATGCATCCACCAAATAGGCAAGGCGTGCCTTACGTTCATATGTGCCAACCTCATTCCCACCTGCTCGTGGACTCACGTAGACCCCGAACGGTGCGCTCTTGCATACGACGTTCTAAAGGGCACACCGATAAATATTGGCGAAATTATTTCCGACCGATTTTGGATCTCCATGGTCAACAACTCCAAAGGGTTTTACTTCCCTTGCCTCGTTACCGGCCTATGCAATAAGGCGAAGGTCCCGACCAAAACGACGGATATTCTCACACTGATTCGGAAGCCGATGAGTAACCTTGCGGCCCGACAATACAAGGCACCCATCCAAGATGGAGAGCAACCCGTCGATAACCAACCAATAGCTCCACCCGAGGGTCCAAGCACAAGTTCGGACCGCCGTTTTCAAAGAAGAATGGAGCGAGAGTTGGTGATCACTAGAAATCGGCTTGCCACGGTGGAGCACAAGGTGAGCACAATCGAATCCCTTCAACGGTGGTCGGGGAAGATGCTCCAAGCCATTGTACGCCATTTGGCATGCGGTACTCCCGAGTGCGTCGAACTGGCTCCGTTGCCTGCACCGATTCTTGAGCCGGTACCCGAGCTTTTGGATGATGAGGAGGATGGTGATGCTCATGCGCAAGGTGTAGTTGGTGAGCAGCCCGACGATGGTCCCGACGCTTAAACAGGTTTTTTCTATCCTTAAACTCCGGGCAAATCACATTGAGGGCAATGTGAATTTTATGTTTGGGGGTGGTTAACTATTTGTTTTCTTTTATGTGCGCCTAATTTGTGTTTTATTTTTTTTAGTTGCATGCTTTAGTTTTTGTTTTAGTTGTCGTTTTTTTTATTTATTCGAAAAAAAAAAAAAAAAAAAATTGGTTTTGCTTGGATCGACGCATCGATGAATTATGATGATGGGAGATGGTCAATGTTTAATGATGAGATTACTTATTTTATGTTGATAAGGAGTAGATATTCGTTTAGCGTTCGATTCAACGGAACGTAGAAGTGAATTATTGCTAGGAATCACACCTTGTGCATTGCTTTGGTTGAATGTTTTGCATTTTAAATTTGGAATTTATTTGTGCTAAATCATGCTTTGTTCGGTTTTAAATCTCACCTTAGGACATTTATGATACGAAGTGTTGGGTAGTAAGTGATTTGGGATATGATTTGGGCCTTCTTTGAACCGTTTGAGCCTTTCAAGCCTACCCTTTTTATCGAACTTATCCTTAGAACCTTGATTTGAGCCTAGGAGAAAAGGTGTTCTTTCTTTTAGCCAATATGTAGAAGGTAGAAAAGTGGAGATTTTTGAACAATTATCCCTTGGAGTTCGGTCGAAAATTCTTGTACGATCTTTCTTCTTCTTCGAAAAAAAAAACAAAAAAAAAACGAAAAAAAAAGAAATAGATATATATGTGCATCTTTATATATATATATATATCTGGTTCTAAAAAAAAAAAGAGAGAAGAAGAAGAGATTAGAAGGGAGAAATAAGGACTAGTTGTTGAATTGTGTTGAAAACTCGATTCACTTGCCTAAAAGGCAAAAGTGTAGATGTTTGAACTTTTGAGAATCGAGTTTATTAAAGTCCTTAGAGGTGAATTCATTGTTCAAACGCCTATCTTTCAAATTTTGGCGTAATCACCTCAATTCATGAAAATTAGCCACACATACCCATATTACCTACCTCGGACCAAAGAGCCTAACAATTGAAAGCCACAAAGCCCCAATGATCCCAATAGCTTAATATTCAATATTAGTTGAGTAGAATAATTTGGTGAGTATTTGGAGTCAAATATATGCATGTAAGTACAAATTCTTTCTATCTTTAACTTGCAAATATTGGATACTTGAAGTAATTGTATGATTTGTGGTTTTTGGTAATAGTGAGTGACTAAGTGCCGTTGAATGTTAAGCTTGCGAATACCTAGGAATTATCATCATAATTGCAAGTTCTGAAAACGCGAAGTTGACCAATCGATCTATGTAATGAGATGTATAGTCGTGTTTTGTGCTCATAAATTGATTTTACTTGAGGACAAGCAAAAGTTCAAGTTTGGGGGTGTATTAAGTGTATATTTATACACTTAATTGTACCTTTTACTTGGAACTTTTGGTGTGTTTTAACGATAATTGGTGCTTAAAATGGTTATTATTTGTACTTTAGGTGCAAATTGAAGAATTGGCAACTTATGGGGTAAAAACTGCAAATTCGGAGAAAAGTGGGCCAAAGTGAAAAAATCAGAACTCTGAAGAATTAAAGACCGGACGGCCGTCCGGATTTAAGAAGGAATTCTCGCACGGCCGTCCGGGTGAACGAAGCGACGCAGCGAAGGAATTTTAATTACACAAGGAAACCGCCCTTTTATATTTTTGCACCCTATTTAAAGGCCAAAAGCACACAATTAGGAATTTATCTTTTATCTTTTATCTTTTTACACGCGATCAAGGAGCACAAGAACGAAGACGAAGACTTGAAGAATCTTCATCATAGTTCTCCTCTTTTATTTTTATTCATAGCTTTTATGGTTTTTCGTATTTTTATTATGTTTTTCATAGAGAACATGAGGAGTTAAGTTTTTATTCTAGGATTTTATTGGAACCCTATGTGGTAATTCGAACCTATTTTTCTACTTTTATGCAAGTTTGATTCTTCGATTATTTCTTCTATTCTGATCTTATTTAGCACATGAACGTAGCTAATTTATGTTGCTATTAGTTATTGTTAGAATTGATTGACAGATCGTTTTAATAATTAGAACAGGGATAGAAGAGCCTTCGAGTAGTTTTCACCGGATGAGTGTGTTAATTGCATGTATTATCGTAGACATATAGATAATACCTTAGGTAGCCATTTACGAGACTTGTTATTTAATGCTTTATTTATACTAGGTTTGCATAGACATATAGTGAATCTTTTATGAATAATAGACTTATAATACACGCAACAGCTGGTTATGAGTAATTTCGTGTCTTGGGTTAATAATCGGGAATCGTAACTTGCATGATAGAAGATCAATTGGGTGAAGAATTATCGCATAGGGGGAAGATAAAATCCTAGATCCGTTTTATATTGATATTTTCTCGTGTTTAATTGCTTTCTTAATTTGTTTAATTTATTTAGTTAATTAATTTGACAACCTTGCGTAGGCTGGATAAAAATCATAATTGTTAGGATTTGGTACTTAGGATTAGGTAATTTGCGTATTCCCTGTGGGATCGACATCTGACTCTCACGAGTCCACTTTTACTACTTGTTTGCGATACGTACACTTGCGTGTTAGGTATTTAGCCCAACACTTAGTAATATCTCTTTCAAAGAAAAAAGATTAAGAATATCAATTGTTTTATTTAAAATGCATAATGATCGTATATAGTATATATTGTATTCCACTAATAATTATTTCACTATGATAAATATAATTAAGTACACATCTAGAGTAACTCCAACCCAAAAATATCAAAATGAGTTTGCAAATATTTATGTGATATTTAATATTTTATTTTGATATTTATCTCAATGTATTTGCTCCAATCATATGTATATATTATATTGTTGTTAAATAAAAATAATTAAATTGATTTATATATCAAATTGCCACATGTCATTTTCTAAATGGACACTGAGGTGGTTAAATTCATAATTCATGTTTGATATTTTATTCTGCATAATGTATTTGTACAATCCGAAAGATGAAATATCAAAATACAATCCTCATTTCATAACTCTATTGAAATTAAAGTATGAAAATGGCGATTAAAGGTTTTGATAATTCACATTAACAAATACAATATCAATCGGCAAATCAGTAGTTACTATGATCCATTTTTAGTTACAAACTCAATAAGATATTTATATTTTACATAAAAGACTACAATTATATGAGAAGTAATTGCATAATTATGTGTGTGTGTTTTCAAATTGAGAAAGTTTTGATGCAATATTGTGGCTATGGATGGAAAAAGTTATCAAATATCAAGTATCATAGTATACCAACAAAATTTTATCTAACAAATACCAAATTAATGGTTATCATTTCATTTGGTACGATATTGGTACCAAATCGATCTTATACGAGATTTACTATGATCCATTATAGTGTTGGTAAAGATATATACAACATATCATGGCAAAAAAAAAATATGTTTAGCTACTAATATTCTGACTAAATTTTAAAATTAAAATTTTAAAGCATATGAAAATAAAAATATTAATGTAGGGCATTATAGCGTAAATAATTGATTATTAAATATTTTAACGCCGTATATATCTCACTATATTTTCATATCATAATACATGAATTCTTTTGTCTAACTTACAAGTTATGTATCTAAATGAGTGAAATATTCTTAAGTTTTCTATTTCCCCATCAAATATAATAAGATATATTTATTTTCTTAATTTCCATGTTTAAAATATTTGTAAAATAAAACTATGTATTTTATAATGTTTATAAGAATCTAATATGTATTATATATCTCAATTTTTCTTTTTTGAAAATCACAATATATTCAACTGACTTACAAAAAAATCCAATTAATTTATATTTTTCCATTTATTATTTTTATAAGCATTTTATAATGACTTCTGCTTACTTGAAAGTTGATCTATTTTCATTAGCATCAGCCTTTCCTTTATGTCAGATTTTAAAAATATGATCATACCTGCAAATCAATTTAAGTTGTATATTAACAAGGATAAATTACAAAATCCCCTGAACATAGGCTAAATTAAGAAAAACACCCCACATATTCGTAATTACCAAAATTCTCCGGTTGTTTGTTTTCGTCTTACATCGACCCCCTTATGATATGATTTTACACATAATTTTTTTTATTACGTGGAATATTCCCTGAAAAATGCCGATTCTATCCTGCACACGCGACATTTCTTTATGGTACTTTTGAAGTACAAAAATTACCCTCAGGGGACTTTACACGAAATCTTTATTCTTCTTATTCACATCTTTTAAGTATTACCATTACCTCTCTCGAGGATAATTTTTGTATTTAAAAAGTAGGATAAACTAAATTTCACGACGGCGAGAGTAAAATCCACATTTTTTGGGATATTACATGGAATAAAAAATGTTTCGTAAAAACTCACACCATAAGAGGGTCCTGTAAGACAGAAACAAACATCAGGGGGATTTTGGTAATTACGATAAGTGGGGGTGCTTTCCATAATTTAGTCTAAGTTCAAGAGAATTTTCATAATTTATCCTATTAACAACGATTATTGTTCTTTTTACGTCTTACCGTTTTCTTATATCCTTATAATATTTTAAATAATTTTAATGTCATTTTGGTAATATAATTAAATACTAATTTCTAATATATTTAATATGTGTTTTTTGATGCTTCAGCTACCACGCATAAGGGTTGATATAAAGGTCGCGTGATTTAAATAAATTATTTTTTATGCAAAATAATTGATCATGCATTGCAAAAAAAATGATGTCAAAACTGAATTAGGATTGTGATTAGTATTAGGACTATACTTAATATTCTTTGAATTAGTATTAGTATTAATACTAGGATTATGATTCGAATTGTAATTAGGATTACTATAGTATTAGAATTAATATTAATATTATGATTATGATTTATATTAGTATTACAATTATAATTAAAATCATGCTTATGATTAGTACTACAATTGGTGACATGTATGTCTATTAAGATTATGATTAGCATTAGGATTAAGATTATGATTATAGTTAAAATTAGAATTAGAATTATAATTAACATTAGCATTACCATTACCATTAGCATTATTAGTATTCAAATTATTAGGGTTATGATTAGAATTATGATTAGTGTTAGGAATAGGATTGGCATTACCATTTAGATTTATGATTAGTGTTATGAATAGGATTAGGAATATGATAATGATTTGGAAAATATTAGGATTAAAATTATAATTAGCAATAGCATAATGATTAGCATATTCAGATTAGCATTAGCATTAAAATTGGTATTAGCATTAGTACATTAGCATTAACATTAACAATATTAACATATTAGTATTAGTATTAGTATTAGTATTAGTATTAGTACTAATATTAGTAATAGTATTAGTATTAATATTTGTATTAGTAATAGTAATAGTATTAGTATTAGTATTAGTATTAATATTAGTTTTAGTATTAATATTAGTATTTATATTAGTATTAATATCAGTATTAACATCACTATCAATATCAGTATCAGAATCAATATTAGTATCAGTATCAGTATTAGTATAGGTATCAGTATCAATATCAGTATTATTATTATCATTACCAATATCAGTATCATTATCAGTATCATTATCAGTATTAGTATCAGTATTAGTATTAGTATGAGTAACAGTATGAGTATTAGTATGAGTATGAGAATCAGTATTAGTATGAGTGTCAGTATGCGTATCATTATTAGTATTAATATTATATTAGTATTACTATTAATATTAATATAATTATAAATATTACTATGAGTATCAGTACCAGTATCAGTATCAATACCAATATCAGTATCAGTATGAGTATTATTATTATTATTAGCATTAGTATGAGTATGAGTATGAGTATTAGTATTAGTATTAGTATTAACATTAATATTAATATCAGTATGAGTATTAGTATTAGTATTAGTGCAAGTATCAGTATTAGTATTAGTATCAGTATCAATATTTGTATTAGTATTAGTATTAGTACCAGTATCAGTATTAGTATTACTATCAGTATCATTAGCATTATTAGTAGCAATATCAGTATTAGTATTAGTATCAGTAACAATATTAATATTAGTATTAGTATTAGTATTAGTATTAGTATTAGTATTAGTATTAGTATTAGTATTAATATTGTATTAGTATTAGTATTAGTATTAGTATTAGTATTAGTATTAGTATTAGTATTAGTATTAGTATTAGTATTAGTATTGGTATTGGTATTGGTATTGGTATTTGTATTAGTATTAGTATTAGTATTAGTATTAGTATTAGTATTAGTATTAGTATTAGTATTAGTATTAGTATTAGTAAGTAATAGTATTAATATTAGATTCTGTTAGCATTAATATTAGCATTACCATTAGCATATTATGATTAATATTAGTATGCATATTAGTATTAGGGTTAGCTTTATGATTACGATTAGTATTAGTTAGTATTATCATTATGATTAGAATTATAATTAGAATTAGCAGTAGCATTAGCATATTAGGATTGGTATTAAGAATAGCGTTACCATTAGCATATTTCGACTTTTATTAGGATAATTAAGATCAGTATTATTATTATTATTATTATTATTATGATTAGGATTAGAGTTAATGTTAGGATTAATATTAGCATTAGCATTATGATTAGGATTATGATTATGATCCGGATTGTTATTAGAAATATAGTTATAACTAGAATTGGTATTAGAATTATGATTAGGGTTAGGAGTAACATTAACATTAATGTTATGTTAGGATTAGCATTATGATTAGCATTATGATTAGCATTAGTATATTAGCTTTGATAATTGTAACAGTAATGGTAGTGGTAATGGTAATGGTAGTGGAAATGGTAACGGTAATGGTTATGATAATGGTAATGATAATGGTAATGGTAATGCTATTGACAATGAAATTAGTACTATTGGTATTGACATTGGTATTGGTATTGGTATTGATATTCATATTATTATTAGTATTAGTAGTAGTATTGGTATTAACATTAGCATAAGTATTATGATTAGGATTAGGATAATGATTAGTATTATTATTATGATTAGAATTTGATTAGTATTATAATTAACATTAGCACTACGATTAGGATTATGATTAAAATTTCAATTATGATTAGGATTACAATTACTAGTAATGGTAATGGTAATGTTAATTGTAATTGTATTGTTATTGTTATTGTTATTAATATTTCTATTGGTATTGGGTATTAGTATTGATACTGGTATTGGCATCGGTATTAGTATTGGTATTGATATTGGTATTAGTATTGGTATTGGTATTTGTGCTGGTATTGATATTAATATTGGTATTGATATTGGTATTAGTATTTTAATTGGTATTGATAATGGTACATGTAATGGCAATGGTAATGGTATTGGTAATCGTAATAGTAATGGCAATAGTAATGTCAATTTTAACGGCAATGGTAAGGGCAATGGTAACGGAAATGGTAATGTTATTGGTAATGATAATTGTAATAGTAATGGTAATGGTAATGGTAATGGTAATGGTAATGGTAATGGTAATGGTAATGGTGTTGGTGTTGGTGTTGGTTTTGGTTTTGGTTTTGGTTTTGGTTTTGGTTTTGGTTTTGGTTTTGGTTTTGGTTTTGGTATTAGTATTGGTATTGGTATTGCTATTGGTATTGGTATTTGTATTGTTATTGTTATTGGTATATTAATATTAGTATTAGTATTGACATTAGTATATTAAATTTAGCATTATCATATGATATATGTAATAATATTATTAGTATTAGTATTAGTATGATTAGGATTATGGGTTCTTTCTCTCCTACAGCCGATGAAGACTACACCGGGTGATTTTTTTACCGTTGATCCACACACCAATGTGTGTGTTTGTGTGTTTGTGCGCATATGAATGGTAAAGATCTACCCGGTGTATTTTATTGGGTGTAGCATAAAATAAATTGAGGATTATGATTAGAATTGATATTAATAAAACAGTACTGGAATTGAAATTCCCGATGACATGCTGATTCTTGATTCTTTCAATTCATTTTTTGGATCTTATCGAGTTTGTTTATACCAATCTGGTGTGCAACCTGTTCAATTAAATAACCCCTATGAAAGATTTTTATCAAGTAGGAAACTTCTCAGCATATATTAAGGTAACTATGTAAAATTGTATACATTATTAAATAACAACTTTTAATTTTTTATTACTTACATGTATGGTTATTCGTAATTTGTATTGTACTATAAACTTACTATCGATTTCACTCAAGATTTTTTATCAAGGTAAATTCAGTGTAAAATGATTTTATTTCATTAAACATTTATATTGTTGTTGTTTTTTGGTAATTGTTAGTTATTTCGTATGACCACTGTACAAAATATGTAAGTTATTCACACTGTATTGGATTCATGCGTTAGGGCGGTTGATATAAAATGCAATAACAATAATTGTTTGGATCAAATTAAGAATTTGAATTAATTGGTCGTTATGGTTTTACAAGTTTGGGACCAACGATGTATTCACTCTTTGTATACGGAAAAAAAACCTTCGATACTTTTCCACTTATTTTGGCTTAATTGACCACTTACACCATACAAAATAGTTTTTTATTAAATATTTTTTCTACTTTGTATTGCATATCAATCATTCATCTTATTATTTCAAGGACTTTTTTATTATAAAATATTTGTTAGAACTCAATGTCCCGTGCATCGCACGGGTGAAATACTAGTTTAATCGGTAATCCGTAGTATTTTATAAACGTAAGCGAATTTTACTAACTATATGCATGCACGCTTTTCGGCTAGTAAATTCTTCGTGTTTTGTCTCGATGTTTGAAAATTATTTTCATATAGGTTCTCAGCTTAGAAAATCATGATATTTTAGGAGTCTTTGCATCTCTCTGTTCTCATCATTTTTATAGGTCTTTTGCATGATTTGGTTAAGTATTTAATTAGTTATGAATTATTTCTCACTACTGCACTAAAGCAGGGTCAGTCTTGTGTTTTCTGTTATAACTGGAGTTTTACTCACTCAAATGCCTTTTTTCCACTTGGAAAATGTTTGAAGCTTATTTTTGTGCCTTGGGGTACAATATGGTAGTTTTTGGTTCAGTGAGGAATTTATTATGAATTTTCAAAACTCCCTCCCCTGTTCTGGATTTTAGATTGAGTGACTGTGCCATTTTATTTATTTCTCCCAAATGGTCACGCATCTTTCAGAACTGTTTTAACTCAGTGATTAAGACCCATGGTAGATGATATGGTATTATGTTGGGGTCATTTGCATGAGTAGTTTAAGAGGAATTAATGTTTAAAGTTTATGCACTGAATCTGTCCGAATTTGCATTAGGTCCATCATACCTAGTTATCTTCTAGTCTTGCATGTACTATGTAATTGTGTTAATTGATCGATTAGGATTTTAGTATAGGGTGACACCCCTCTCTACCTCTGTTTTAAAAAGAAATTTTTTTACGTAAATTTATATCCACAATAATTATTTTTAAAAAAGTCTTCCGCTGAGATTACATATAATAAGAGTAATCGAGAGAGGGGTGTCACAGCATATATCCTTTTGTCGAATTAGATTGCTCTATTGAGGTAGTTTTCGCTTTCAAGCCCAAGAATGAATAAAACTAGAGTAAGTAGGACTTTGCCGTCTTAACATGATCCATTTTGCGCTTTGCCGTTATAATAAAAACATGATGCACGATGACACCTGAAATCCATTTTTTGTGCCACATTACCGTGTAGACTTGATTTTAGGCCCAATTTGCCAGAATTCGGCGGACGCGCGTTGCACATGCCTAATACAAGCTCTTTTATGTGATTTCATCTAAACATACCTCATTACTGTTTGAAATGGATATTGTAGAGAATCATCGTGGCCTCATCGCAGGTTTTTCATACTTCAGATGAATCTTCTTATGATAAAAATATTTCAGATTGAAGGGTTTTTTGCGATAATTAATGAGGCATAGAACTTCCGTTAGCCGACGATTTTAATGCACCATTTGTTTGTTTTATTCTAGGCGGCAATGGATCGAATTTTCTATAAGCACTTCAATTGCAATGACAAATTGGCGACGACTTTTGGAATAATGAACAGTTTTATTTTATTTTAAAATATAAATCACGTTTTGTGTATTGCGACTTTATCGTTGCAACTAGTTTTCTATTAAGTTAGTTGTTTGACAATAAATTGAGAGCATGGCTCTTTTCCGTTTTAACTTTTACCTACTTTATTTTCGTCAATAATATGACCTTTGAACCTTCACTCCCTTCTCTTATACGTTTACTTCAAGCTTCATCAGTAGAGTTTTTCTATTTCTGAATATCAACATGGTGTTAGTTTGATATCATCAAATCGCTTCCGCATATGTTATCAATTCTCTGTTCTTCATTCAATTTTTCGCTGATTAATTCGTTTCAAGCTCGGCCATGCCAAATCGCTCTCGAATCAATGATTTTTCGAGTCCATATTATCTTCATCCGTTAATATTAGATTGAGCTGGCTTAATTTTGGTCTCGCAGTTGCTCTCAGAAGATAACTTCGCCTCCTCGAGCCCTTTGGTGGTGATTTCTCTCACAGTCAAGAAAAAAATAAGTTTCGTTGACGGTTCTATCCCCAAACCCTTGGCCGAAGATCTTTCGCTTCTTAATGCCTGGGTAAGGAACAACAACATCGTTATGTCTTGCTCAGGATGTTTATATGGACATTCTTCAAGGTTATACATTAACTGATCAATTTGTTTTATCGTCAAACAAAACATTAGTTTGTAAATTGATTAAGTCTCTGTATGGATTGAGGCAAGCCTCAAGATAGTGGAAAAAAAAGGTCTCTGTATAGTGAGTTACTTCCTGATTTTACCATTTACAGAGCACTTATAGGTCGTTTTCTCTATCTCCCTCTTACGAGGCCATACATAACATATGTTGTTCACAAATTAAGCCAATTTGTGTCTCAACCTCGCACTCCAAAATGAAATTGAGAAGACTATAAATAAAAGAATAAAAGAGAAATTAGAATTCTTGTATATTGAGTTGAACAAAACAATACAAGAGATATATATATAGGTATAATAAGCAACGGTCATAAAATCTTGGTGGCTAGTAATTTCCTAAATTATATTATGCAAATCATCTCCTTGATTTTCTTCAATCAATCCTCCTTGATTTTATTCTTCAATGGAGAGAATCTTATCACCCCTTTCAAGATTGGCAGTGAGAGAGAGTGAACGCCAAGCTTGTGACGAAATTTTTCAAATGAATCTCTAGATAGGGCCTTGGTAAGAATATTAGCAAGTTGCTTCGTAGTTGGTAGATAATGGAGGCGAAAAATTCCAGCCGTCACTTTTTCACCAATGAAATGATAATCAATCTCGATTTGCTACGTGCGAGCATGAAATATGGGATTATGAGACATGTAAATCGCACTTTTGTTATCACTAAGAAGAATTGGTTTTCTTTCCAGTGTGATCCCAAGATCATGAAAAAGATATTGAAGCCACGTTAGCTCGGCAGTTGTAGCGTCTAGAGCACGATACTGGGCCTCTGCGCATAAACGTGAAACTGTAGGTTGCTTCTTTGAGACCCAAGACACACAATTTGCACCGAGAAAAATACAATAACCTATAGTACTTCTTCGTGTTAATGGACAACCGGCCCAATCTGCATCACAAAAAGCATTAAGTGTGAGCGAACTTTGAGATAAAAATCGTATTCCATGAGTTAATGTCCCTTTTAAGTATCGTAAAATGCGCTTGACTGCTCAAAGATCCTTCATTGTCGGATTTTGAAAATGCAGACATACAAGATTGACAGCATGTGTGAGATCGGGTCGAGTAAAAGTGAGATACTGAAGAGAATCACATAATTGACGATATACAGTAGGATCTGTTGGCTCATTATCATCGGGAAGAGGATTTAGTTTTATAGCTATTGGAATACTTACTTTAGATGACTCAAACATTTTTGCCTTAATTAAAAGGTCACGAGCATATTTGGTTTGAGAAAGTATGAGACCACTAACAAAATATTTAACTTCCAACCCGAGAAAGTATGTGAGTTTGCCTAAATCTTTTAGAACAAATTTCTTGCAAAGATAAAAAATAATTTGAGAAATGAGCTAGGAAGTATTTCCGGTGAGAATTATGTCATCTACATAAACAAGTAAAAGAAGCATATTAGTACCATGATTATAAATGAAAAGGGATGAATCCGCTTTACTATGTCTAAAACCAAAAGTAAAAAGACAGTGAGATAACTTTTCAAACCAAGCACGAGGTGCTTGTTTAATACCATACAATGATTTATGTAATAAGCAAACATGAGTAGAGAGTTGAGGATGCACAAAACCTGGGGGATGCTCCATGTAGATTTTTTCATTTAGAGTTCCATGCAAAAAGGCATTTTTGACATCTAATTGTTTAACCGGCCACTTCAAATAGGTGGCAAGAGATAGTATGACTCGAATTGTTGTGGACTTAACCACAGGACTAAATGTTTCTTTAAAATCAAAACCAGGGATTTGTGTGTATCCTTTGGCTACTAAACGTGCTTTGAACTTGTCCACTTCGCCATCTTCCTTATATTTAGTACGATAGACCCATTTAGTGTTAGAATAGGAGACCAACAAGCCAACAAGTGGCTGTGGTCTTTCGTATTTATTATGGTAATAAACAAACATTTATTCGTATTAATGATAAAACAACTTGGCATTCTATATCTTTGTCCCTTTGTCACAAGCATAGATATAGTTCTCACAGTTATTACAAGTACTAGTAATTGATCGTTAGGATCGTGAGACATTTACTTAAGTATTATAACTGTTAAACGTATTCCTAGTCGAAGGGTTACGCCACCAATGAGGATATCGGCCTTTCCCATTAAGAGACTAGCACT
Source organism: Erythranthe guttata (assembly GCF_000504015.1). The sequence goes on along the minus strand of NW_012193888.1, from coordinate 1,481,965 downwards.
TAGTGTATGTGTACTGCATATTATCAGTAAACGGTATTGTGATATCGGCATGCATAAGTGGTTGCTCGTAAGTTGACGAGTTCACTAAAATCCCTCACCCTAGAAATCTCTAAGTGGTTCCCAATAATCGAGTAGACCATTAGTCCTTATGACCTAGACATCACCGTGACTTCACTAGAGGACCAGCTGTATCGTGACCTGTCCCTGAGATCCACCGAGGACCGCCCCAAGGGCTAGTGTTCGTGCAGTCCGAAATCTAGTGGGAGGTCTGTGCATTGTAGTCGGGGATTCGATCGCTAGAATAGTCTTGGATGTCCTGTGTGTTCTGATAGTTTGTAATCATTCTAAGTCTCTGGCCAGAGCTGACTAAGTGATGATTAGAGAATTCGATTCTCTAAGTCATGCACATAACGATTACAACACTTAGAACAATCGCACCGTCATTGAACAAATAAAGAGGTCTCGATGAACCAATGCCCCTAGTTCAATCGGGACATATGAATCGAAGGGATCGTACTGTACGTTAACTATTTCTGAAGGTTCTTGCAGGCACTTCATTTGTATCTAGGGAATCATGACGCGTAGTTGCTAGACGCCAATCTTGATTCGTTGGGTGAGTAAGGTGAAACGAGCTTCATCTTAATCGTAACTCTAAGGGACGAGTTTTGACCACAAAGGGTTGTGGGCCCACGGCTAGCTTACACCTGAACCATCGAGGGTCACACTGCTCGTGCACATGAGATCTTTGAATAAACGGTCAGAGATAAAATGGTTTATCTTTGCATGACTGGAAGTCAATAGGATTGGGTCCAACATTCGTAATTTGGAATTATGAATGAGAATAAGAAAAGGAAAAGAATACACAAACATCTTAGTGGACTTTCTAAATCGGGAAGTTTCCAAATTTAGAAAGTGCACTGAATTAGAGTTTCCACTTTTAGAAAGTTGGAAATTGAGAATTGGCACTCGTAATGACGAGGCCATTATAATGATTCCGAAAATGTAATTTTTACAGTTTTCCGATCATCGAATTGAGAGAGATGAACAAGTAAAAGAACTAACGAACATAAGTTGTTGGGCCCGGTCCAACTTAAGCCCGTTAGGGTTTTATGCAAGACACTATAAAGACTTGATTTATAGGTCTTAAACAAAAAAAAAAAAAGATACACGGACTAACCTTAGCCGCTCTCAGCTCTCTCGGCCGATCTCAACCAGCGGCCACCACCGCCGCCGTCGCCACCATCTTGCCGGAATCGGCCATCCGTTGGCCGATCCTTTTGGTATTTCTTTCCTTTTTTCTGTTCTTCCGTTTTTCTAACTATTACGTGTCTAGTGCCATGTATTTAGTAGATCGAAGTATACAAGGTGAAATCCGAGATGAGGAAGATCGAAGAATCGAAGATGCGAGAAGGCAATTCTGAAAAACTGCTCTCGGATTTTCTGCGCTGTCCAGCGAGAAAATTCGCCATAAATCAACCGGCGATCGGATGGACGTGAAATTTTGGCAGAAGCTTCACGACTCATAAATCTACAATCTTCCAGTGAATAAGCATGGAGATATTGAAGTCAGAGCAAGGCTGTAATTTCAGATCAGCAAACAGGTTGGATCAATAGGAGTGGGAAGAGCAGCTAGCCATCTTCTCGAGTCTTCCATCGATTCACGCTTCAAGGACAGCGCATGAATCACACGCGCCGCCGTAGCTCGGATCATTGCCATCGCTGCATCGCCGTTGCTGCCCCGGATTGCACAGATTGGTTTCCGTGGCAATCTTGCTTCGACTCGTGCGCCTACCTCACGCTTCAAGAGGTAATAATTCGAATCCGTGTTTATTCGAGTAGTTTTTATTTAAATTAAATATGCATGTTCGTTAGTAAGCAAACTTGTATGATTTTACGTGACTACATGAAATTGTTTAAATTACTGCGAGCATGATTATTTGATTTAAACGCGAGCATGCTAGTTGATTTAATTTCGATTAAGTAATTAAGCATGTATGTTGTTTTTAATTTCACTGGAAGCGCAAAGGTATGCAATTAATTGATTTCAATTATCGGGCATGTGTTTATGTGTTTTAAATTTGTTTAAATCGCATAAAATTTTTGTTTTCTGCTGCGTACACGTGTCCGATTCCCAACACTGGTATCAGAGCTCGCTGCGCAATTCATTACGTTCGTTTTAATATGCTATGATTTTGTGCATGTTCGATTTATTAAAGTAGTGATTGTTGTATTATGTAATTGGGAGTTTTCGTAAGTTTAAAATATTTTTGAAATATTGTTTAGAATTTTTCCAGCTTTAAAACTGTTTAAAATTGGAAAAACGGATTTGAAATTATTTTTAAAATGTCGGTTTTTAATTTGATCGGATCGAACCGGCCGGTTCGATGGTTGTGTGCGATCCAATTGACCGAATCCACGCGGGGATCCTGGTCGGTCAGACCGGTTCTCGGTCCGACTAACCCGGCCCACTGATTTGGGTCAACTGGACCGGGCAGAACCGGACCGTTTCGGTCCGAACCGGTCAGATCGGTCGGCCGAACTGGTTCACTGAAAATAAAAATAAAAATAAAAAAAATCAGATTTCTAAAATTAAACTTAAAACAAATTGATTTTAATTTTTTGAAAATTATTTTCAATTAATCCCAATTAGATAATCGAGTCAACAATCATCTATTTTAGTAAATAGGTGTTGGATTAATTAATTAATTTAGATTGTTAAATTGATTTCAATTAATGGAACACAAATATAATATTGATTATAGTTCAACTTAATTAATGGTACCTTAACATTATTTGAATGATTTATGCTAGTTGAGGTTCTATAATTATTTTGAAAAACACGATAATTAATTAATGTAATTAATTATTTAGTTAGGTCGTATGTTCCTCTTAGGACAATATGCGTTTCCATATACCTTTAGAGAACATAGATGTAGGAATCACATAAACCAATCCGAACCTTCTGATGAGATAAAACTTTTTAATAGAATCCTTCATTCTTAATCTAAGTAAGAATTATTTCAAGCCATAAAGAAAAACCAATCTGTTGAATTTTTCTTTCCTTCTGCCAACTCTTGAATTATGTGTAGCCCTTTACTGTATTGCAGTAAGCCGTGTTAGTGGGTAGTGCTATGGTAAAGTTAGATGTAATTCAATCGACATAGCGATGAAGGTAACCATAGAAAAGGATTATGCTAAATTAATGTGGTCGGCTAGATTAACTAGGGACTACATTAGTTTGACATAATCAAGTTCTATGAGCATCTTTGATTGGTAGGTTAGACTTGACACACGACGATTTTGATATTCGCGAGATTAACTTAGGTCATTATCAAGTGTGAGGAAAATGAATTTAGGGTCATATTGTGGATATGATTGATTGTGATCTACCTTTGGGCAAATATAATCGGGCTGGATTAACTACGGGTTATATTTGTCCATTGGACCTAAAGCCCATTAAGAAAAATCAGTTTTCTCGTTTGTCTACTAGAGGGAAGTGGAACTCGATAAAATTAGTGGGCGAATAATTAAATAACATAAGGCCAAACATTTAATTGTAAACAATCATTTAACGCGAATCTCTAATAATCCTCTTCTCTATACCTCTCAAATAATCATTTCTAAGAATCCCATAATGTCAATCCTCGACAATAAACTCAATGGCCCTAATTACCTAGATTGGTTGCGTAGTCTTAAGCTTGTGCTAACCGTTGAGGGGCGTCTCTATGTTCTGAACGAGAGACTTCCCGCCACTATACCTGCCACAACGACTGATGCTGAAAAAGAAACTTTTGAAGCTTGGAAGAAAGATGACACTCATGCTAGGTGTTATATGATAGCCGCCATGGAGCCCGCGCTTGCGAGGAAATATGAGTCTCACTTGCATGCTTTCGATATAAAGGCTCATCTCGATAGCATGTATATTGAGAATATTAGGGCATCGAGGTACGCTGCTACAAAGGAGTTGTTCACGGCGAGACTACGTTAAGGGACTTCAGTCCACGAGCATTGTCTCAAAATGATCAAACTCCTTGAAAAGCTAGTTAATCTCGATGTCACCCTCCCGGCCGAGCTCTCATTGGATTTGATCCTGTTGTCTCTTCTTAGTTCCTATGAATCGTTCATAGTGAATTTCAACATGAACAAACTAGATCCTCCCTTGGATGAGTTAATGACCATGTTGGTCAGTTTCGAGTTCACCATTAAGAAAGAGAAATGTGTTCTCATTGCTGCTACTTCTGGAAAGAAGAGTTCTTCCCAAAAGAAGAGAAAGGAAAGAGTTCCCTTCCCAAACAGCAAGTTCGAAGTGGGTGGAGGTAGTGGGGGGCCCTAAGGTGAAAATCAGCAAACCGTAAGGAGATAGGTCAAAACCCCGCACAACTTTGGCACGCTAGATTAGGTCATGTCTCTTTAAGAAGGATGAACGATTTTGTTAGTGAAGGATTATTCTCTTTGGAGGATGTGAAATCACTACAAACATGTGAATCTTGCCTTAAAGGGAAAATGACCAAGTCACCCTACAAAGGGAAAATGGAACGAGCCGAGGGTCTTTTGGATTTGATCCATACAGACGTATGTGGTCCTGTAAGTGTTAGTGCGAAGGGTGGATACAACTACTTCCCTACCTTTACCGACGATTATTCTAGGTATGGGTATGTGTACTTGATGAAGTACAAGTCCGAAACATTTGAAAAGTTCAAAGATTTTAGACACGAAGTAGAGAAGCAACTCGGATGAAGTATTAAGAAGCTGCGATCCGATCGTGGTGGAGAATACTTGAGCATCAAGTTCATTGACTATCTAAAAGAGAATGGAATACAATCTCAATGGACTCCAACTGGAACTCCTCAACTCAATGGAGTTTCCGAACGTCGAAATCGAACTTTATTGGATATGGTTCGATCAATGATGGGGTTCACGAACTTACCGGCATACTTGTGGGGTGGTCATGCACTTCGCACTGCCGCGTATTTGCTGAATAGAGTTAACACCAAAGCAGTTAAATCCACACCTTATGAACTTTGGCATTCTTGGAAACCCAACTACAAATATATTAGGATATGGGGTTGGCCCGCTTATGTGAAGCGATTAGTGGGAGACAAGTTGGATAGTAAATCCGACTTGTGCTATTTTGTGGGGTATCCCGAAGACTCAATGGGATAAGAATTCTATTATGTCAAGGAAGCAAATACATTTGTTTCAACAAATGCAGCCTTTTTGGAAAGGGAGTTTCTATCCGATAGAAAAGGCAGCATGACAGAACTTGAAGTAGTTCAAGAACCACAAAGTGAAGTTTAAGCGCAAGAACAAGTAATCGAACCAATACAACAATCCACTAATATACCTCCTGAACCTACGGTAAATAGATCTGAAAAAGTTCGGAAAATGCCGGATAGGTTATTCCTCCTCGAGAATGATGAAGATCATGTTGATCTTGGACAATATCCAAGAAAATACAATGAGGCCGTATCGGATGTGGACATGGGACATTGGCTAACTGCCATGAAATCCGAGATGGACTCCATGTAATCCAACAAGGTGTGGACCTTGGTAGATCCACCTAAAGGAATTGTTCCTATAGGCTGCAAGTGGATCTATAAGAAGAAAATTGGAGCGGATGGAAAGGTATCGACCTATAAGGCTAGATTGGTAGCGAAAGGATACACTCAAAGGCAAGGTGTTGACTATGAGGAAACCTTTTCGCCAGTCGCGATGCTGAAGTCCATTAGGATTTTGTTGGCCATAGTTGCGTGGTACGACTACGAGATATGGCAAATGGATGTGAAGACCGCCTTCCTTAATGGAGATATTGAGGAAGAAATTTACATGGCGCAGCCGGAAGGCTTCATATCTTTTGGAGGTGAGCAAAAGGTTTGCAAGCTCCAGCGATCCATTTATGGATTGAAACAAGCATCCCGAAGTTGGAACATCAGGTTCGACTCAACTATCAAAGAGTTTGATTTTGAGAAGAATCCGGAGGAACCTTGTGTATACAAGAAGGTTGGTGGGAGGGCAGTGATATTTTTAGTGATTTACGTTGATGACATTCTACTCATTGGGAATGACGTAGGGATGTTGAAACAAACGAAAGCATGGTTGTCCACACGTGTCTGATTCCCAACATTTAGAACCAATAATATTGGCATTTGTGGGGCGAGGAACAAGAGTCCATGTTTTATTATGATGAAGTGCATCTATTTCTTCTTTCATTGCAGCTTGCCAATTTAAAAATTATGAAGCCATTTTAAAATTTTTGGGCTCATTAGAAGAAACAATAAGAGCACTGTCATGATCAAGTGTGGTGGATGGATATATGTAATCTTTAAGATATGGGGGGGGGGGGGGGGGGGTTTCTTACTCTAACAGATCGAGTGGATAATGAGGGCAGGGATTGAGTAGTAGTGGTTTGGTGTGGCGGAATGGAGTTGGGAAGTATTTCTTGAATAGAAACTGATGAAGTAAGATCAGTAGTTTCATGATTCTCGGTATTAGGAGAAGTGGGAGTATCAGGATGTGGTGGAGAGGATTGTCCTTGATTTTGTGATGTGGAATTATTTCCATGTAGCGAATTGTCCAAATCAAATGGGTCAAAAAATATAGGTTTTTCACATGATGGTGTTTCGGAAGAAATTTTATTTTGAACAATGTTGTGAGAATTGTCTACAAACCACTCATCTAAATGAGGAAAAGTAGTAAGAGATAAATTATCAGAAGAAAAAAACTTTTTATCTTTTGAAGAATAAGGAAAATAATGTTCATCGAAAACAACATGTCGTGAGATATAAACACGATTTGTATCTGGATCTAGACATCTATAGCCTTTATGCAATGGACTATATCCGATATATATGCAAAGAATTGTTTTCTTTGAAAATTTATGCATTCCTGGAGTTTTTAAGTAAGGAAAACATTGACAGTCGAAAGTGCGTAAACCACAATAATCGGGATTCTTACCAAAAAAATTAGAATAAGGAGTGTCCTTACCAGAGAGAGGCAGACGATTAATTAGATATATTGCTGTCAAGAATGCATCTACCCAGAGATTAAGAGGAATGTTGGCATAAAATAGCAATGTCAATCCGGTTTCGACAATGTGACGATGCTTGCATTCTGCCAGGCCATTTTGTTCTGGAGTGTATGGACAAGAAATATGATGTGTGATACCACATAAATCCAAGTGACTTTTGAACTGATTAGAAATAAATTCTCCACCACCATCACATTGGAAATTTTTTATTTTTCTATCAAAAAAGTTTTCTACAAGAGCCTGAAACTTAAGAAAACACTGAAAAAAGTCGGATTTATTTTTTAAAGGATATAACCATGTATAGCGGGTAAATTCATCAACAAAGAGCACATAATAACGAAATTTTTGTGAAGAGAGTATTGGAGCTGGTCCCCATTAATCACTATGAATTTTTTCTAAAGGAAAACTAGAATTAGTTGTCGATTTATTAAACGAAAGTTTTCATCGTTTCCCAAGTTGGCAAATACTGCATATTTTAGGTGTGGTCATCCACCGAGAAACGTTGATAACTTTCTTATTTTTCAAAATTTCCAAAAACTTAACATTGGGATGTCCTAAACGAGCATGCCATATAATCGAAGAAACACCGGGGGATTTTATTGCAGCGTAAGCCTGAGCAAGTTGTCCTCCTTCTATCGCATGCAAGTCCCCTTCTTTATGTCCTCTTGCCATGATTTGGTTCTTCCGGTCCTTAATCACAAATTTGTTAGAATCAAATGTGATAGTACAATAATTATCATCAACTAGTTTACTTACCGATAACAATTTTTTCTTAATTTCTGGTACTACTAAAATATTTTTCAATAAAAGTTTACCATGAGATGTGTTGAGCAAAGCTGATCATGCGTGAGTAATAGGTAATGCTTGACCATTACCAACAAAAATACAATTATTACCAAAATAAGGCTTTAAAGATTTCAAGTTACCTCCTTCATTGGTCATGTGAGATGTAGCTCCAGAGTCGGCATAGAAATTGGGATAATGCTCGTTGTTAAAGTTCATGGATGCAAATGCTTCTTGGATATTCTCACCTTCGGTTTCGTAATTGTACCTGTAATATCACTTGGTTGTGATATGATTTGTCCAGGCACAAATTTGACAAGCAACTTGATTTGTCTGTTGTTTTTGAACTTGTTCTCTCAAGTTGTTATTGAACTTCTGCTGATTTTGAAATGTGAAAGATGAACCGCTATTTCGAGGTCGGTTTTGTGTGAAAGAATTAGGACCTCGTCCTCGAAAGTTTCCTCTTCGTCCACGATGACCTCGTCCTCTTCCTCGTTGGCCGAAGAAGGCTTGATTATGATCGACTCGTTGGAGATCCTCTCGAAGATATACCTGCTCAAAATTCTGCACACACATAATAAATTGATTAAAGGATGGATAAGGTGGTTTCGACAAAATGGTAATTCGAAACTCCTTGTATTTGTCTCCGAGTCCTTGTGAGAATTGGAACACTTTGTCAACATCACTTAGAGGTTTGCGAAAAATGAAATTGAGAAGACTATAAATAAAAGAATAAAAGAGAAATTAGAATTCTTGTATATTGAGTTGTACAGAACAATACAAGAGATATATATAGGTATAATAAGCAACGGTCATAAAATCTTGGTGGATAGTAATTTCCTAAATTATATTATGCAAATCATCTCCTTGATTTTCTTCAATCAATCCTTCTTGATTTTGTTCTTCAATGGAGAAAATATTATCACTCCACATCATCAAGCTGCACGCCGTTTACTAAGATACCTAAAGGCTGCACCTGGACAATGACTTTTCTACTCCTCCACGTCATCACTCAATGTCAAGGCATTCTATCGTCCTCTGGATACTGTGTGTGTTTCTTGATGACTAAATGAGTTGTTCGACTTATGCTCATTCTTAGTAAAGATCAACTCGCTGACATTTTCACAAAAGTGATTCCCTTTCCAACATTTTCTCATCTCATTTCCAAGATGGTGCTCGAAGATCTCTCTCTTCCCTCTTGAGGGGGGTGTTAGAATAATAAATAGTTTTATTTTATTTTAAAATGTAAATTGCGTTTTGTGTATTGCGAATTTATCATTATCAATAGTTTTCTGTTAAGTTAGTTGTTTTATTATAAATAGAGCTAAGAAATGGTGATACGTCCATCCCTTAAATCTTTCATTGTGATAATCTTCTATAAATTTTATTCCCAATATTACCCTTGTGTTAATTAGCTATCCCTAAAAATTTGTTACCAAATAAAAAAAAATTAATTTTTTTATTTTTTTATTATTTATTATTTATTATTTATTTTTTTTGGACTTTATTTAGCATTTTTTTAATAAAATATTTTTTTTAAACAAAAAGATTTTTTTTTCTGGATAGGTTTACTACGCCGAATGTAACTATAGTCTAATATGACTATATGTGACAATATCAACTGTAGTCATATTCTTGCTTTATATTGCAGTTTTTTACATCTCCAACTTAAAAATTCTGATTATATAGTCTAGTATAGTCATGTTTACCAAATCATATAAAAAAATGAAGTTTGCCTATTATTTACGAAACCAATCCTATCAACATCCACACAAAAAATCACAATTTGAATCTTGTTATTACAAGTCAACTTGAAACGAGAAGATAGAACATATTTGAATATGACTACAGTCATATTCAACAATAGTCATATTCGAATATGATTATAGTCATTGTCTATTGCTGCTCAAATCTGAAACTATATGTTCACATCTGCTGAAAAAAAAATAAAAAAAAATAAAGAGAAATTGAAAAGACAGAAACAATTACAAAACTTAAATATGACTGTATATGTGACCATATTTGACTATTATGTAATGACTACAAAACTGATTCTTGTCATTTGGCTTGCACGTTGCTCCATTTTCATTAGTGCATTTCATAGCCACCGCCACCATTTATTCCGAAGTTTCTTCATCGGATATGCAATAATGCTCAAACTGCATATTTTCAACCAAAACAAATTTCCTAATTAAAAACAATTGGAATATAAAAATCAAACACAAATGACCCGAACAAATTTTAAATGGAAAATTTCTAAAAGCTAAGACAAAAAATGAAAAAAAATCTCACCAAATTGTGATACTTTCACAATTTATATACGAAGCTAGGAGGCACCAAATTCAATATCCTCCGTACAGAATATAAAAATATATGCTCGGAATACTCTATCCAAATTTCAGCCACATCCAACGGTTTAATTGCACAAAAAACACGTCCAATATAGCTGCTCTGAATTATTTTGTAACAAAAACAAGCGGCGAGTTTTAAAATCCGATCTATATTTAGAGAAGTTTGATTCCGATCTCCTATGTTCAGAAGGTATATTAATGTGTTACAAACCCTCTATAAAAAAATCAACTTGATCCCACGGTTAGATCTTCCGATTTGGCCTCTGCACGAAAACTGCTACGTCTCAAAAAATTGATTTTTCTCATCTTTTTTCGTCCGCTCTCCAGAAGGAGAATCGGAAGCGGGCGCCCGCGCCGTGAGCGGCTGAGTGGTCTCCATCAGCGAGTGGCGGTTTGAAGTAGAACGTGGATGTGAGAAAAGGGATAGAGGAAACGGAGGGAGATGACTTACCATTGTCGCTGCAGCTTGGGCGGCGCAGCGGAGAAACTGGTCTTTGTTAGGGGCACGGCTGCAGTGTAAATCTGGAGAAAGAAGCGCGGCGGCGGCGGTCTATGGATCTGAAGAAGAAGAAAAATAAAAGAGAGAAATTGCGAGAGAAAGAGAGAGATAGGGAGATATAAAGAGATAGTTAATGTAATCCTTCAATTACGTGAGACGGTTATGGAAAATAAATATTGCAATTATTTTAAAAACTAATGATAAGGGTAGTTTCGTCTTATCACATTTGTTGAAGGGGTTTCACTAATTAAGATTGGAGTTTTGGTGTGGGTAAAAGTTTTGAAAGTCAAATGGATTTAAGTCATAATATTTTTGGTTTGAGGGGGATTGCATATTTCCCCTAAATAGGAGCGGAGCTCTTTTCCGTTGTAACTTTTACCCACTTTATTTTTATTAATAATATGACCGTTGAACCTTCTATCCCTTCTCTTATCTGTTTTCTCCAAGCTTCATCAATGCAGTTTTTCAATTTCTGAATATCAACAGTGGCGTTGAGGTTGTTTGTGCGGCAGGAGTTGTTCGACGAGGGTGCAGCCGAACTAGATGATGTGGCAGACGGTGGTGTTTGGGTGGTGAGCTATGTGGTGCCGAAGAGAGATGTTTGGTGACCAAGCAGGTGCCGTTTTAATAGGAGAATATTCGTTTGGGCCATTCATGATGTCCAAAGAAATGGGGCAAAGAAAAGATGGGGAACCTTGATCTTAGCCATTGATGAATTAAAATAAACAATCTGAGATCACAATATTTAAATAAGGGTTAAATACAAAAACACCCCTGTACTATGGACTTTGTATCATTTACCCCCTGTACTACACATAAATACAAAAGCCCCCATCACATTGCATTTTTTTTCAAAATATGACGAAAATACCCCTACTCACGCATATATATATATATATATATATATATATATATATATATATATATATATATATATATATATATATATATATGTATTGAGCCATTTTCCACTATATATTTTACCATTTTCGGTCAAATTTATGTTGAAAGTTTTGGTATTTATACTTTTTTCTCCAAAACATCTAATTGCTTACATTTTTTTATTTTCTAAATACAACCTTTTATTTTTGCCATTTTGAGTTTCTTCATTTTTTTTCTTAAATGTCTTCCGGTAGTTCAAACATCCTAAGATTACAAACATCTTTACAATCCTATTATTGTTGATGATTTGAAATACCGGAAGACATTTAAGAAAAAATGAACATATTCAAAATGACAAAAATAAAAGGTTTTTATTCAGAAAATTTGAAAAAAAAAATCTAAGTAATTAAATGTTTTGAAGGAAAAAATAAAAAAATAAAAATTTCCCAAGTAAAATCGACCGAAAATGTTAAAAAATATAGTGGAAAATGGCTCAAACAAACCCTTATATTTATAAGTTTAGCAGGGGTATTTTCGTCATATTTTGGAAAAAATATAATAGCAGGGGGGTTTTTGTATTTCTGTGTAGTACAGGGGGTAAATGATACAAAATCCATAGTACAGGGGTGTTTTTGTATTTAACCCTTTAAATAATGGTTGATAATATTTTTGATTTTTTTGGCTATTAAGAGCTTCTAAAATATTTTTAGATGAAAAGACAAAAAAAGTCCTTTGCTCTGTGCATGTGAAAAGTTCATGAGCCGGATTTCGGCGAATTTGGATGGGTAATAAAGTCTATATGATAATTTAGCACAAAATATCGAGGTTATGTGACATCGTGCAGCTTTTCTTTGTTAGGAGAAATTAGCAACAGCTTCCCCCCATTTGCGAACATAACGGAGGAAAGATCCCCTTTGTTTTTGCAAATAGTGATAACCCCTTTGTCTTTGACCCAACACTGTTCACAAATTTAAATTGTCCAATGTACCCTTTAGTACCATGTTTACAATCCTAAATCCAATTTTCTTTTCCCTCTCAGTCTTCGTTTCCCATCTTCTTCGTTTTCTCATTCCTTTTATGTTCTCTCATTCGTGCCGTGCCGCCTTTACAACAAAAAACCAGACCGCTTCTCAACTAAAAATTCGATGGAAAAGCAAGATGTCGCTAGATAAAGGGATCAGACGACGACTCTTGAAGAACATTTGACGCGGTCGTAGTGAAAATCTACCACAGGAACGACGGCTTTATGGTGGGGGTTTTCCCCTCTGACGGGGTTCAGGATAGGTTGTGCCGAGAACGGCACAAACGGAGAAGCTGGTGAGGTTGGCGATAGGCTTCGGGCCCAAATTGAATAAATTTAACCCTATCAACACCTTTTCTACCAATCAGTGGTGTATAACAGATCGTCCGTCAATGAAAGTTTTGGTTCAAATGTTGGAAGGAGACAATGGCGATCTCACAATGCCTCCAAATCCATTTCCAGCTACTACGAATTCCGTTGGTGCCAGGCATTATCATACTGAGATGGATATATATATATATATATATATATATATATATATATATTTCTCTTTTATATATATATATATATATATATATATATATATATATATATATATATATATATATATATATATATATATATATATTTCTCTTTTATCTTCCATTGTAAAATTTTGGCCTGTTGAACCTACTAAATTGATATTTAATCCTTTTTTTTCTTCTTTTTTTTTTTACCTTTTTTTTTTGGAAAAAATGTTGTTGTATGAAACGGGGCCTTCTGAAACATTGTTTGTCGTAACAAGGAAAGAGTATTCCTAGTTATTTACAAAATTGAAACTCATCATGATAGCCATATATATATATATATATATATATATATATATATATATATATATATATACATAAATATAATTATCTGTTGTACAAGACAATATTAGCAAATACCAAAACCATACTAATCCCATATCTTAATTTATCATTCTTATTGATAACTTAAAGAATCATTACGCAACAAAGCTACAGAACCGGTTGATTCGGATTCAGTTCCCCAAGTATGATCATCATAGCTTGGAATCTCAGATGATTGTGAAGGTTGAGGAGGAATCATCATATTTTCATCTTCACCTTCTAACATTTTTAAAACATCGCTCATTGACGGGCGATCGGTTGGACTCATCTGTATGCACCACAATCCAACTATTGTAATCTTTCTCCTCATTTTTCTTCCATCATCATCATCATCGTCCTTTTCCTCACCATCGTTATTATCATACACATTTCCGATTTCAATGTCTTCTCCTTTATTCAAGTGATCGTAAATCCAATATGGGAAATATTGGCTCGATTTGTTTTCAATATTAGGCCCTGTCCCTCTGTTTAGCCCCAACATTTCCATCAACAACATCCCAAAGCTATAAACATCGGCCTTGTAAGACACCCCACCAATGCTTCTATTCATTAGTTCAGGAGCTACGTAGCCTATTGTTCCCCTAACTGCAGTGAGAGTCACTGTAGTATTATCTGTTGAATAAAACTTTGCCAGACCAAAATCGGATATTTTAGGTGTGAAATTTTTGTCAAGAAGTATGTTGTGAGGCTTTATGTCGAAATGCAGGATTTGTATGTCGCATCCTCTGTGCAAATACTCAATTCCACGAGCCACTCCAATTGCAATCTCGTACTTCCTCTTCAGATTAAGTGAATTACCTTTTTCCTTATTAAATATGTACTTCTCGAGCGAACCATTTGGCATGAAGTCATAGACAAGGGCGCGTTTGGATCTTTCTGCACAATACCCGACAAGTTTAACCACATTAACATGATGGATCCTTCCAATTGTGGCAACTTCATTGATGAAATCTTGCCCATTTGAGCTAGGCTTGGCAAGTACTTTGACCGCTACATCATGGCCGCTTCGAAGTTTTCCTTTGTAGACAGAACCGTAGCCTCCTTGGCCTAGTTTTTCTCGAAAGCCTTTTGTGATTTTCTTCATATCTGAGTATGTATAGCGGATTGTTTTGAGATTTGTGTTACTTTGCAGGAAGCCTTCAATTACGTCGAACATTGACAAATGCCTTCTTCGAAATTTATAGATCAAAAGGCCAAGCATGCAAGGCATTCCAATTACGATCCTCAGTGCTAGGTTGGACATAAGTATAAGAGCTGGAAACCGAAAAACTTGAAGGTATTAGGATCACTCACTTCAAATTAGAGAATCTTTACAAGCATTGAAAAAAAGAAACATATTGTGAAATAAGTTCATAATGGCCTCCTCACATAATTTTTCATAATACTAGTTGGGACAGTAAATTAAAAGCTTGCTTTTAGTTACATGATTTAAAAATTATGTAACAAAATAATATTTTGCTAGTTTATAAGAATCTTCATTTGGGCATAGTTTTATATTCTATATGACTCCAAATACTTTAATTTACGTAATATAATTTTGATCATTAATTTAATAACATAGTATTTCGTCATTTTAAGAGAATCTCCATTTGGGCATAGTCTTATATTATAATATGATTCAAAATGATGTGTTGACGATGATAACATGTAAAAGATTATTTCGTTGTCTCGTTTAGAATATAAAGTTTATTTACAATCGAGATTGAATAAATATAACAACTTAGTGTCTAAGTAATTTATCTATAATGATTACAGTAAATAAAAAATAATTGTTGTTTTAATTGAATGTGCTATCACATTTGGTAATATTTCATCATTGATTGAAATTAAACTATATTATTTATCGTTCTCAAACAATTACTAATCTCTTAATGACTACATACTTAGGGTTCATTCAGTAGTATATTATGTTTTGATGATCTAATTAGTGATATTTTGGAAGAGTTAACAAATTCCCGATATTTGTGCAGTTGCAATAGTTATTTGTCGGAAGTTAGTTATTGTTGGAAATCGACATCTCCAAAACTAAAATATATTATTTAGCGTTCTCAAACAATTACTAATATCTTAATCACTACATATTTAAGGTTCATTCATTAGTATATTATGCTTTGATGATCTAATTGGTGATATTCTGAAATGGTTAACAAATTCTCCATATTTGGGCAGTTGCAATAGTAATTTGTTGGAAATCGACATCTCCAAAATATGGGAATGATAACTAACCCCTGAGTTATTTAAGTTTAAGGCTCAGTCAAGTGATGAGACATAATCAAATAAATTAAGTGGTCGGTAAAACAAAGAAATATTATGTAACTTATTGATGGTTACTATTTTTGCGTGGGAGGAGATTTCAAGTAATGGGTAAATGAAATAAATTACAAGTACTTGAAATCTGGACAATAATGTAATAATTATTTGGTCGCGGAAATAATAATTATTTATAATCAACTAGTTGATTATTTTGTGAAGTACAACTTAATTGATTCTTATATGTTTGACTTAAATTTATAATTTTCTAAGATATTAGCCCACTCTAATGAGAAAAATATTTATCTCAAAGATTGAAGCTCTGATTGAGAAAAAGAATCAAGAAGTCGAAGCTTTTTGGAAATAGTCAAAGTGGGACTGTTGAACAGTTTGTTTGAGTTTCCTTCTTATGCTAAATCCAACAACCAAAGATCATTCAGTACGATAATTGAAGACGACCTTAAGAATATATCTAAATTTGTATGTAAGTCTATATTTTTCTTATGCATCAATGTATATATAGCGCATGCAAGAAAATTTCAAACTCTAAATCAGTTACGAATTTAGTATGGGTCCTGCGATTCGCTTTAAATCAATTGGTATCAGGGCTATTCTGATAAATTCGTAATCAATTGGTATCAGGAAGGTGGTGAAGGTTGGCGATATGGTTTCGGGCCCAAATCGCATAAACTTAACCCTAGCAACACCTTTTCTACGGTTGTTGAGGCTGTGCAAAGTGGCACAGCGATTGGTGGACCACGGGAACCACAACAATTATGGTTGGGGTTTGCCCTCCGACGGTGTTTTGGACGGGTTGCGCCGAGGACGGCAGGAGCAGAGAAATCCGGCGGAGGTTGGCGACAAGGCTCCGAGCGGAAGCGGGAGCGGAGTGACGGGGAGGGGTGGTTTGCTTGTTTTGAGGAGGAAAACACGGCCGATGTTTGGTGCGTAGCACATTTTGTTGGAACTCGGTTGGATCCATAAAACATTTTTATTATTTGATTACGGTAATCGACTACAATTTTAAATTTATTTTTTAATATATTTATTGGTTCTTTGTTTTGCCACATGTAATTGGGCTTGGTGACATTGCGGTGGTGCTTCTTTGTTCTGCCACTATCAATCTATTCTCTAACTTGGAAATATTTTGTTTATTTTTCTATCACGTAATCTATTGGAGATGTATAATGTTTCGATAGTTGATTTTGATGCTTTTATATTTTTTTGTTTCGACTTAATTTAGTAGTTGATTACTCTAAGGTAATAGTTGATTCATATAGTTTCGTAGTTAAATAATATATTTTTTAATTGTAGGTGGTGGACTTTTGCCATAATTGTTGTCATTATTGCATTTGCGGTTGTTGGTGGTGGACTTGTGAAAGTACTTTTTGATTGGTTTATGTTGGTGGTGGACTTATGGCCATTAATTGATTAGTTTTTTTGTGGTTTTTGCGGTTTCTTATTGTTTAGTTCTGGTGTTGAATTGTGTTGAGTGCCAATGAGGGCATTACAGTTGTATTTGTTACTTTTAAAATTGATTACATTATCGAACACTATTTTAGTAGTCGATTTCTATTATGGTAATTGTATAATCCTGACAGGAAAAAAAACTTTAAACAAAAAAAAAAAAAAACAAAAACGAAACAAGAAAAATGAAAATTAATTTAAGAAAACAAAAAAATATGGAGATGGTGCGTATTGAAAAGAAGATAGTTGAATGGTAATTTTTAGATTAAAAAAACTTGTGAGTTTAAATGGAGAAAATATAAATAGACCTCTTCGTATTAAAACAATTTATGAGGGGTCTATATCAAAAAATGCATATTAATTAAAAAGATTTATTAGGGATAACCCCCTTGTTTAGATTTTCTAACGAGGTAGATCCAATTAATTTTTTCCTTTTTGAGATACACCCAAATATGCCAACTTGGCATAATATATTATATAATTTCCCTTTAATACCCCTGTTTTATTTTTGAACGGCATTTATTTCCTTAACTACGTGATATGAGATTGCTGATATCTCTACAAAACCCTATATCTCCATTTAGTTTTTTAGGCGAAAGAGTGCCGCCGCCGGGTTCGCCGCTTCCACCTCTGACCGCCGCCATCTCCATCACCGTTGTCGCCTCCTCCATCAGCGTCGCCGCCAATAACCGTTACCGCCTCTTCCATCATCGGCGATGGCTGTTCTCCCGTCACCACCAAAGTCGCCACCATCACCTGTGCCGCCACCAAAACCTCCACCACCACCTAGTCCTCCACCACCACCACATCCGACCACCTCCACCTCCAAGACCGCCAAAATCGACCAAGACGTCCGCCGCTCCCGCCTCCAAGGTCGTAACAATCAATTTAGGAGTGATATCGTCCTTGGCCGCCGCCGCCGCCGCCGTCACTGCTCCAATCTCGGGTTACTCAAATCTAGGATTACTCAAATCTAGGGTTTTGATAATTCTTCGGCCCATAGTTGATTAACGAGATGCATAGTCGAATTATATCAGTGGGATAGTCTATTAAATGATATGGGATAGTCTATTAATATTAAAACACAAATGAATAGACTACCCACTGATATAAGTCCACTGTGGATCTCGTTAATCGACTATGGGCCGAAGAATCATCAAAACCCTAGATTTGAGAAGTGACGGCGGCGAATTTGTGTTTTAAAATTAATAGACTATCTCATATCATTTAATAGACTATCCCATATATCTAATTCGACTATGGATTTAGTTATTTGACTATTGGGCCGAAGAATCAACAAAATCCTAGATCATGGCGCCGGATTTGTCTTTTACTATTGATAGACTATCCCATATCATTTAATATATTATCCTATAGATCTAATTCGACTATGAATCTCGTTTATCGACTATGGTCCGAAAAATCATCAAAACCCTATATCTGAGATGTGACGGCGACGGCCGCCGGTGGCCAACGACATTGGGCATTTAAGTTACTAGGCTTCACTCCAAAATCGAGTGTCGCACCCTTGGAGGCGGAGGTGGTGCCGGTCGAGGTCTAGGTGGAGGTGACGATCTTGGAGGCGGAGATGGTGGCGGAGGTGATTGCTGGATTTCGGCATCTGGTTTAGAGAGGATTTCTGGATCTCTGTTGCCGTCTGTAGAAGGGGGATAGTGGATTAATGGGTAGTTGTTTTTGACGATATTATAGGGAGTGATTTCTTCTAATTTTCGAAAGGTAATGTAACGTGATTTGTGGGATTTTATTCAGGGCATTTTTGGTATTATAAAAAATGTGGGTTTCTCTCAAATGGAAAATATAAGATTGGATTTATCCCTATTTTTTGAAATTCTCAGGGAGTTATATCTAATGGACCCTTATTAAAATGGCTAAATCAAAATATGCTAAAATTTAGGTGACAAAGTGCTATCTATGGGTAAAGATATGTTAATGATATGTTAATGGATAAAAACAAAAAAAAATTTGAAAAGATATTCAACAATTTGATACTCACCTATGCCAGCCTGAAGAATGTACACGATCCCTGCACGTACACATGTATATGGTAAGGAAAGCAGCAGACACGGGACGAGTAATATAATAGTTTGATAAGGAGTGTAACCAATCTAAGCAAATGATTTATATATCATATTAATTTTCATATTATACTTCTTTGTTTTCTTTCACCGCTATTTGACTAATTTTCTAAATAAAAGAACTAATAAATAAATTAAAGATTAAAGACAAATCCTTAAAACATTGTTAAAAATCGTAAAAATGACGTCAAAAGTCCATTTTGGTCACTGATAAAATGATTACGTTACTTTTTATTAGGATAAACTAATGTACGTTTCAAAAAATTTGAGTTCACTATTTCAACACCAATTATACAATGACCAATTGAAAATTGCGGTGACCTTTAGGCTGGTGCTGATTGAAAGGAATGGATTGTATATGGTTAAACTGGGGAGGATTAGAAGTTCTGTAAATGAGAAGTGTTGTTAAATCCACCAGAATTGTTAAAACAATTGAAAAATGAGAGATACGAATTTGAAATTCATTACCAAATGACTGAATACTAATAATTCCAAAAATCAAGATGGTCCACCCGAGTTTGTCATTAACTTTTGAAGGACTTCTTTTGGCCTTATAATTTGACTAGGTTTTTTCAATAATATACACAAAAAGCATCAAGTGTAATATTCTCTTTTGTGACAAGCAAACCATTCAAGAGCTAAGCAAAATCTTGAAATTGCAATAGATTTTTTTTTCGGATAAAATACAGTTTCCACCCCTGTACTATGAAAAAGGTCGCATTCACCCCAAGTGGTATTAAAAACTACAAAGACCCCTCTATTTTTGACCGCCACTAAACATAAATTTGACGGTGTTAAATTTTGCAGTGCAATTACTCTTATATCCTCTCATTTTTTCTTTAACTTTCTCGAAAATTCTCAGCCACCCACCACCAAAATCAAGAAGTGGAGACGATGATTTCTCCACCACCATCACCATCGATCCCCTCATGCCGAAAGAATACACCATGGTCGCCGCCACCACCACCATTTGGGAAGGTTAGAATGAGTGGTTGTTGTTGGTGTGATGGGATTTAAACAGTTGTTGGTGGTCGGATGGGATTTAATAAGTTGTTGGTGGTCGGATGGGATTTGGATGATTTTTAGAAGATGATGAAGAGAAATGTTGCTGAATTTTTGTACTGTCTGGAGAACGGTGGGAAGAGAATTTTTTTTCTAAATAACGATGGTGGGATGGGGCTAGGAGGATTCTTGTACATATTTTTATTTTATTTTATAATATTTATTGAATTTCTATAACAAAGTATTCTTTTTATAATTGTTGTCATTTTATAAACTATTAGACCATATTTCATTACTTTTTACATTTTATAATTGTTTCTATAATTTAATAATTTTTTTTTTATCTTTTTTGTTAATTGTATAAAATAGTAGATACATTATATACACACACGCTATAGTTAAGGGATATAAATGTCCAGAATATTGAAATATGTGTGGTCAACGTGCCACATCAGCTTTGACTGACAGAATAACACGACATTTTTTTTTTGTACTTTTTAATACTACAGGGGGTGAATGCCACATTTTTAAAGTACAGGGGTGCAAACTGTATTTTACCCTTTTTATGTTTTTTTTTTCTTTAGGATTTACAATTGTGAGTAAAATTTTGTAAACTGAAGAGAACTTTTTTGTAGTTTAGCATATATTAGAGAGTTAGTTTACCGCAGAATTGAATAAGATGATAAATGAAGAATTATATGAACAACAAAAGAGAGTTAAAGAATTACTAACATTGAAGAGCATCGGCCAACCAAACTGGGATGTCACCTGCACGGATAAGAGCATTAGAATGACATAAGTGTATTGAATCTTAATCGTGTAAAATGTTAAAACGCGGAAGCTCATCTTCGTTAAAATGTTCAAGTGATGAAGAAAAATGTTTTTCTATGCATGAAAAAATAATGAACAATAAATGCATCGTCATAATTGATTGAATCTTACCGCAAAAAGGGTATCCACCAATTATATTGGATACACAATTCTCGTACGAAGTCAAAGCCCACGAAACCTCGGAACCATATATCAGAGCTGTGTGCATAGTTGAAAAGGAAACATTCTCTTCTATTTTAAGTGGCAGTGAAGTCATCATCATGAGGTCTATTTTGCACATATCCTTTACTTGGTGTAAATCTGTGCCAAACATTACATATGCGCGACTTTCATTCACACCATATAATTTTCTATCTGCACAATGAGAAGTAATTTCCAAAAGCTTCGAACCATTGAGTGGATATGGGCAGCTCATAAAACTAATCGGAACACTTTTCTCGACATAGGAGTAATAGGGATAAAACCTGTAATCGAATAAAGGGTATTTGGGGAATGAGCAACTCTCGATTATTGTGACATAAGGAATAGCAAGACGGATGGTCTGTTTGGTATAGTTGATTTCGTGGACGAGGTATTTGAGAGAATTGATGAATATTGAGGTGGTATTGTTCTCGCATAAAAGTTCCGATTGGTGACGACCGCATCGTTTTGGATCGGTTTTGAGCCTGAAAGGATAGCTAATATTGCGAATTTCGCCACACGAAGAAGGGGTGCAATTAATTTGGTTTCCATGGGATTTTTTGGTGAAATATAACTGGGTGGTGATGAAGAAATACAGGCATTTGAGGAGGAGACTTTTGCTGAGCATGTACATGTTTGTATGTATGAATATTTAATTTGGTGATTACTTTGAAGAGCTATAGCTAAGTTTGGGAATATGATTAATTGGATGGAAGAGATGAGAAGAGAGAAGATTATAGTAATGTGTGAACGGAGGAGTTTGTTTTTTCGTTATCAATAATTGAGCCAATCACCATCCGGGGACCACTCTCCCATAACAGGTCATAATTAGATGGATTAATTTCTGTCAAATAATATTGTAATAACTTTTTTTGGGGATAATTACAGTTTTGGTCCCCCAAGTTTGCACGTTTTTCAGTTTTGGTCCCCCATTTACCGCCGTCAACAAAATACACATTAGTGTTGTCACATTTTAACACATTTAGTCCCTCCATCTGTTTGACCGTTAAGCAGTAACGGTCAACGGTTGAATTTGGGGTTTTTCTTTGAGAAAATTGCAATAAGACCCCTGTATTCTTTCAAAATACTCTAAAAACCTCTAAAATTTTACACAGCCATAACTTAACCCATATTTCATCAATTAACCAATTCTAACCAATGACCCCAATTTTTCAAAACTCGGTAATGCGACGTTGACTTTCTTTTTAACTCGGTTGACTGTTTTGTCGATTGATCTTTTTTCCCGTTGTTGACCGATGTTGAATGTCGGCTTAACAGCGTTGACTTTTTTTTCTTGATTTTTATTTTATTTTTATTTAAATTGTTGAGTAATGAAAAAATATAATTAAAAAAAAAATCAAAGCAGATAATCGGCGAGAAAATAATATCATAAAAAAAAGGGTAAATTACAAACACCCCCCTGAGGTATGGTAAAATTACAAAAAACCCCCTCTTGTTTGGATAATTACATCTACGCCCCTCAACTATGATTTTTTCTTACCTTTATGGTGCCAAATTCAACATAGTCATCTAGATTCCGTGAAATGTGCTCTAGTTTGTACTCTTTGTGTAAAAAATACAGTTTCCGATGCACCACAAAATGATATATACAAGCTAAAAATCACATATTATGGTCATCTTGCTTCATAATGTAGAGTTTGAATGGGATAAAACGGGTGCAAAAGTGATAATATTCCATATAATCTCGAAGATTTCACTAAATTTGATGAGTTGAGGGGGGTGGTTGTAATTATCCAAACAAGAGGGGTGTTTTTGTAATTTGGTCATACCTCAGGGGGTGTTTGTAATTTACCCAAAAATAAAAATAAAGAAAAAGGGAGCAAGTCAACGCATCTCAATGACAGAATAATTTTAAGACAAAAAGAAAAGATAAAAATTAACGGCCGGTGTTAGCCCAAAAACCGTTATACTAGAGTGGTTCTCTCATTTCAAATTACTCCCCACATGCCTAATTCATCTTCTTCATATTTTCTTGGGAATAAATTTGGGATGCACTGGCGGTTCCACGAAGAAAAATTTGAGGGGAAGAAATTATTGATTTTAGAATTTTTTTTTTAAATTGTATTTAGGCCATATAATTTTAGATAAAAACTTTGTTAAAACTTTGTAATTTTAATATTAGGATACTAGATATTAATATAGTATTATTATTGTGTTATACAGATCAAAGGAAAAAGTTCGTAAAAAATCAAGAAAAATAAAAAAAAAAAGTCAACATTGTTAACCGAGAATACAATGTCGGTGAACGGCGTCAAAATCAATATTAAATAAAAAAAATTCAATGTAGAAAAAAAAAGTAAAAAAAAAAATCAACGGCGGTCATCGGTCAGCGGTAATGGTGGTAAAAATCGGGGTCGTTTGTCAAAATTGAGTAAATGATGAAAGTGGGGTTAAGTTAGGGTTGAATAAAATTTTAGAGGGTTGTAGAATATTTTAGAAGAATGCAGGGTCTGAGTGCAATTTTTATCTATGAAAAATTCAAAATTCAGCACTAATTCAGATGTTGACCGTTACTTATTGACGGTCAAACAGACGGAAGGACTAAATGTGTTAAAATGTGACAACATTAGTGTGTATTTTGTTGACGACAGTAAATGGGGGACCAAAAGTGAAAAACGTACAAACTTGGGGGACCAAAACTGTAATTATCCCCTTTTTTTTGGAGAGAAAACAAGTATCATCAGGTCCACCACTATCAATTGGGTTACAAGATTCTTGTGAGTATGCTTCTTCTTCATGTTATTAAACGGAGAAAATAAAACTTTACTCTGCCAATTTGAAAAAATGTCTTCCTTTATTTTGTTGCTTTTGTTCTTTCCACTTGTTGTACCGGTAACGAAAAGCGATGACGGTTGTACGCCAATCAGATGCAGTAAACATAGCCCGATAATTCGGTTTCCTTTCAGACATCAAACTCAGCAACCTCAGCGCTGCGGCTACCCGGGTTTCGATCTAAACTGCGACCACAAAAAAGATACCGTTCTTGTGCTTCCGTTCTCCGTAAATGTTGTCGTGAAGGAAATCAACTATACATCTCAAACAATTCTTGTTCATGACCCGGAAAATTGCCTTCCACAAAAGCTACCCCATCTAAACTTATCTACCTCATCCTTCAACTTCCTTCTTGATGACTACTTAATATCGGACTCAGCCATTTTTAAATGTTCCGATGCGGACAAATCTTTGTATCGCTTCATTCCTTGCCTTGTTGATCCCATTAACAAATACTATTTTGTTGATAACCATAACACGCGTTTATATCCATTGAATTCTTGTACAAAGATTCATGATATTTCAGCTGTTCCGTGGAGTATATCCGATAAAAACGGCTTCCGTTTGGAGTGGTCCGAGCCGACATGTGGCCACTGTGAAGCTCAAGGCAAACGATGCAGCTTATATAACTCAACGAGACTTGATAGTATTCATTGTATCGACAAACAACCAACCACAAATCATCATGGTACGTATTATCTCATCCCATTTTTTTCTCAATTGGAGCTTATTCAATTTACTACCTCTGTGAAAATCGAAACTCCGGGTTTCCCCCCTGTCATAAAAAATTAGCAAAAATTCCCTGTATTTATTTTTTAAGACTACATACTCGACTCATTTAAATTTTCTCCATTGACCGGTTGTAAAACGACCGAAGTACCCTGGGGGTTTCTGCAAAAAAACTAGGGGACCAAATTGAAGTTTTGAAAAACTTAATCAAATAATTCAGGGGACATAATTGTAATTTTCTGAAAATACATAATATTTATACATACCAAATATTGCTTTGAAAATATTTATAATTTAATAAATTTAAATAAAAAAATGCAATAAAAATTTATTAAAATAAAAAATAAACTTATTAAAAGAAAAGAAGAAAAAGATGTTGGGGGCAATTCCGTCATTTCACACAAAAAATGAAGAAAAATCGCAGAACCCACAAGTGAGACACACGATATGTGATGAGGGGGGTTGTCGTCTTTCACTAATGAATACGGAGTATTTGCTATTTTTTTAATGACGGGGAAAACACGCAGTTGCGATTTTCATAAGAGTAAATGCAATAAGCTCTTTTATTCGGTATAGATTATCGTTTGTCTAAAGAAATATTTTGCTTGTTGGTTACAGAAGCACTGAAGAAGCGACTGATTGCAGGTAAACAATTTCTATGCTTTTAATAATATTATATTATTCTAGTAGATGGGTTCTAATCTAACTTATGAATTATGTTTCAAAGGTTTTGGTTGCTTTCTTGCCGTGATAATCCTCGTCGCTTTCGTCCATCAATATATCAGATTTAGAATTGGCAGAGAGAATCAAATCAAGATTGAAAAGTTTTTGCATGATTACAGAGCCCTTAAGCCAAGTAGATTCTCTTATTCAGATATTACAAGGATCACTCATCAATTTCACTATAAATTAGGTGAAGGGGGTTATGGAGTTGTTTACAAAGGAAAGTTGAACAATGAAATAGATGTTGCAGTAAAAGTACTAAACAATTCCAAAGGAAACGGAGAGGAGTTTGTGAATGAAGTAAGCACGATTGGTAGAATACACCACGTCAATGTTGTCCGCCTTGTTGGCTTTTGTGCCGATGGATTTCAAAGAGCTCTTGTTTATGAATTTCTACCTAATGATTCACTCGAAAAAATCATTTTTCAAGCAGGTTCTAAGAAAATATCTCTTGATTGGGAAAAGCTAAAGGATATTGCGCTAGGCATAGCCAGAGGCATAGAATATCTTCACGAGGGATGTGATCAACAAATACTCCATTTCGACATAAAGCCGCAAAACATATTGTTAGACCACAACTTCAACCCGAAGATCTGCGATTTTGGTCTTGCGAAATTGTGCTCAAAGGAACAAAGTGCAGTGACAATGACTGCGGCTAGAGGAACAATGGGCTATATTGCACCTGAAGTACTGTCCAGGACTTTCGGGAGAGTTTCGTATAAGTCCGATGTTTATAGCTTCGGAATGTTGTTGCTTGAAATGGTGGGAGGGAGGAAAAACGAGGATCGTAATGTAAATAATACTAGTCCGGTATATTTTCCGCAGTGGATTTACAATCATATTAATGCGGAGGATAATCCCACGTGGGCACAAATTGATGAAGAAGGAAATAGTATAGCAAGGAAACTTAGTATGGTAGGGTTGTGGTGTATACAGTGGTGTCCGACAGATCGTCCGTCAATGAAAGCTGTGGTTCAAATGTTGGAAGGAGACAATGGCGATCTCACAATGCCTCCAAATCCATTTCCAGCTACTACGAATTCCGTTGGTGCCGGGCATTATCAAACTGAGATGGCTATCATATTAGAAGAGTAAATGATATATATATATATATTTCTCTTTTATCTTCCATTGTAGAATTTGGGTCTGTTGATATTGTATCCTTTTTTGTACCTTTTTCTAGTTGGAAAAAAAATTACTGTGCTGTGAAATGGGACCTCCTGAAGACCTTGTATGACGTAACAAGGAAAGAGTACTTGTAGTTATTTACAAAATGGACTCACATGGATTACATGTACATTCACTACTCAACATTTGTATAATAATCTTAGCTAATTACTTTTTAAGTATGTAACTCATAATTTGGCGGATCTACAATGCAAGTCTTTGTGATTTTGGATTGACAAAAGATGAGGTAACTGGAGATAAAGTCATATTTCGACAGAGTCAAGGGAACCTATTTCGAGATGACATTTTGTTTTTTAGATTTGAAATTTTTTTCTGCAAGAATCATATATTCATAGCTTCCCACGACTTCCACAAAAACAACATTTTATTGTCATATAAAATTTGGTTGGACAGTAGCTAGCACCGCGCCTTGCGCGGTACTCGAACTAATAATATAGTGGATGTTATATCGGGAATTCCTCCGCCACTATACCACGGACCCGAGTATTTTTCGATGCCGTAAGCATCCCGGGCACTAAAGTTTGAGCCCGATATAGAGTTGTTGGGGAAAGAGCAAGTCTCGTTTCTAAATAAGGAAGCATCGGTAATACGGATTGTGTAGTTAGCGTAGTTGATCGATTGTACGAGGTAATTTTGAGAGTTGAGGTATAGTGAAGTTGTATTGTTTTCGCATGAAAGTTTGTATTTGGGATAACCGCAGCGTTTTGGATCGGTATTGGGCCTGAAAGGATAGCTAATATTGCGAGTTTCGCCACATGAGGAAGGGGTGCAGTACTTAATTTGGTTTCCATGGGATTTTTGGATGAAATATAATTGTGTGGTGATGAAGAAATAAATGAATTTGAGGAGGAGGCTTTGGCTGATGATATACATCTATGTATGAATTTTTTGGTGATTAATTTGAAAAGATAGAGCTAAGTTTGGGGATGATTGTTTGAGGTTGCAGAGTATGATGAGATGAGGAAGAGAACACTATAGTGTGTAAATCAAGGTTGTAAAAAGCGGTAATCGGGTCCGAGTCGGTCAGGCACCGATTCACGATTAATCGGTGCGGCGGTGATTAATCGGTGATAAATCGGTTTTTAAAATTTAATATAATATATCTCTAGATATTATTTATAAATACTCGAAACATATATAAAAAAGATATTTAAACATAGTTATATCTCCATCATGTATATATTCTTAATAACATAATAAAAGTTTAATAATTATAAGATCATAATACATAAATATCCTTTTAAAATATAAATAAAAAAGCAATTTTTTTGAATTTACATTTATTCTTGAACATTTCTGGCACGCATCATTAGTTCTTTAACAATAATAATTAACATAAACAAAATAAGGCATAAACTCATATTTTCTTTTATTAAAATCCCAACTTTCATTTTGAATTATAATAACAAAAAAAAAAACCGATTTTTGCCACCGAGTTTGAGCCGCCTTAAAGGTTTGACCGCCTCAGACCGCCTAAAACCGCCTCACAGGCAAAAAACCGATTTTTCAAACCTTTACACTAAAATCATAAAGGTTTTGGATCACCTCCGCCTCGAAGACCGATTAATCGGTCGCCTCGGCCAATTTTTAGAACACTGGTGTGAATGGTGGAATTCTGTGTTTTTTTCTTTTTTTTTTTTCCTCTTTTTACGTAAATTGAGAAAATAGTTAATTCAGTATAGGACCACACCACACCCATCATCTTCGTTGCTTCCTTTTATTAAATGCAGTCAATTTTGTCTTGATTGATTTTTCAAAAAGAATTGATATATACTTTTCAAAGTCCAATCCTTGTGTAAATGCTATACTAAAGGGGTTGTTAGTAGAATCCCCACTTATATAGGTAAATTAGGTAAATGAGGATGGGCTGTCCACAAAAATGACCTATTAGTTGCAGCAAATGAGTTTGTATCAATTGATCTTGTAGGTTTATTCAGTTCACCTATATAATTGACTGCAGGTTCCTTCATTATAAAAACAATGAGGATTGACACATCTTGTTTCTCATTTTAATGAGAACCCTCAATTTATTTAGTTTAATAAACTTTTAGCAAAAAATTCAACAAAAAAAAAAGGCCGACATCGGATACCAGCGGATAACAGCTGACTTGCCAAAAAAAATAGAAAAATCAAAGTCAGAGCACGCCGGTCAATCCCGGTCAAGGTCATAATTGTTTTTCAAGAAAGCGGCCATTACAAATAAGCCCATTAATGAGGAATTATTCATAAAGAGATCCAGATAAAAAATTCCTTTACAAATAAGTTCACATATGGTCCAGATTTTTGTAAAAGGCTAAAATAGCCCCTCATACTTTAATATGCTCCAATTTCATGCTTAACTTAATTTAACCTCAATTTGACTCCAAATTTCACAAATTATTCAATTTTGACCCAAAACTTTTTTTTTTTCAAAAAAAAGAATTTTCAAATTTTTTTTTTTGCAGCAGGATTCCGGCGTTGACTTTTCAAATTTTTTTTCTTTTTTTTTTCTTCCGGATTTTTTCACCAGTTTCCGGCGTTGACTTTTCAATGTTATTTTTTATTATTATTATTATTATTATTATTTTTTTCTTCCGGATTTTTTCGCCGGTCTTCGGCGTTGACTTTTCACTATTTTTTTTTTCTTTCTGTAACATTTTTTTTCTCGTTTAAACAACAATATTGCTGTGATTGACAGTAATATTAACTATATTACTGTTAAACACAGTAAAATTAACTAAACTGCAGTTTAAAACAGTAATATTGCTATATTAATCTCTAGCACAGTAATATTAACACAACAAAACTCATTATTATTGTGTAATAGAGTAATATTACTATGTTGACCGTTCAACAAATGTAAATATAATAAAAAGCCAAAAGAATTAATATTACTGTGAGTGACAGTAATATTACTATAACAACAGTAATATTACCATCAACCACAATAATATTACAATAATAGACAGTAATATTATTACGTTACTCCGTGAATAACTAAAACAAGCAAAAAAGTCCAAACAAAATAATAATATTGATGTGGTTGACAACAATATTACTATAACAACAGTAATATTACCGTCAACCACAGTAATATTATCGTGTTTAATGTAATATTACAATAATAGACAGTGATATTATTACATTACTCCGTGAATAACTCAAACAAAACAAAAAACCCAAAAAAATAATAATATTGATGTTGTTGACAGTAATATTATTGTGTTTACAGTTATTTTACTGTCAAAGACAGTAATATAATTACGTTGACTTGTTAACAAATCAAACAAAATTAAAAAAAAAATAATAAAAAATAAAAAATAATAATATTACGTTAATTTACTGTCAACGGCAGAACAATTACATAAATGTATTGTCAACGGCAGTACAATTACGTTAATTAACTGTCATTGACAGTATAATTACGTTAATTTACTGTCAGTGACAGCACAATTACGGTCAACGTTTAGCGGCAGACGTAAAAAAAAAAAAAAAAAAAAAAAAAAAACCTAAAAATACACTAAATAAAGTCAACGTCGGAAACCGGCGAAAAAAAAATCGAAAAGTCAACATCGGAGACCGGCGGCAAAAAAAAATTTTTGAAAAAAAAAGTTTTTTAAAAGAAAAAGTCAAAATTCGATTTTTGTGGTTAAAATTGGAATTTTGTGGACAAAATTGATTAAATTGGGGTTACAATTAAGAATTGGGTATAAAGGGTTGGGTAATATTGTCATATACATGAATGTTTCCTTTATTTATAATAAATATTAAAGGGATGAGCTTATTGGTGAAAGAGATATAATTGCAACTCCAATGGGAGTATCAAATGGATTATCAAATCCATAAACCACCTTTTTGATATTCCAAAATTAAAATTTTCCACTCCAATGAGAGTATCAAAATGGGTACGTATTTTGATATTCTACCTCTTTAAATGTAAAAATACATTCCGGAAATTGAGTTATCAAAAAAATAACTACCTAAACATCCAATCACAAAATGACACGTGGCAATTACAAATAAAACCACTAAAAAACTTCCAATTGATTA
Source organism: Erythranthe guttata (assembly GCF_000504015.1). The sequence continues at coordinate 1,451,224 of NW_012193888.1, read as the reverse complement.
TTGCACCAAAATTATAAGAATATAATTGTAGTTGTACTTCCAATTGATTATTGATTTAGATAACCATGGTTGGAGTAGATAAATTGTAAATGGATATTAAAATATTATCTTAATTATCAAATGAGTATTTGATAATCCAATTTTGATGTTTAGCATTGGAGTTGCTCTAACCCCTAAACCTATAATAATAATAAAGATGTTTGGTTGGGGACTTATGCACAAAAACCCCTTCAATAAATTGTGAAAATGAGGTTTCATGTGATATATTTGTTAAAATAGTTTATTACAAATAAGCCCTTCATGGGCTAGTTATTTATAAATGGATCCAGACCATAAACTATTTTACAAAAAAGTCCAAACAATGTAAAGAGGTGTGTAAATGACTAAAATACCTATCATATTTTAATATGCTCCAATTTCATCATGTAATCCAATTTAACATCAATCTGACCCAAAATTTTACCAATTATTCAATTTTAACCCCTAACCCAAATTTGACCGTCGCCGCCGTTGACGGTTGGTCTCCGGCCTTGACTTTTTTTTTTTTTTTTTAATGTTTGCTTTTTTTCTCCGCCGGCAATCAACGCCGGTGTTCGGTGGCGTTGACTATTTTTTTTCTTTTTTGAAACTTTGTTTCTTGAACATTTTTGGCCCATTTAATTTGTAATAATACTGTAGTTGATAGTAATATTAAGTTTAATTAGTAATAATACTGTAGTTAACAGTAATATTAACTATACTACTGTTTAACACAATAATATTACTATATTGCTCTTTAGAACAGTAATATTAACACAACAAAAAAAACTATTATTGTTTAATACAGTAAATTTAATATGTTGATCATTCAACAATGGCAAACATAAAAGCCCAAAAAAATTAATATTGATGTGGTTGACAGTAATATTATTGTCAACCATAGTAGCATTACTGTAACCACATTAATATTATTAGGTTGACCGGTCAACAAATCAAAAAAAAAAAAATTAATATTAATATAGTTGACAGTAATATTATTATGTTTACAATAATTGTACTGTCAAATTATTTATTTGAGTGGTCTACCTCGTATCATTTCTCCAATTGAGAGTGTGCTGCTAATTTTCCCAAAATATTAACTTCATGCGCGTAAAAACTTTGAATGCTTGACATTTCCTTGCAATGATTGAGGAAAAATAAAACACTGAAGAATGTAAGATTATGCTATTTTAGTCAAATGAAATCAGAAATAAATGTATGGGAAGAAAATAGTTGAAATAATATCCAAAGGGTGAGGACCACCAAAGTTCCGTAAAAGTGTTTCCTAGTTGCTTCCTGCTATTAAATTCATTCCACCAAACTAAAGAAAATAAAAATTAAAACTAATTAAACCCGGCCCTTGGCCGTGTTTATTTTTATTTTCTTAGTTTATTTTTTCAGTTTATGGGGCAAGGGCCGTGTTTATTTTTATTTTCTTAGTTTATTTTTTCAGTTTATGGGGCGGTCTTTTGGTCGGGTCCGGGTCAAACTCGGCCGTGGCCGTGTCTAATCGGACCCATACTGCAACGGAGTATGAATATGACCGACTTGAAGATCATCGATAATAGGTACAGAAGGCCCGGCTCTTCGCTTTTTCTCTTGCCCACGCTTTCCTTCTACGATCGGATGCAAGAAGTCCCCGATCTCTAATACGATCCGGATCATCCGGATTGTTCGACTTCCTACCCAAAGCTTTCATCAAACTCTTACCTTTGCCCGCAACTTGACTCATCAAACTTTTTCCTCTACCTCCGACAATCTATAATTTAACATAAAAACTGAATTAGTATTTAATTAAAAAAAAAGTTCTCGTGTGAAAACGAGTGAGCAGATCTATTATGTTCGTGTGCAGGCCCGCGAGAACAATAGACCTGCTCGTGTTTTCGCACGAGCAACATAAACTAAGAAAATAAAAATTAAAAAATAATTAAAATAAATAGAACTCGTGTTGTTTTAGGCGAGCTCGGTGGAATAAGCTCGCGTGGTTTGACACGAGCACAACCCCCATGTTGGCCTAATACACGTTCAGATGCAATTATACAAAAAATAGATTTTTATAATTATACCTCAACTCAGGGGTGTTTGTAATTTACTCATGATTCTTTTAACCAGTCAATAAATGCAAAGCAATTGTTACTTTCTCGTTTATTTATTTTGAAAAATAGAGTTGTGTAGTTGAAAAATGAAAAATAGGTAAGGAATTACTATAAAGAAAAAGTAGAGAAAATACAAAACAAAACCAAAGAAATATAATAGAAAGAGAAAATGTGCATGACTTTTCATTATGTTATAAAGAAAAACAAAAAATCGTATTTCTGAAGTAGGGAAGAGCGTGATATACTGATTAAATGCATTAATTGAAATATTAATAATATTGAAATATCAATAACATTTTTACTTTATTAACCATAAATAATATGTAGTGTAACTTACTAATTAAGGGTAAAATAGGTATCATAAAAAAGTTAAGAAACTAAAAAATTTCATGCTTTTAAAGGTAGGGTAGATTAAATGCAGGTAGATAGATTATGGTTGATTTGATTGATTAATTTGCAAAATGAAAGGATCAAATATCAACATAAGAGATCATATTATTCAGCTCTTTCAAGAATTTAGTAGCTTCAACACAATAAATTTTTATTTTTTATTTTTTTTACAAACAACACAACAAAGTTCTACAATGGAAAATAAAAAAGAGAACAACTACTCTTCTAATATGATTGACATATGAGTTTGATAATGTTTTCCATCAATGGGATTTGTAGTAGTTGGAAATGGATTCGGAGGTACTGTAAGGTCGTCACATTCTCCTTCCAACATTTGAACCACATATTTCATTGATGGACGATATGTCGGACACCACTGTTTACACCACAACCCTACTATACTAAGTTTCCTTGCTATACTATTTCCTTCTTCATCAATTTGTGCCCACATTGGATTATCCTCAGCATTTATATGATTGTATATCCATTGAGAGAAATATACCTGACTAGTATTATTTACATTATGATCCTCGTTTTTCCTCCCTCCTACCATTTCGAGCAACAACATTCCGAAGCTATAAACATCGGGCTTATACGAAATTCTTCCGAAAGTCCTGGACACTACTTGAGGTGCAATATATCCCATTATTCCTCTAGCCGCAGTCATTGTCACTGCACTTTGTTCCTTTGAGCACAACTTTGCAAGGCCGAAATCGCAAATCTTCAGGTTGAGGTTGTGGTCCAACAAGACGTTTTGTGGCTTTATATCGAAATGGAGTATTTGTTGATCACACCCCTCGTGTAGATATTCTATACCTTTGGCTATGCCCAATGCAATATCCTTTAGCTTTTCCCAATCAAGAGCAATTCTATTCGAACCCTCTTGGAAAATGGACTTTTCTAAAGAACTTTTTGGTAAGAATCCATCACCACACAAAATCCGAGAAGACAGCCAACGTTGACGTGGTGTATTCTCCCAATCGTACTTACTTCATTCTCAAACTTCTCTCCATTGCCGTTGGAATTGTTGAGTACTTTCACTGCAACATCTATTTTATTATTCAACTTTCCTTTGTAAACAATTCCGTAACCCCTTTCACCCTATTTCTCGTTAAATGGATGAGTAATCCTTTTTATGTCCGAATATGAAAATCTACTCGGCTTAAGAGCTTTGTAATCTCGCAAAAACTTCCCAATCATCATTCGGTTCTCTCGGTAAATTCTAACTCTGATGTAAAGATAGACGAAAGCTTCGAGCATTATCGCGGCAAGAATGGAACCAAAACCTTTGAAATAGTAAGTCAGATTCTTAAGTCAATCTATTAGTTGCTTAAAAATATAAAAAAAGGAACACAAAAAATGTTCACCTTCAATAATTTCTTCTTTCTTGCTCCATGATGATTTGTGGTTGCAAGACACCGACTATGACGATCCCATGTCGTAGAATTATACGAGCTGCATCTCTTGCATTTATCTTCACATATGGAACATGCTCTGGTTCAGACCATTCCAAAGAGAAGTTGTATTTTTGAAATATTCCCCACGAAACAGATTTAAATTCATATGCTTTGGTACAAGAAGTCAAAGGAAGTGATTCAAGAGACATTCCCGAATCAACGGAATAGATTTGGCACGTGGAATCGCCAAGGCAAGGAATTACATTACCTAAGTCTCTTCTTGGTGGATCAGAACAATTGAACAGGGTATAATCGTCTAAGGAAACCGAATTATCGGGCCATCGTCTTTGAAACTGGTTGGCACACAATCATCATCGTTTCCTAGTACTAGTACAACAAGTGGCAACAACCAAAAAAAGTAAACGAAGGGAGACATCTGAAGTATGAAGATTTCTCTATTTGCTATTACCATTTATCTTCACAGTATTAAACTATTTTGTTCTCAAATTTTATTTTCTAATAATTTTGCTAATCAAGTCACATTCTTGACTGGTTCCTTAACAACTGACCTGATCATAAATTCGTTTCTTTTGCTACTAGCATGCATAAATCTAAAAAGGAAATTACTTTAATACTTTGGTAGATAGAATTATGAATGCAGGATTTCACAAAAACTTTCACATACTAGAGCAGAAAATAATTCAGAGTAGATTGGTAAACAAAATTATTATATTTAAAAATTAGGTAAATTACCAAAAAAAAAAAAAAAAAAAAAAACCGTCGCGTATTCATAATTACCAAATACCCCATTTGATTAATGGTTGACCAAATATTTTAACAAAAATGTGAAATGTCTATAATACCCTTCAGTGATAAAATTTCGTAAAGCCGTAACATACACCAAACTATAGTGTGGTCTAATTAGCGAAAAACACGTCATGTATCCATAATTACTAAAAACACCCCAGGGTTTGTTTTCATCTAACAATGACCCATACATGCTTGATTTCTAAAATTTTCTTTGAAGGCTTAAAGAATTCAACAACTTCTTGCAGATTCCGACGGCAGAGGTCATAGTGTTCATGCGGAAGCTTTTGGTGATTTATTGTTCAACTTCAACATCATATATTTTTGCTCTAATGAATTTCGAGTATATTTCGACAAATTTCTGATGACTTTAATTTCTAGTGATATTTATAATATCAAAATTATATATTTTTTATTTTTGATTTTCTTTAAGCAAATTAGAATTAGTTATTTACTTCTGAAACAAAAAAAAAAAAAAGAAAAAGAAAAAAAACAGTATATTTTCTGAAGGTGGTGATTCCCCTCATTATTTGAGAAGAGATACTAGGTGAAGTGTTGAGTGTAGATTTTACACTAAATATGTTTACTTTACGTGGATCTTTTGTTTAGATTTAATTATACTTGTGCTTTAATTGATAAATTTTTTTATAGGTGAAAACGAGGATTAAGTGTGCATGAACGAAAAATGATAAAGAAAAAAAAGTTGCAAATAAGAAAATAAATCAAATTGGAAGAATGAATCTCGCAACAGCTTTGGCAGTGTGCACAATTTCAATCATATCTCTCTTATACGAACTCCAAATCACCTGATTCCATCGGCAATGGGGAGCTATTTGCAACGGCTATAATTTTTATTTCACGGAACTTTCCAACTTTTGGACTCCAACATGGTCAAAATCGAAGAACAGATGGTGGGGCAATGTGACGGCAATTGAATCCTATTAGGTTTTACGACTTTCTTATCAAGAAAAGCCTATAAAAGCAACAAGTTTCTACACCATGAGGACGAAATTTAACACCACAAAACGCGAAGAGCGAGGATCGACGAAGACTCATGCATAGTTTTTCTTATTTCTTTTATGAATTTTATTTTCTTTATCATAAGAATTACGAGTAGCTAAGTCTTTATTTATACGGTTTTATTCGAATCCTATGTAGGATTTGTGAACACAATTCTTCGACTTGATTTGTTATGTGCATGAACTTGATCAATTTATGTGCTTTATTGTTATTGTTGAATGCATGAATCGGAAGATCTATTTAACAATTAGAACTGTGGTAGAAGAACATTTAAAGTGTTAGCATAGGAATATATTTAACCTCTTAGGTAGCCATTATTGAGGTTTGCTCTTAATGCTTTGTTCTAGATTTAATTGCGTACGAATACAATAATTCAATCTAGAATAATAGATCGAACTTGCTGTTTGTGAAGAGAACTCTTTCCTTTTTGTTCTTTTGGAAAGAACCCTTCTTTCCACAAGTGGCAGCAACGAGAACAGATTTCTCTTTCTTGATGGTGGACAAGAAACTGACCAACATGTTTATTAACTCATCCAAGGGAGGATCAATCTTGTTCATGTTGAAGTTCACTATGAACGATTCATAGGAACTAGGAAGGGACAACATGATCAAATCCAACGACAGCTCGGCAGGGAGGGTGACGTCAAGGTTCACTAGCTTCTCAAAGAGAGTGATCATATTGAGACAGTGCTCGTGGACCGAAGCCCCTTCGCGTAGTCTCGCAGTGGTCAAGCCCTTGATAGCAGCGTACCTAGACGCCCTAATATTCTCACTATACATTCTATCAAGATGAGCCTTGATGTCGAAAGCATGCAAGTGAGACTCATATTTCCTCGCAAGCGCGGACTCCATAGATGCTATTATTTAGCACCTAGCATGAGTGTCATCCTCCTTCCATGCCTCATAAGTTTCCTTTTCAGCATCGGTCGCAGTGTCAGGTATAGTGGCAGGAAGTCTCTCATTGAGCACATAGAGACGCCCGTCAACAGTGAGCACAAGTTTTAGACTACGTAACCAATCGAGGTAGTTGGGCCATTGAGTTTTTGGTCGAGGATTGAGATTATGGGATTCTTAGACATGGTTATCTGAGAGGTTAGAGAAGATGATTATTAGAGATTCGTATTAAAATGAATTGAAATTAAATATTTGGACTTTTATTATTTAATTGTTCTTCCACTAATTTTATCGGGTTCCACTACCCTCTAGTAGACAAACGAGAAAACTGATTTTTCTTTAATGGGCTTTAGGTCCACACTAGGCCAAAACGCAAGAATGGCGACGAAAATTCGCGACGAATTATGTCTCGTAGCGACGTTTTATCACGGTTAGCGACGTTTTATTTTCGTCGCCAGATCAGTCAAACATCGACGCAAAGTCAGCGACGGAATTACAATTGCGACGCCAAGTTTCGCGACGAAACCAACGATTCGTCGCTAAAACCGTATTTTCTAAAAAAAATTATTTTTTTTTATTGTTCGCGACGGATAATTCATATGCGTCGCAAGGCGTTGCGACGACATTTCATCTTTCGTCGCACGAGTTTCTACGAAAGTTTATATTTCGTCGCAAAGTCACTGAATTTTTTGGCGACTAAATAGTTTTTTCGTCGCCCGGATTTAATTAATTTGGTGGCGATAACGGAATTATATTTCGTCTCAAGTACTGATTTTTGTTTGTGACGATTTTGTTTTCGTCGCAAACGGTTTTTTTTTTTTTAATTAATTTATTTATTTTAATTAATTTTTATTACAAAATAAAATCAGCTGTTAAAAAAAATAAATAAAAAAAACCAAAACCATATTTACTCAAAAATATTTAAAACCACGATTACCAATTAAATATCAAAATACAACACAAACATCAATTCAAAAATTACATAAAAACTTGAAACCATAAATGTATTAGTTCAAGAGGCACACTAATTTCATCTCGTTTTTATACTCCACCATTAAAACGCTCGAGCAAGGTGTTCAAAATAGCTCGGGTTTCCTGCAATTGCTCTTCTAATCGATCAACTTTTTCATCTTTAACTTTATTTTGTTCTTGCATTGTTTCTCGGGTTTCCTGCAATTGTTGTTCCAATCGATTCACTTGTTCGTCTTTCATTTGCATTTGTTCTTGCATTGCCTTCATTTGAATCTCCATTTGAATCTTCACATCTGATGGTGTTGAAGAAAATCTTGACTTTCCAATCCTTGTGCTTGAACTTTTAATTCCAAGGCCTTTACTCTTTCCCAAAACCTTTTCAATTGCAGTCGAGTTGGCCGTGCTTTCGTCACTTCCATCACGCATGGTCTCGTCATAAACTCGCTCCAAATCAGCCTAAAAATGATTATGTACAAAAGTCTAGCCAAAAATTCGACAGCATAACATCTAAATACGAGCATATCCAAAAAAAATCCTTACCAGTACAGAACAACTTGACATATTAAAAAAAAAATCTATAGCCACACATCTAAACTTCGTACTTAATAAACATATCAAACAATTAACATGATAAACTAAAATATCCATATAATAAACCACAACAGCATATCCATATTCATAGATAAAAACCACATCCATATCAATATATCCCAACTAAACATATAAAGAATTAACATACTACCGATTGAAGAATATAATTACACTTTACTTACCGAAATGAGAAGTTGTTCAGGAGTTGCTGTTCCGTTATACGGCTCTGCCTCTCCTTCCTCACTAATAGATGGTCCGGTTTCCCTCAACGCATCAATGCCCATGTAGGCTTTCTTATACGTGTCAACCACGGTAGGATTTTTGCCAAACTTTTTAAACTAAAAAATAGATTATACAATAAGTATGTATTTTATATAAACTTAAATAAATTAAAATTATAAATTAAGCCACTTACATGATTATAGGACCAACTATTGATACTTGTTCGACCCCAATGGTGGTATGTCGACACTTTCTTTCTCGAGTCCTTGTATTTAGTGGACTTGGACTGTGAAAAATATTGCACAGATTAATACACATAAATATATGAAAATATAATCATAAATTAAAAGCATAAAATTTACCTTCCCATCATCCCCCGGAGTAGAAATAGAATGAAACTGATCACATAGCCTCTCCCAAGTTTGAGCGCTAATCCTATTCGGACGATTTGCCTTAGCAGCTTCAAGGTTAGGCGCTTTATCAAAAACCGCCTTCAATCTTTTATTTTTTGCATCTTTCCAACGACAATTTGCCGTCTCGTTGAACCAATTCTTCGTAGCCTCATTTTCAGGAAGTTTCCACGTTCCCTAAAAGGCATACAAAAAATTCCATAATTAATTGATAACAAAATAATTATAATAACTGAAATAAATAAAATAATTTGAACTTTCAAATACCTTAAATGCTTTCCACAATCCTTCGATACGACCCTCTTTCTTGTGCTTAGGCCATGAAATAGACGGATCAAAATTGTCCCAATGTGTAACCTCGTTACTAATTGCCAATAGACAAATATAACCCGTAGTTAATCTAGCCCGATTATATTTGCCCAAAGGTAGACCACAATCAATCATATCATTTATATGATCCTAAAGTAATTTTCCTCACACTTGATAATGACCTAAGTTAATCTCGCGAATTAAATATCTTTGTGTGTCAAGTCTGACCTACCAATCAAAGATGCTCATAGAACTTAATTATACCAAACTAATGCAGTCCCTAGTTAATCTATCCGACCACGTTAATCCAGCATAACATTTTCTATGGCTACCTACATCATTATGTCAATTGAATTACAGCTTACCTTAATATAGTACTCCCCACTAACACGGTTTACTGCACTATTACAAAGGGCTAAACATAATTCAACTGTTGGCAGAAGGAAAGAAAAATTCAACAGATTGGTTTCCTCTATAGCTTAAAAAATTCTTAATTAAATTCAGAATGAGGGATTTTGGAAAAAAGTTTTATCTCATTAAAAGGTTTGGGATGGTCGATGTGATTCATACATCTGTGTTCTCTAAAGGTATATGTAAACACATATTGTCCTAAGAGGAACATGTGACCTAGCTATATAATTTATTACATTAATTAATTATCGGATTTTCAAAATAATTATAGGACCTAAATTAGCATAAATCAATCAAATATTATTGATGTACTAATAATTAAGTTGAAGTATAATCAATATTATATATGTGTACTATTAATTAAAATCAATTTAACAATTTAAATTAATCAATTAATCTAACACCTATTTACTAAAATGATAAATTACATCCACACCCCTAAGGTATGCTTAAATAACTTTAAGGTCCATGTAGTATCGATAATTACACTCACCCCCTAATAATAGACCGTCAAGTGACTCAAACCAAATAAGTTCAACGGATTTGTGATGTAATTTGAAATCCCTTCTTCAGATCCTACTATTCAAATACACCCGAGGATGCAGGGGCGAGTCCACCCTTGGGTAAATTACATCCAACCCCATGAGATATGGTCAAATTATGAAGACCTTCCTATTTTTTGGATAATTACAACCGTCCCCGCAACTATGAATCATCTTACACGGCCACTTTTACGGTGTCAAATTTAAATGAATCTTTTAGATAATGTGAAATATTATCTAGTTTGTACCTGTTTTACCTGCTTCCAGCTCCACATTTTAAAACAAGATGATCGTAAAATGTGTCTCTTAGCTTGTAAATATCAGATTGTGTGCATCTGAAACTGCCTTTTTTCTTTTGCATAGAATGGGTACAATCTAGAGATTTTTTTACGAAATCTAGAAATTCCTATAATTTGACACCATAAGGGGGTGGTTGTAATTAACCGAAAATGAGAGGGTTTTTCGTCAATTTTTCCTTATCTCATGGGATGGCTGTAATTTATTGAATAATTTATCTCCTATATCATATCTATATATATCTATTTAGTCCACCAGTTTTTTATTAATTAGCCCACCAAAAATACAAATTAATGTCGTCCCAATTTTTATTAATTAGCCCACCCAAATTCAAATTAATGTAGAAATAGTTCTATTTTTTTTCTCTTTTTTATTTTCCTATTTCTAATTTTGTCACAAAAATGAAAAAATCATAATTTTTTTTCTTCAGGTGTAACAAATTTAAGTCCACCATATAACAAATTCCTAGACTCGCCACTGTCAGGAGCCGTCTGAATTGATGGATTTAGAGTTGATGAATTTCCTATTTTAAATTCCCATTCCATATGCATTCCACTTGTTGAACCAAAAAAATAATATTGTCGGCATCAGGTTAAATAAGGTTCAATATGCATTCCACATGCATGTCCGTCCAACTGGTTAAACTGCGACCCGACATGATTCAATATACAAAGGGTAAATAGCACCTAGCCCCGTTGTGGTTCCCACGTTGTGCACTTCACCCCCTTTGATATCAATTTGGTCTGTTTACCCCCTTGTAGTTGACCAGTTGTAGCGACCGTCTGATAAACCGTTAAAATTAGTGGAAAGTGCGGCTTACTCGCCCAAATTTGAAGTGGTTAAAGGTTTTCAAGTTAAAATATTATATTAATACCTAATTTTGTCCACATTTTCCTTTGAGAAAAACTCATACACCAATGCTTACTTTTTCATTTCATTAGAAAAACACTACAGATTTATCTTTAAATTATTTTTTAAATTCTATATTAATTATTTTTAAGATGTTATATTAATTATTTTTTTAAATTACTCATCTAAATTTTTTTTATAATCCTTTTATATTTTTCAATAAATCTTTGTCAAGTTAGTTGTACTTCAAGCCTTTTACTTTTAAACAAAAACATTACATGTATATATATATTATAAATTGCAACATTAGAAAGAAATATAAAATACTTATATTTATGCTGAAAAATAATTTTATTTCTTCATATTTTTGCTTAAAAAAATGAATTTTATATTTTTCATTATACTCTTCCAAAATAAACAACTATAATTTTCTTTATTTCTTCTGCTCTGAAAATTTGCTTTTTATTTTCTCCATTTTGCTAATGAAGAGGAAAGCTGAAGGGGCACAAAACTCGACTTGCAAAAGGAAATATTCAAAAGTAGCCCGAATTCATTAATTTACAGATCATAAAAGTAAAGGGATTGTAGTTATAATAATACTAATTTGAAGGGAAAAAACACAGTAAAAATCAAGAAAATATCTTAAATTTCTACAACAAATTGACTATTAAAATGAACCAACCTACCTTGTAAAAAGAGATTTGGATAGAGACAAGAGGATACATACCAAGATTCATGGAAGAAGAAAAAACCAAGAGAAAAAAAATCTAGTATGTACAAAAATTTAGCCTATTCTACGCATTCCAGAAATCTCAAGGGCACCCATGATCAGCCACTAGATTTCACAAATACGCCATTGTCGTTGTTCTCGTGGTCGAGTATCTTAAATCAAGGTGCAGAACGGTGGGGGAAAATAGCGACCATTGTTGTTTTCTTAGGATGTCCGTGTGCCTCACACGGAGTTTTATTTTCTTTTTCTGGAAGGGTCTAGAACAGTTCAGGCAGATTTGAAGGCAAGGAGAAGGAATTCTGATACTTGTATTTAGGTCCTATGAATTGGTATTACTTATTGATGATGCTTGGGATAGATCATCTTAGTGAGTTGAAGTAGGATGAGTTGGAAGAGCAGAGTGGATCACTGACTCACGAGCTTGATGACCTTGAGATACCTGCGATCATAGAACACATGAACTAGGCCGGGGGTTGATCCGGTGGAAACCCCTCCGACGCTCAAGTCAGACGTGTGGATAGTGGAAATAGTCCAGAGAATACATGTTGTAGTATTGCTCAGTTAATAGGACGTACCTTGAGGAATGAGCTTAGATGAGATTGTTGGGCCCAAACCTTATTTCAAGGTGATTGGGCCTCGGTGATAGTGGTCTTCAATATTGGGCTTGTGGCCCCGTAGGTAAATAAATTGTAAGCCCATTGGGTTGGCCCAATTAGGCATATCATTAAGCCCCCCCACTCTCGAGTCGATGTGGGGGCCATGTTGAAATGGATGACAGATTGTGTCGAGAGTAAAAATTGTAGAATTCGCTTGTTGGCGTATGGCCTGATAGTGTGCGAAAATGCGTTGGAGCGTGTTTCGGAGGGGCGTGCAGGCGCGTAACGCGACCAATTTGTCGCGATTTAAGTTACTTGAGTCATCGGTTTTGTCCCGCGACGATGTGGTAGCACGGATCGAGTTATCTCCTCGTGGGAGTTGTTATTTATTGACGTTGTCAATGGTTTGACGCGTTACTTGTATGTGTTCACATATAGCCTTGTGCGTGATGTACTTGATGAGTGGATCAGGCTCTCAAGATTTTGTTTTAATGGGGATCGTGCCCCTTGTTAGACCTCGTGGGTCGTAAGTATGTTTGGACCGTGGCCACATTTTAATGAAGGACCCGTCGAAGACAAGTAGAGAAATTTGAGTAATCGAGCTGGCCATGCTATATAGATTCCCATAATATCTCTACGTGTTTCTAGGGTTGTTATCGTGCTAACTTGACCTTGTGATTGTGTAGTGAATTGTGAGCGAGTAGTCTCCTCGAGAGAACTGTCTCGCAACGAAGTTGTTGGGGCGTTGGATGACGGGCGACTGAGGAGCTTGCGGATTGAGTTCGCATTGAGCGAGTTGTCTCCTCGTTGGAGTTGTCTCGCAACGAGTCTTATTACCGAGCGAGGTGGCTCTTCATGGGAGTTGCCTTGCAACGAGTTCGTAGTGTCGAGCGAGTTGGCTACTCGTGGGAGTTTTCTCGCTGCGGGTTGTAGTACTGAGCGAGTTGGCTCCTCGTGGGAGTTGTCTCACTACGGGTTCGTAGTAGCGAGCGAGTTGTCTCCTTGCTGGAGTTGTCTCACAACGGGTTGTAGGACCGAGCGAGTTGGCTCCTCGTGGGAGTTGTCTCGCAATGGGTTGTAGGACCGAGCGAGTTGGCTCCTCGTCGAAGTTTTCTCGCTATGGGTTGTAGGATCGAGCGAGTTATCTCCTCGTGGGAGTTGTCTCGCTACGGGTTGTAGGACCGAGTGAGTTGCCTCCTCGTGGGAGTTGTCTCGCAAGCCCCCCACTCTCGATTCGATGTGGGAGGCAAGTCGAAAAGAGTACCGGATCGTGTCGAGAGTAGATCGATGTTGTGGTGTACCGTTAATTGTTGGCGTGACGTGGGGAAATAATAATTTATTTTATCCATTTGGAATATCGCGTGATTTAGTGGAATGCGGCGAAATTCGCACGCAATTTGGTGAAGCGCGTCAAAATTTGCACGCGATTTGGTGAAGCGCGTAGGAGACCGCGTGAAGAAAGCTACGCGCGATTGGATGGAGAGCTGACGCGCGATGGGAGGGGAGCTGAGGGGCTGACGCGCGCGTTGGGAAGCGCGCAATGGGAGTGGAAACGTCAGCCGCGCGATGTGATGTTCCCTTGAGACGCGCGCGACTTGGCAGCTGTGTGTCGCCACGCGCGCGCCCTGCCTTTGGGCGCGTGACAGACCCCCGCCCGTGCCGTGCACGTGCTATGCCTTCTCAACTTTTTTTTTTTTTTGTAATTTATGGCGCGCACGCCCCGAGGCAGGAAAAGACAGCCCATGTGGGGCTGACACGCCTTGGATGGCATGCGGCTTGGAAGAGGCGCGTAGGCGACTTCGCTGTTTTTTTTTTTGTTTTTGCCTCGGATAGCATGTCGGCGATTTTTTGCCCCACGAAGCGTGTCAGGCGCGTGCCTCGGGAAGCGTGATCGCGCGGGCCTCGAGAAACGTGCCTGAGATTTTCTGCATCGGGAGTCGTGCCCGCGAATTTTGGCCACAGAAAGCGTGTCAGGCGTGCTTCTCGGGAAGCGTGCCGGATGCGCGCCTCGGGAAGCATGCCAACGCGCGCCTCAGGAAACGTGCCCGAGATCTTTTGCATCGGGAAGCGTGTCGGGCACGTGCCTCGGGAAACGTTCCGGGGGCGCGCGCCTCGGGAAAGTGTTTTGGGGCGCGCGCCTCGAGAAGGTGTTTCGGGGCGCGCGCCTCGGGAAGCGTGCCTGCGCGCGCCTCGGGAACGTGCCCGAGATTTTCTATATCGGGAAGCGTGTCGGGAGCGCGCCTCGGAAAGCATGTCGGGGCGCGCGCCTCGGGAAGCGTCCCCATGACTTTTTTCCTCTGAAAGCGTGTCGGGCGCGCTCTTCAGGGAGGGTGCACGCGCGCGCCTCAGGAAACGTGCCCCAGATTTTTTGCATCGGAAAGCGTGCCGGGCGCACGCCTCAGGAGTCGTGCCACGCCCTTGCCTCGGGAAGCGTGACCCCCCCGCGCGCCTTGGGAGACGTGCCCAAGATTTTTTTTTTTTTAAGCTTGTTGATATCCGCCCCATTTGGAGATTTCTTATCCTTTGGGTAGAGAGATGATACGCAACTCTTGGGATGAAATGTCTAACTCTTTTGGCTAGAAATGTAAGAGGGTGTATCATCCTTAAGATGAGATGTCCAACCAATGGTATGCGTAATGTACTTGAGGAGGGGATCAGACTCTCAAGATTTTTTTTTTCTTGATGGAGGACCAGTGGAAAACAAGTAGATACATTTGAGTAATCAAGCTGGCCAGGCTATATAGATTCCCATAATATTTCTAAGTGTGTCTAGGGAGAGCGCGGATTTGGAACGCATGCGCGGATGCGGATGTGGAGCGCGCGGAAGTATAGCATATGTGCGGATACTGATGTGGACCGCGCGGATGTGGACGCGTGAGTGCGGATGCGGAGCATATGCGTAGATGCGGAGAGCTCGGATGTGGAGCGCATGCGGATGTGGAGCACATGCGCGGATGCAGAGAGCGCGGATGGGGAGCCCATGCGTAGATGCGGAGTGGAGCTCGCAGATGTGGAGCCCATCCGCACGGAACTGGAGCACATGCGCGGATGCGAATGTCGATGCGGATCGCATGCTCGTCGCTAGCGGCGCGAGGTTGGGGATGTGTTATCCTTGGAGTAGAGAGACCATACTCAACTCTCGCGATGAGATGTGAAATTGTTGGAGTTCAAAGGTAGGGATGATGTACCACCCTTGTGACGAGATGTCCAACCATTTGGATGAGATGCCCAATCTTGAGGTGGGATAGCCCCCACCTTAGGTGAGGCGATCACGAACCATGTTATGGTTTTGAAGAACTCCAAGTGTCTTTGGCATCATTGGAATGAGGAGCTCGTAAGGGCGAGGCGTTGGGTCTCCGAGGTGAACATGGGCGATGTTGCGTAGTTTGCGCTTCTCGGCAATGTTGCACAGTTCGCGCTTCTCCGCGATGAGTGAGTTGTTGTAATCGGAATTGAAGATTCGAAGTAGATGCCCACGACACACTCGCTTGGTGGGCGTTACCTTATAGTGGTGGTTGTGGTACGGCTGGAGCCGCATGAGGGGCGTTGACTCCTTCTATGGCGATGTATGGTGTCACTACTTCAGTGGCAGCAGGAGTTGAATCTTCCGTGATCATGCGCTGAAGGTTCTCTTCGGTTATCTGAACCGTTCGAGAAGCAAGGAGAAGTTGATCCTGTTGAGGATCCAGTGGGGCCTCGCGAGGAGCATTGGTTCCTACAATAGCGATGTATGGTGCCACTGCTTTAGTGACAGTGGCAGCACGAGTTGAATCTTCTGCGATCATACGCTGAAGGTCCTCTTCGGTTATCTGAACCGTTCGAGGAGCAAGGAGAAGTTGATTATGTTGAGGACCAAGTAGGGCCTCGCGATGGGAGTGTTCGCTTCCTTTGCGATGATGTATGGTGCCACTGCTTCAGTGGCCCGAGTTGAAGCTTCCGCGATCGTACGCTGAAGGTCCTCATCGGTTATCTGAACCGTTAGAGGAGAAAGTAGAAGTTGATTTTGTTGAAGCTTCTGCGATCATACGTTGAAGGTCCTCATCGGTTATCTGAACCGTTAGAGGAGCAAGTAGAAGTTGATTTTGTTGAAGCTTCTGCGATCATACGCTGAAGGTCCTCATCGGTTATCCGAACCGTTAGAGGAGCAAGTAGAAGTTGATTTTGTTGAAGTTTTTGCGATCATATGCTGAAGGTCCTCTTCGATTATCTGAACAGTTCGAGGGGGGCCGAATGTAGGCCCCCAGGGAGTCGATAACCCTTGGCGAACGAAATGTTGTGGGGGCACTGTAAACCCCCTGGGGGTCGATAACCCTTGGCGAACGAAATGTTTAGGGGGAACAGTAAACCCCCAGCGAGTCGATAACCCTTGGCGTACGAAATGTTTTGGAGGCCCTATAAAACCCCCAGGGAGTCGATAACCCTTGGCGAACGAAATGTTTTGGGGGTAAGAGGTAAGCCCCCATGGAGTCTATAAACCTTGTTAGCGTTGAAGGGCCTCATCGGTTGTCTGAACCGATCGAGGGGCGGGAAAAAGTGAATCCTGTTGAGGATCTAGTGGGACATCCGAGGAAGGTCTCGTGGTGGATCCCGAGTACGAGCAGGAGGAAGTGGCAAGCCAGAGCCTCCACGAGGTGGGAGGTCGTTAGCAGTGTCACACTCCCCCTGGGCAAATGTCTCAAGGTCACCGTGCGCGCTACGTGATTATGTCTACCTTCCCACAGACGGCGCCAAAATGATGATGCTTGGGATAGATGAACTTAGTGAGTTGAAGTAGGATGAGCTGGAAGAGCAGAGTGGATCACTGGCTCACGAGCTTGATGACCTTGAGATACCTGCGATCATAGAACACGTGAACTGGGCCGGGGGTTGATCCGGCGGAAACCCCTCATACGCTCAAGTCAGACGTGCGGATAGTGAAAATAGTCCAGAGGATACATGTTGTAGTATTGCCCAGTTAATAGGACGTACCTTGAGCAATGAGTTCAAACATTTATTTATAGCTTAGATGAGAGCTTAGATGAGATTGTTGGGCCCAAACCTTATTTGAAGGTGATTGGGTCTCGGTGATAGTGTTCTTCAATATTGGGCTCGTGGCCCCGTAGGTAAATAAATTGTAAGCCCATTGGGTTGGCCCAATTAGGCATATCATTAAGCCCCCCAACTCTCGAGTCGATGTGGGGGCCATGTTGAAATGGATGACAGATCGTGTCTAAAAATAAAAGGTACGCTTCCGTGTTTATGTTTCTGTATAATTCTCGTTGATTCAAGCATGTTGGTTCTTGGTAATTCGTAGATATAATTTCTAACAAGTGGTATCAGAGCCACCATGTTATAGATCATGGGGAATTTACGAATTATTAAATTCTCTTATGCCTTCGTTGTCATATAAAACTTGTTTTCAAGAATTCAGATTCTGTAATTATGTTGAAAAGAAATTTAGGGTTGACGTTTGTGGAATATTTAATGAATGTCATAATTGGGTTTTATCAATTTGGTGGGATTATCAAATTGTTGTTTAATGGAAAAATTACAATTTATGTCCCTAAACTTTATCACTAAAACGATTTATATCCTGAAACTTTTTCATCAACGAAATATGTTCTCAAACTTACCACTTTTTAATAATTTATGTTGTGCCGTCAACTCCATAAGTTAACTTGGACGGAAATATTACGTGTGGTGCACGTGATATCATCTAGCCGTTAAATGCTGATATGGCGGACACACTGAGATGATGTGGCCGAAAAAGTGACATGGAGGGACATGTGGTTCTCTCCCTCTAGTTCACTTTTAAAATTCCAAATTTGTAATTAAAATCCCGAGTTTCGCATTCCGCCTATTTCATTGAACCGAATGCATAAACCCTACCCTCAGATTCTACTCATATTCTACACTACAACATACAATTTGATTGAAATCAAAACTAGCACCTCCCAAATCCCCATAACGAAGTTCAAAGATATCAACTTCGAAGAAACTTACTAAAATTGAAAATTGTTGCTCCATTGTGATGTTCTACCTCCACAAATGTTTGAAATTTGCGAAATTATGGTTGGGCAATCTTATTGTTGCGGAATTTCACCTCAATTTGGTGCTTCATACGAGAAATTTAGGGGTTAGGGTTTATGCATTCGTTTCAATGAAATAGGGGATTGAAATAAAGGGAGACAACTACATCTCGTTCCATGTCATTTTTTCGGCCGCATCATCTCAGTGTGTCAGCCATATCAGCATTTAACGGCCAGATCGACATCACGTGCGCCACATCTGATATTTCCGTCCAAGTTAACTGACGGAGTTGACGGCATAATATAAATTGTTACAAAGTGGTAAGTTTGAGGACATATTTTGTGGATGAAAAATTTTGAGAACTTTAATCGTTTTAGTGGTAAAGTTTAGGGACACAAACTGTAATTTTCCCTTATTTGATTGATCCTGCTGTGGCCGAAGTTTTTCAACTTCAATAATTGTGGATTAATCGAATTAAGGTTTACAAACAAAATCTGAAATTAAGAATTAAGGATTGTTTAAGGGAAGAAATCTGAAATTTCCAAATCAAAGGTGGAATTGTGGGCGGCGGCATCGGATTATCTTGGCCGCGCGTCCCTTCAAAACCACCAACTTCACCCCCCCCCCACCCACCACCGATTGCCGTCGGTGTTTTTCTTCAGATTAAGTTTCCACCATTTCCGGAAACACCACCACCATACTATCTTTTCCAATTAAGTCTACCGCTACATCAATAAAAGCAGGGAAAAGATTAAGAATTTCGATTCATTATATATGATCGTGCTATACAGAAGAAACCTCCTCTGCAGCCGCGTGGTTTCGCGGCGTCAGACCTAAACGAAGGAGGCGGCACGTCGGGCGGTGGTGTGAGGCGGCATCTCTAGTGATGGCGGTGGCGGCGAATTTGACTGAAGATAGAAAATTGGGAAGGGATAATTAGTGAAAACCCCCCAATTCATTTACTTAATTATATTAAGGTTGATATAACCTCCTTTTCATTATTAGTGAGAACCCTCCACCTTATATTAAATAAATTTTGTTTTAATTAATATTGTTTTTGACATGACTAATATACTTAATTTGCCATATTATATCTAAAATAACCAAACATATTCCACGTTATCTCTATTTCTCTTATTCTCTCATCTCTCTTTTCTCTCTACATACCGCTGCCTCCAACCCTCTTCCATCTCTGCGCCGCTATCGTTACTCTCTTCTCCCAATGGCGTTCCTCCCTCCACAGACGCGAAAAGAAGACGGTCTTCACCCCTGGAATTCTCTCGTCAAGGACGGCATTAGGGTTTTAGCTAGGGAGAATGACGAGACTATGCAGCGGCGCTGGGTTGATATTGCATCTGAGATTTCAATAGAGACCACCGCCAACATTGTTTCATTATTGTTGTTGTTCTTCTTCTTCTTCTCTGATTTTTTTTTGGAACCCAATTCTCGAATCTTAATTTTCTTAATTGGAGTTTTTGGTTGAATTCTTATATTGAAGGCTAATTTTGTGTTCAACCAATATGATATGCCTAATTGGGCCAACCCAATGGGCTTACAATTTATTTACCTACTCCACGAGCCCAATATTGAAGACCACTATCATCGAGGCCCAATCACCTTCAAATAAGGTTTGGGCCCAACAATCTAAACTAAGGTATAAATAACGATATAATTCATTTATTAAAGGTCGGCCCTATTATCTAAATAATATTACGAGTCATATTCTCTCAACTATTTCTACAATCCGCACGTCTGACTTGAGCGTCGGAGGGGTTTCCGCTGGATCAACCCCCGGCCTAGTTCATGTGTTCTCTATTCGCAGGTATCTCAAGGTCATCAAGATCGTGAGCCAGTGATCAACTTTGCTCTCCCAACTCCCTCTATTTCATTTATTTAAGGTGATCTAATTCTAGCATCATCACAATCCCTTTTAGAAATCCGATATTTTTAATGCTTTTGGCTAATAAAACTTGTATCTATCCACTACAAACATAAATAATGCAAGAACAATAAATCAATACCCAACACAACTTTTCCATTTTTACCCAAAAAGCCCTAATGTTCTCGAAATCTCTCCAAATCTTTTAAGAAATTTTGAAAACCATTTTGATACTTTTGACACCCTTTAATTGCAGCATGAAATCGAAATTTCTTACCTATTAACCGAAGAAAGGAAAACAATCGAAGGAAGAGATGCTTTCAAATCATATACCGAAGTCTAACCAAGCAACTTTGATAGTGAAGGAGAGGGTGTGAGCTTCTAATAGGGATGTGTTGTTTTCTCTCGTGAGAAGACAAGATGTTTTGATGGTGTTTTTGATGTGCTCTAAGGCAAGGGTTAAATAGGGGACCTTCATTTTTTATTTTAGAATTTGTTGGAAATTTGGAGTTGAAGAAGCCGACGGTGGAGGTGGTGGCTTCGGTGGAGAGAGGAAGAGAAGACAAGTAAGAGGTTTATGTGGAAGAAGAAGGAGAAAGAAGAGTGTCTTTTGGGGTCTCTTGAATATGGAATTAGTGAAAGTGATTAGCATTTTGCCAAGTGGAAAGGCATGCAAATTGCACTAATTTTCTTTATTAAAAAAAAAAACTTGCACTTACCACACACATATACACACGGTCTCTCTCACACACACACACAATATATATATATATATATATATATATATATATATATATATATATATATATATATATATATATATATATATATATATATATATATATATATATATATATATATATATATATATATATATATATATATATATATATATATATATATATATATATATATATATATATATATATATATATATATATATATATATATATATATATATATATATATATATATATATACATATACACACACACACATATATATATATATATATATATATATATATATATATATATATATATATATATATATATATATATATATATATATATATATATATATATATATATTTACTCACGAAAGTCACAAAATAAATTTCATGAAATCACCACATTTCGAATAATCTACCAATTAAATAATGCATGTAATTATTCACGTAAGTTACATAATTAGATTCACGTAATTCACATAATTAATATCATGTAATACTATCACCTAAGGATTTTCGAGTTAGAAAGATTAAATTTCGGGTTTTAGGGTTTTGGAAAGGTGGGGTGTTACACCTTATTAGGCTTAAATGTTTTAATTCATGGGTCGAATTAAGGATATGAATTAATTTTGTCGAATTAAGGATATGAATTAATTTTTTTATTCAATAAGTTTTTGACCAATTATAATTTAAACATTAACGAATGAAAATATGAATAACGGTTATTAATTAACCAAATAAGGTTTGACTCATTCGACATTTGACTCGAAACCCTTGTTTTACTAATATAGTCCAAATCCATATAGAGTTAGATTTATTGGTTAAAATTTATTTTGGCCTCTAAATCTAAATAAGGTTGGATTGTGAGCTCCACATTATCTTTAGCTCAAATTCAAAATAAAGATGAATTTGATGTTTTCAATTCATACTCATTTTTATGAATAACCATATTACTTGAGTTTGATTCGAAAACAATGCAGTGAGGCAACCTTAGTATTGGATACATACTCTTAGCCCTCAGGTGATGTCTTTAGAGCCTTAGCGTTCAACAACAACTTTAAATTTCTAAATAATTTTTGGGTATATCTAATGACTTTTTATTAGGTTTGTCTGACTTTTAACATAACTCATTGAAGCATGAAGCCACCAAAGTGACCTCTCTGTGTAGATTAGTTTATTGAAAATGTTAAGATGTTATGTATATATGAATTCATGCGAATATACCCAAAGGTAGGTTGATACTTGGCCGAACCACATATACAACTGTGGTAATATGTGCGTGATATTTATTAAGTTTCCATGTGAATAATGAGTGACATCCAAAGATGGGCTCATTATTTGATAGGATATATTGTCAGCACCTGATTACTACAACAAGAGTGCCACTTACAGTTAATATTATTGTCCAAAGACTTGATATTAATGTATTGCTAGGCATCTTGAGATGTACTCCATAATTATTTAAAATTTAAAGTCACATTTGAATTATAATGTGAGAACATTGATTTTATTTACGTTCTCTATTTAATTCATTTATATGCTTACACATTATCTGCCTATAAAACTTTTGTGCTTAATTGCACAAATATTTTTATTATTACTTATTATGGTGCATAGATCTTGATTTTTTATTTTGGATAGAACAATAGAAAAATCTAGAGTATATAGTCGTTCTAATTATAAAATTTAAGATCATTACGTGCATCAATTTTAATATTTTCTCTTGGGCATAAGCTTTGTTTAGTGGCTACGTACTAGAGGGTTCCTTAAGGATACATTTTATTTAAAACAATAAAACTGAAACAAATGAGATTTTGACTTCACTTGTTTTCAATTATGTATAAAGAAAAGGAACATAAGTAAGCACATTAAGTAAAAGTCTAATCTCATTTTCAGTTATAGCACTTCAGTTAGTGTGGTTTCGCTGACTTGAAGTGGATATGGTTTAATTTAATTTTTCTCCATGAATGCTCAATTTAAGGTTTGTTGTAAAGCGTAAAGAATAAAACTTTGACCGTACAGAAGACGAATAAATAATTAAGAGAGAAAAGACTAAGTGTTAATTTGACTAGTACATCTTAAGATGAGTATTATAATTGCAGTTTACATCTCAGGTACGTGGAATAACGTAATTATGCTTGTTTCTCACTTTAATTTGTTCTAACATAAATTTTGACTTTGTACCTAAATACATTTAATGAATAGATCCTAGGTTACACTATTCACGTAAGTGTGTATATAAAGGGTTATTTACATAACCAATATTTAATTGATGTTGCAAGATACATTTATAAAGGTTATGTAAGATACTTGGGATTGATGTGATATATTTGTTTAAATTTGGGGTCAATGTATAATATTAAGGAAGTTAGATTATAATGGATGGATATGATAAAAATTATATTATGGAGGGTATTTTAGACTAAATAGAATGGATTTATTTGAAAGACTATTTTTTCTGTGGACCAATGTACATTTTAGTCCATGTACTTTTTTTTGCCATTTGCCCATTTTAATATTGTTCAAACGGTTTATGGATCACCTTTTGAACTGCATCGCGTAGTGCAGACTGCAGAAAGAACTGACTGGATTCTCGGCTCCTTCCTTGATTGTCCATTTTCACTAGACGACAAAATGTTCCATGCCGCAGCACCTTGTTTTTGACCATACACCAGGGTTCGCCGGAACGGCCGGAACGGCCGTTCCGGAACGGGAACGGTGCCCGCCGTTCCGGAATCCCTAACAAAACCGTTCCGTCCCCTTTGACGCGGCGGACCACCGTTGCGGCCGAGATTTAGCCGGGAAATGGCACCGGAACGGCCCAAGAACGGCCCAGGAACGGCCGGAACGGTCTGACCTTGACGGAAAAAAAATTAAAAAAAAAAGAAAAAAGAAAATTGGGAACGAGCCATTGACGGAAAATGAGATGTATAAAACCGAAAAGTAATTTTTTGGTGTTAAGAGCTATTTTTTTGGGATAATGAGATCCCACTAATCCCTCTAATTCCCTATTAATAGGGGAAACTAACAATAACTAAAACATGACTATAATTTATGTATTTAACCGAAAAGGAAATAGTAATAATAAATATTTTTTTTAAAGAAAATAATAAATAAAATTGAAGACTTTGATTCTTAAAAAATGGAAAATAAATATAAAAATAGAAATAATAAATAAATATAGAAAATTCGAATATATATATAATATTAAAATTTTATTTAACTTTTTTTGCTTTCAATATCCTGTTACTTAAATATAATCATTTTAATTTGAAATTAATTCATCACATAATATGTTTTACTACAAATAAACATAAATTTGTTTTATTTTTGTTTTTAATTTATTTAAATCTAATTTGTGTGTAAATATAAGTTTTTTTATTAAAAAAAGAAAAGAGTTGAATAAAAGAATGAAAAAAAAATTAGAAAATAAAATATAACATTTTAAATAATTTTAGCATATTATTGTATTCTAATATTGGTACTAAAAATATATTTGAAATATATTATATTTTTAGCATTTTAATTAAAATTTGTCCGTTCTGGCCGCGACGGAGCCGCGACGGAACCGCGACGTTGCAATGGAACTGGAACGGCAGTGGCCGCGACAGCAGACTGTTCTGTGTCGGCGAACCATGCCATACACACTTTATATCAAACTTGTGTACCTATGTATATGTATATATAAAGTTAATATTTAATTTATAATAATTAAAGTGATCATTATGTATTTAATTCTTGACTTACGGCATCCACATACAGTAATTATGGAAGTGCTGACGATGATCTACTTTGTCTCTGTCATCTCCCTCTCGGTTTCGATATTATTCGCATTCCTTTTCGGCCTCTTCTTCAACAAGAAAAAATCCTCGACCACCACCGCCGCCGATCCACTGCCGCCGGGCAAAATGGGGTAGCCCCTTCTTGGGGAGAGCCTCCATTTCCTATGGGCAGGGTGGAAAGGCCACCCGGAGAAGTTCGTCTTGGACCGCATGGCAAAGTACTCATCCAGTGTCTTCAGAACCCACCTTGTCGGGGAGAAAGCCGCTGTTTTCGGGGGCGCAAGCGGCAACAAATTCTTGTTCTCCAATGAGAACAAGCTTGTGAGCGTATGGTTCCCACGCGGCATCGACAGAATATTCCCTTCTTCCACTCGATCTTCTTCTGAAGAAGAGGGCATCAAATTGAGAAGAATGCTCCACAATTTCTTGAAAACGGAAGCCCTTCGTCGCTACATCTGCAAAATGGACCATATGGCCCAATTGCCCTTTGCAGAGGGATGGGAGAACAAGATAGAAGTCGTAGTCCTGGCTCTCGCGAAAGACTATACCTTCCGATTAGCTTGCAGGCTTTTCGCGATTGTCGAGGATCCTCAGCAGGTCGATAGATTATCGAATCCTTTCAATCTCTTGGCGTCGAGTTTGTTCGCCATCCCCATTGACTTGCCGGGAACACCATTCAATAAGGGTATTAAGGCCTCCAAGATTGTCAGACAAGAGCTTGTTTCCATTATCAAACAACGCACAATCGATTTAGCAGACGGGAAAGCTTCTCCCACACAAGATATTCTATCGCACATGATTCTCACCTGCGATGAGAATGGCAAATTCATGCAAGAGTTTGATATTGCGGATAAGATATTGGGCTTGCTGATTGGAGGTCGTGACAGTGCCAGCGTCGCGTGCACTTTTATCGTCAAGTATCTCGCGGAGCTTCCTCATATATACGACGGAGTGTACAACGAACAAATGGACATTTTGAAATCAAAAGCTCCAGGCGATTCGCTCAACTGGGAAGACCTACAGAAGATGAAATATTCTTGGAATGTTGTTTGTGAAGTAATGAGACTCGCAACACCGGTCACAGAAACTTTCAGAGAAGCCATTGCTGATTTTTCATACAAGGGTTACTCTATTCCAAAGGGTTTCAAGTTGTACTAGAGCGCCACTGCAACACACAGAAACCCTGAAATATTTCCCGAACCGGAGAAATTTGATCCCTCAAGATTTCAAGGAGCAGGGCCCTGCACCCTACACATTTGTTCCGTTCGGCGGAGGACCGAGAATGTGCCCTGGGCTAGAGTACGCAAGATTCGAGATCCTCGTCTTCATGCACCATCTTGTCAAGAGGTTCAAGTTTGAGAAGGTCATTCCTAGTGATGGTAAATTTGTTGTCGATCCAATGCCAATTCCTGTCAAGGGTCTTCCTATCCGCCTCTTCCCTCACCAAAATTAATCCTTTACTTAATAATTTGATTACTTCATGATAGTAAATTATTTCATTCATTTTACTAGCTCCCATAATTTGAGTTATACATTATTTTATTTCCATTTGGTTTCTCAAAACTTTATTTTGTTCCTTTCTTGAAGAAATATTGCACGATGCGATTGTCATATCGGGTGACGTTCAAATATTCGATTTTGTATACCTTTTCTTTGTACGTTGAACGTCCTTATTTTGTTATTGTTTAAATTTCTTTTAGGGTGAATTACAGTTTGCACCCCTATACTATCGAAAAGCTCCCATTCACCCCCCTATACTATCAAAATCTACAAATACCCCCCTGACGTTAACTACTATGTTAGTTAAAGCAGACGTGGCATATTGACCACATTTATTTCATTTTTGAACTTTTTTGCCCCTTTACCGTGTGTGTATATATACTTAATAT
>NW_012193888.1:1370828-1424284 GCF_000504015.1 Erythranthe guttata | reverse complement strand
ATATATATATATATATATATATATATATATATATATATATATATATATATATATATATATATATATACATATATATATATATATATATATGATAAAATCCAATTTGAGTTTCAAATTGCAAAAAACATTCATTAAAAAAATAAAAGAATTTATCATAGAAATTCAGTAAACTATATAACCTATAAATATTATAAAAATATAAAGCTGTAAAATTTTAGATTTCAAATAATGCAGATTTTTTTTTTTCATTATTATCAAACACGAGTATTATAAGCAAACCCTGAAGAGAGAAGAGAACAAAGTTCTGAAATGAAATTAAGAGTTTAGGCCGTAGATTTTTGGAAGCGGAGGAAGCTTTTGGGATTCTTCGACCTCCAGTTGCTGTAATGGTGATGCGATTGAGCTCGGTAAGATGGTGAAAGTGAAAAATAATTAAAAAAAGGAAAAGGGGAAAACTAAAATGGAATAGATATGAGATGTGTATTGAGAGTTGGATTCTCTCTTCAGGGTTTGCTTATAATTCTCCATGGAAGAACTCACCCTGGCCAGCAGAAGATGTTGTTGTGACGCGTCTTTATCCACGACATCGGAAGTTAGCGGCGGCGGCGGCGGCGCGTCTTCATCCATCGTACCCATGGCATGGTGGTGTATTGTTTCGATAGGGGGGTCGGTGGTGGGGTGGTAAAACAGATCATCTTCTTCTCGGGTTTCAAGATTTTGGTTGTTGATGGTCGTGTGGTGGCGGTGGGAGACATAAAAAGCCTGGTACGTAGACAATAGGTTTTGGTTTGTGTACGAAGAGAGGGGAAGATGAACAACAATTTGGAGGAGAAAAAAAATGGAATAATTTTATTAAAATGTGAGGTTATAAAAGTAAATTCATTGTAATTTTTAACGGTGTCAAGTTTCTGAACATGGACTGTTAAAATTAGGGGGGTTTTTGTAGTTTTTGATAGTATAGTGGGGTGAATGCGACCATTTCGATAGTACAGGGGTGCAAATTGTAATTCTCCCTTTCTATTATCCATTGTCTCATTTCTATACATACCTTTTTTTAGTAAGTAATCTTGGTAAATTATTTTTTTACAAAGCATAATTCAAACCTTTGCAACAAAATCATATAGGTATTGGGCCATTTCCGTCTCGGAGACCAATTATTCGGCCGACTCCGCCGATTTTTAGAACACAAATAAATAATATTTAATTATTTTCTGAGAATCTGCATATGGGCATTATATGAAGTTATGTATGTTAATTTCATGCGTAGTCTTAGTCTTCAAAATGATGTGTTGCGTAGATATAGTACACAAAAGATCATTTCAAAAAATTCTGTTAGAAGTAATGTTGAATCATTAACAATTTAGATGCAATCAGACTAACAATTAAAAGAAAATTTATAGCACAATATTTAAGTAATTTATCTTAATTACTGTAAATAGATGATAATGGTAAAGTTATTGTAATTTATTGTGCTAACACATTTTGTAGATGTTAAATCGGACAAAGTAAAATTATTATTTTATCATTGACAAAATAAATTTATAGTATTTATTCTTACATTTCAGTTATTTAGTCTCTTAGTCCCTATAAAATTGACCTATACATTTAACTAGTGTATTCTACATTGAAAATCCAATGGGTGAGATCCTAGTGAGTAAAAGGCTCGATTACTCGAGTTAGTGCATTATTTATTTGGTGATAATTATCTATTTAATGAAACCCACATCTATAAAATATGAGATGTATAAATAATCCAGGTAAGTAGATTATGAGGTTTTTCAATATCAACTAGTATCTCACCCGTGCGATGCACGGGAGTCAAATTCAAGATTTAAAATTGATTCAACAAAACACGATAAAAAATGATAATATAAACTTAGTATAATTTAAGATATTGGAACAAATAACATCGCACCAATTTTGCCTTAGCAATCACCAAAATAAATAATTAATATAATACTTCAGATACGTATTCCAATAGGGATGGTAATGGGGTGGGTATCAGGCGGATTTCGCAATCCACATCCCCATCCCGTGAGAAAATTCCCCTTCCCCATCAAAATCCCCGAATTATTAAGTTGACATCGCCATATCCACCTCGTAAAATACCTGTAAATAGTGTTTTTTTTTTCCTTTTTATAATTATCCTTGAAAATTTGCCAATAAATTTCTTACGACAATAAAAAAATTTCAAATATCATTAATTATCATGCTACAAATTAAAGTATTTTAAAATCAATAACTAATATATATATATATATATATATATATATATATATATATATATATATATATATATATATATATATATATATATATATATATATATATACTCATACCCTTTTTGCTTTGTATCCGATTTAAAATTTTGCATAAATACAAATATTCACCTTATATGTTTTTAAGCGGGAAATCTCTGTTAATTTCGGTTAATACCAGTAAAAAAAAATATAAACTTACATGCGTTTGATTCCAACTTTTGTTGATAGTCATTGCAAACGATTAACAAAAAACAATTATCGTCTCTGGAACTTTGTAGCAAGGTGAAGTTCAATGGGATCAACATTAACTTGAAGAATGTGATTGTCCGTTCGATTAACTTGAAGCCTAGTTTCATTGCACATTCTTGTTTGATGACCGATATTCGTATGAACAAACTTGAATTTCAACCTATGCGAAGGGAGTTCGGAGCACGACACGACGTTGAGGAATTCAATTGAAAAATTATAACTTGAAACAAATCAGTTATTTTTTACCATTATTAATATTCTTCTACCCATTTTTAAATATTATATCTAGTCTTGTTAACAACAAACCTAGTATAGAATTTATTACCTAGATTTAAATGAGTTTAATTAGTAAAAGTAATTAAAATAGTTCAATGCATTTAATTTACCAAACAATAAGTTTACAAATAAAAAGAATATATGATTTTACCTTTATTATATTGTTGTTTACCCAACTTTTAAATATTTTATCTAGTTGTGGTAACAAAATAAATATTTTAATGTGTCTATCCCAATTTAAGTGGGTTTAGTTTTTTTTTTTGGAACAATAAAATACACATAATTCACAAGCAAATAACTTTAAAAAATAAAATTATCATTTCGACCATAATAAAAATTCATACACCATTCTTCAAATATTGTATCTTCTAATGGTAACGAAATAAATATTTTAAAAATTATTTAACGAAATTTAAATAAGTTGAGAATAGTCAAAGTAATTGAAATAGTTCAATACAAATAATTCACCTAACAATAACTTGCAAAATTTGTTATTTTAGCATGAAATAAATTTGTTCACCCATTTTTTTTAAAAGCTTTCATCCGCAGTAGGTATTATAAAAATTATGTATTTAAATTTAGATGGGTTTAGTTAGTTAAAGACACTAAAATAGTTCAACCCATATAATTCTCCAAATAATAACTTGTAAAAATTATGATTTGGTAATTACTATACTTTTCTACCCATTTTTTTGGTCACATATCTAGTTGTAGTAATGAAATATAAATTTTAAAACTTAGCTATCTCAAATTAGTCTATTAGATAAAAATAATTCAATGTAAATAATTCACCAAACCAATAATTTAAAAAATAAAAATTGTTATTTCCCCTTTATGAAATATAGTTTAACTTTTCTTGAAATCATGTATCTAGTGATTGCAACAATATAAAAATTTGAAATATTATTTATCTCAATTTAAATGGGTTTTAATTTTATTAAAATAATTAAAATAGTACAACTCACATAATTCACCATACAATAACATAAAAAATGATAATTACTATTTCTCCATAATATATAAAATTTTATTTACCAAGATTTGAACCTTTTGTCTAGTTGTAGTAACGGAATTAATTTTTTAAAATCTATTTATCCCAATTTAAACGGATTTAGGTTTATCAAAATAATTAATTCAACACACATAATTCCCCAAACTTTAGCTTAAAAAAAAATATTATTTTAGATTTTAAAATTTGTGTTACCATTTTCTTAAATATTTAACTCTAGTTATTGTAACGAAATATATATTCTAAAAATTATTTAGATGTGTGTCGGAATATTAAAATAGTAACCAAACAATAAATTACAATAAAAAAAATTAATTTACCATTATAAAAATATCGTTTACCAATTTTTAAATCTCTTATCTCGTGGTGGTAAAGAAATAAGTATTTTAAAATTTATTTACCGAATTTCCTCAAAAGAAATAAAACTATTTATCCAAATTTAAATGAGTTTGTGATTAGTTAAAGTAATTAAAATAGGCCAATACATAATTCACCAAATAATAACTTACACAAAAAATAATTTACCATTATAAAATTTTATTTACCCATTATTAAATATTTATTTAGTGGTGGTAACAAAATGAGTATCTTATAAATTATATATCAGAATTTATATGCATTAAGATTTTTTAAGTAAATGTTGACAAAAAAAAATATCATTTAAATAAACTCAAATAGTTCAAAGTTCAAATCAAATAATTCACCAAACAATAACTAAAAATATGAAAGTTACTATTTTTTCATTACTAAATATTGTATCTAGTAGTGGATTTTAAAAATTATTTGTCGTAATTTAAATGAGCTTAAGTTCGTCGTGTAAGATATTAAAATTGTTCGAAGCACATAAGTCACCAAAACATAACTTTGAAAAAAATAAAAAAATATTAATTTTACCATTATCAAATGTCGTTCACCCAATTTTTAAAATCTTGTATCCCGTAGTGGTAACACATATTTTAAAAATTATTTATCCATATTTAAATATTTTTTATGATTTTTCGAAACAATAAGTATTTCAACACACATAATTCACCAAAATATAACTTAAAAAATGAAAAAAAATATTTTACTGGTATAAAAAAAATTATCCATTATATTTTGTCTAAATTTAGTAACAAAACGGATATTGTATAAATAATTTATCCCAATAAGTGGGTTTGAGTTTGTCAAAATAATAAAAATAATTAAAGAAACAATCATTTAAAAAATATAAATTATCAGTTACCATTATAAAATCTCGTTTATGAAATTTTAGAATCGAATAATTATAGTATAACACATATATAACATAATTGCACTTTTTTTCTCATAAAGCTTACGTATACAAATTTTCATATAATTTTCCTTAATGATTCCATAACCATGAATATAAATTTCCATATAATATGTATTAACTGTGCATGATTAGAGGATATTATCAATTGATTTCATAATTATGCACAATTTAACTATATTAAGGCAAGATTGTAGTAAGGTCAACATATTAAGTATAGTATGGTACGCAAAAAAACAGAAAAAATGGAATATATATACACAGTTATCAACAATGGACAATGAATATCAAGAACAACTTTAAAAAAAATAACAACAAAATACCAT
This sequence comes from Erythranthe guttata, assembly GCF_000504015.1. Next base: position 1,418,890 of record NW_012193888.1, on the reverse strand, counting down.
GAAAAAAGAATATCAAGAATAACATGAAAATAAAAAATAAGAACAAATAACAGTGTATTACAATAATGGAAATGAAATATCATAATATTTACAAACCACAAAATATTGAAAAAAATATAAGGACGTCATAATGAAAAAGCAAACGAATAAGTGAGTGATAACAATGGAGGGAGTATTTATAGGATTTATGATGTGGTTAATGTAACAATATCTTTTAGATTTAAATAAATTAGAAGATTATATTATTATTGATATTAATATAAATATGTAATTAACGTGGACCAATGAGCGGATTGATTGATTGCAGATTAATGTGTAAATTGTCAATATTTTCAAGATTTATCTAACGCAATGATATGAATGAAAATAATAATTAAAAAGTCGGATTTTGAGGATAGTAAATGGAAATCTTCTAATGTAGTACAAAATAACCAATCAAGCTATGTAAAAAAAGACGAATTTTGTGGACGATGTGGTAAATAATTAATAAATAAATTAATGCACAAATTATAAATATTTTATTTTCAGAGGTCACAAATACAATTAAAGAACTTATTTAATCATTGTACACAAACTCTGTCAAAGGAGCAACGACTTCAACATGAGTAACGAAGAAAATGGATACACAACTAAAACAAATAAATAAATAAACTATGATAAACTTGTTGAAGCTCTAATGAAATTTCCTAAGCGAACACTATTTAAAATAAGTCGTCTTATGTTTTGTAACATCGATACTTTAGTCGGCGATTCACCAAAAAAGAAGAAGTCAATACGATTAATTTTTCCAAATCATAACTATTAATTTCTCTATTCAATACCACATGACATTCATCTATAACTTTCGGCACATAAGTCTTTCCGCAAACGATATGATTGGATCATATTGAAACCAATAATCAATGAATGTCTCTTACCGAAATCTCCGATTCATAGGTTGACAATTGACATCATATTCATCTGGAAAAGAAAAACATATATATATTAATAGATTATAAATATATATTTGATATATGTTGATACCAACGAAAAACGAAAAGAAATAAAGACAACAATAAAAAAATCGGAAAATACAACAAATAGACGATAAAAAATAAAAAAATGCACAATGTCATACGTTTAATTTGAATGAAATGCAGTGGTGAAATGGATTGAAGTTGTAGGGGTTTATATACTTGTGTTTGCATGATAAAAATAGAGAATATCAATTGAATATGGTAATAATATCAATAATATTAAAAGCAATATCAATCTTGTCTTTTGTAAATGGGGTCATTAGCAATAAACCCCTCATATAGATAATAAATGGTGATATGTCCACTCCTTAAATCTTTCTTTGTGATAAACCTCTAGAATTTGTATTTCCAATTTTACCCTTATGTCAATTAGCATAATTAGTCTCAATTATTCCTTTTTTCTCTCTTTCCATAACAATAATCTAATTCCTAAAAATCTGCTTCCAAATTCTTATAAATTTGCTACCAAATCAAAAAAATATTTTATTTTTTATTTTTTATTTTTTATTATTTTCGGATTTTATAGTCATTTTTTAATTTATTTTTATTTTTTAATATTTTTCCTAATAAAAAATATTTTTTTTAATTTTTTTTAATCAAAAAATTGAATTTTTTTTTTCTCGACAGATTTACAACTCCGAATATGACTACAGTTGAATATGGCTATTATGTGACTACGCTATTATGTGACTACGCTGTGTATAATAGTGTAATTAACATATTGTAGAAGCATAATTAGTGTAATTAACATATTGTAGAAGCATAATTATTAAAGTAATAGTAAGAATATGACTATTATGTGAATGTGACTGTGTTTTGTAAAACATTATAATTAACAGACAATAGAAGCATGATTCTTAACAAAAACAGGAAAAATATGACTATTATGTGACTACGGTTTGTATAACAATGACTGAACATGACAGTGGGAATATGACTATTATGTGACTAGGTTATGCGTAATGTGACTACAAGTAATCAGCACTTGAAAAAACTTACAATAGCAAAATACATTGCAAAAAGAAAAAAAATGACTAAAAAAAACAAAAATAACTAATGTGATCTCCCATCGAACATGTTTTTTTGTTGCGGTATCCAACTCGGTTGCACCGACTGCAATTAATCTTCCGTTTGATCTTCTCTGTTAAATATGACTACATCGTTAAACATATGCAGCACTACAAAAAAAAAAAGGAGAAGGCGGCGGCAACGAACGGCGACGGTGATAGTTGTGTACAAATCTAACCCAAAACCCAAACAACATGAAACACGAAAAAAAATATAAATCACAACTCTTATCATGCAATCCAATCCACAACTGTCAATGCATACAAATGCATAGATACATGCTCTAGGATACGAAAAAACAAAAACTCACAAAAATTAATGATATGCATGATAGTTCAAATCTACGCATTATAACAAACCAAATTATAACCATTGCAGTTTTACAGCAATGCCATTATAATTTTCATGATATTATAACCATTTTACTAAAGAAAAATTAAAATAAAATAAAATAATATAACTAAAAATTTAGATCCATAACAAGTTTTACAGCAAATTAATTCGAGAAAAAAAAAATTATACCGATTAATTTGTAGATATTCAGCAATTGTGGTTTTGACAAAGGACGACGACGGCGATTTCGACGGATGAGAACATGGGCGGCGTGGTGTAATTTCTAGATCTCCATCGGTGTCCTGCCGCTAGTCCTTTGAATCCTTTACCATCTGTGATTGTCGATTCCTGCCGCCGGAATCTTCTGTAGCCTCCTCGATTTTTTAGTGGTGGAAATATTAGATCTAGGATTTGGGAGATGAAGAACAGAGAAAGAGAAAAAAAATCAGATGAGAACGAGAATGACGATTGGGAGCGGAAGAAAAAGAATTAGGATTTAGGGTTATTGTGGTTGAGGGTACTTTTGTCTTATCACATAGGTCTAGGGAGTCTCACAAATTAAAACTGAAATTTGGGTGTAGACAAAAGTCTTTAAAGTCAATTGGGTTTAATTCATTATATTTCCCATATGAGGGGGCTATTGCATATTTCCCCTTTGTAAATTATATAAATAAATAGAAAGATATTATATGTAATTAAAAAAATAGTATGTAGAATATATATATCCGGATGATATCTATTGATATGTATAGATTGATATGACAATCTTTCTCTCAATATAAATTGATATGTTTACTATATATGGACATAATTAAAATAAATGATATTTAACTCTAAAAGATAACAAATATAAATGATTAATAAAATATAATAAATATATGAGTCTAAATTTATAAAATATATTAATGCATTAAATTTATTTTAAAAGATTCTGAATATTATTATAATAAAAATATCGAATTGTTTTTGCGTAGAATTCAAAAAATTTCAAAATCTTTTAAAATTAAAAAAATATATACGTTATTTAAAAAAATTGAAAATTTATACATAATATAAAAAAAATGAATATTATGCATTAAAGAATAAATATTTTTCGAATTAATATATAGATTAAATACATTAAAGAATATATGTATATGTGGTAATGTTTAATAAATAGATTAAATAGTACAATTAAAAAAATAAAATATTTTTTATGATTATTTTTAATGGAATGGATATTCGAATATTCCAAAATATTGAAAAAAAACAATTGTATTCCTTTATTTTAATATTTGAATATCAAAAAATATTTTTTTTCTGAAAATTATTTGAATATTCGTAAAAAAATTGAATATCATGAATTTTTTCAATAAATATATTTTGAAATACTGAAAATATAAATAAGATTGTTTTTTCGAATTTAAAATATTAACTTTGGAAATAATATATATACATGTGGTAATTGTTTAAATGAGTGTATAAATATTAAATAGGAAATAACTTAAATACATACCAAAATGAAATTGACAACTCACCAATTGAAGAATCCACATAAGCAATTGAACTCCAACTAAGCAATTTTGATAAATGACATCATCATTTGCCACATGTCAATCATTGAGGGCATAGATTCTCTTTTTATATTATATATAGATTCATGGCCATGTGATTTTTGTACAAAAATTAATACAAATAGAATTAATGACATTGGTATTTTAGTCAAATTATATTTTTCTCTAAAATCCACACATATTCATTAGTTTTTTTAATATATGTGCAATAACGTAAAACGTCAATAGAGACGAGCTATTTCCACCCTCAAAATATCTTATTTTACCACCAACTTAAATATATTTTCTATTTTATCCTTTTGTTCCTCTTTCACACATATTGTGTACAAATTAAAAAATTGTTCACCACCAAACTAAGTAAAATATTCACACAAAAAAAAAAAAAAAAAAATTCCACCATTTTCATTAGAATCTTCACCACAAAATCTCATTATCTCCACCTTAAGTGAATGACACTTTGTCAGAGAAAAATACCAGAAGGTCAGAAGGAGCAATAATTCATGTTCTTGGAGAAATAAATTAAATTAAGAATGCTTGTGTAGAAATAATTACAAAAAAAAAAATCGAGGTTTTTGATATTCTTGTTCTCAGTGGATTAAAATTTGAAAATGGGTTACATTTCATTCATCGCAATCCACCCAGACACTGATTCAGATTGGACGATTATTAGAATTTTGTTTTACCATTTGAAATTGTTTTGTTGAATTAACACAAGTTACATTAAGGAAAGATGAGGAAATAAGCGTGGGAGGGTGGTGGGTTAGAAATTTTAAGGGTATTTTTGATATTTTAAATAAACTTGGTGGTGAATTGAGATAATTTGGAAGTGGAAATAGCACCACTCTGAAAAGATATATATATATTTCCTCGTGCATGTATTACTAGTTAAATATGATACTAGAGTGAACGCATTATTGATCCATCATTCATACGATTACGGTTTTCATTGCCCCTTCACGAAGCCAGATAATTCGCCTACCTGTGGAAGAGTCATCTGATGACGACGAATTTCCAGTATTTTCTTAAGCCCATACAGTTATTGTTTTTACAGCACTGTGTGAGCTCGGCTCGTCTCTTGTGTTGGTTTTGTGTCTTTATGTGTTCTAGATGGGTGTGTTACGTTCCAAATGGGTTCGGGGTGATTTTTGCCTTTTTATATAACAATAATAATAATTAAAAAGCATTTTATACACATAACGAAAAGGGCAGCAAGAATCGGCATTGTTGCATACATGGTTCGTCGAAACGCCGCGAGACATTGTTGTAGTCACTGTGGCTCAAGTTCCATTGCTAAGTTCAATTAAAATGCTAAAAAAATATTAGTTCAAATATGTTTTTAAATATACCAAATATTACAATACTATGCGCAAAACAGTATACAACTACAAAAGTAAAAAAATACAATAATGCTGCAATAAGTTTACAAAATTACATGCACTATTATTCATTTTGGTTCAAACTTTTAATAAAGGTTTCCAAATACAAACAATTTAATTAATTAAGGGTAAATTACAACCATCTTCCTGAGGTATGGTCAAATTACAAAAACTCCATTTTGTTTTGGGTAATTACAACCATTACATCAACTATAAATCTTCTTACACGTCCATCTTCGCAGTTTCAAATTTAGTGGAATCTTCTAGATTATATGTAATATTATCACTTTTGTACCCGCTTTATCCTATTCGAGCTCCACATTTTGAAGCAAGATGATCATAAGATGTGTTTTTTGGCTTGTATATATCAGATTTTGGTGCATCAAAAACTGTATTTTTACACAAAACAAGTACAGACTAGAGCACATTCTATGGAATCTAGATGATTATGTTGACACCTTAAGGGTGGAGGTGTAAGAAGATTCATAGTTGATGTAGTTATCCAAACAAGAAGAATTTTTTCATAATTTGAACATACCTCAAGGTTGTAATTTACCAATTAATTAAAGTTTAAACTGGAATTGGGCAAGGGCCGCGCGAATGCAGGCTCCCACTATCACAAATTATGACGCAGGCTCGACCTCTTTGGCCGACTTTACACAGGCACCCCTCCAAAGTGCAGTGGAGGTCACCAGCATAGGCCATAGGTCTTGTTGATCGCCTATTAACCCTGTCCAGGTAAGTAACTTTGTTACTCAAATTTCTTCAATTTATATAACTCTCTTCTCACCATTTATAGTTTAATCAACCGATGTGGGACAACGGTGACATACTTTCTTTAGTATTTTTCATTTAATAATTGAATTGCTTCCCTAACCACAAGAAAACCCTCCATCAAAAGCACCATTAACAAAATTGTATAAAGGTAAAAACCTTATCGCCATATTTCTACAAAAATATATAATTATGTACACACTATTTTGTTTGAATCCCAAAGAAAAGAAAACAACATTTAAGATACTCCATAATCAACTAGACCCGTATTTGAAAATTCGTTGTTTGAATCCAAAAGAAAAGAAAACAAAATTTAAGATACTCCATAATCAACTAGACCCGTATTTGAAAATCGAATTTGATTATAATATCATCTCGTAAGCCAAAATTGGAGTAATTGGTAGGAAACTATTCAAACTTTAATTACGTTAGGATATGATTTTTTGAATGAAGTGAATAACTATTTTTTAATAAAATGAAGCTAATTTATTAAAATTATTATTTTTAATAAAATTAGCGGCTAACGTGTCGATACACATCTTTTTTAATAAAGTTATTGTTTATTTATGAAAAACAAATTATACTCTAGGCCATTTTAATATGTTCTAGGCCATTTTAATATGTGAATGCTACAAGCTCTTCATCGTGATTATATATGTTTATCATGATCATAGTAGGACTGTGACTGGTTTGGATCGGTCAATTACTAGCCTAAAAACCAACCCATCCGTTAAATCTTTTTTGCTCAAATTTGAAGACCGTTGCCGACCCAATTTTTGTGGGTTGGTTGATGGTTGACAACCGAATATTTGGTTCCGGATTAGGTCAGTTGATGATTTATTCCCGAACTATCAACTTAAATTTTGTAGTAAGAATATACACATTCTGCGTAATGCCAATTACCACGGTGCGATCATCATTTATCAGTTCAAAATAATTAAAACATTTTAAAGAAAAAATATAATTAGGAAATTCAAAGTAATTTCAAGCATGTGGGCTTTTTATTTAAGCTTTGACATAAAGAAACCAGTGGAAGATTTATGTCAATTTTTTTTCTTTTGTTGATTGTTTTTAAAATTTAAAATACTAATTATTTTGATAATTTCAATAACCGATTATGAAAACACGGCGACCCGATCCAATGAGTTGGTTAAAATTTGATTATCCGCCTAAAAATATAGTTGGTAATGGTTCGGTTGAATAGCGGCAAACACACGGTATTCTTTAGTAAAAGGCGAAAGAATAGTTCGCTATGTGCTTACCGCGCAGCTGCAGGTGTTGTGCACTTCTATTTATTTCTTCGTCTAAGTTCATAGTTGAGTCTTTTTTCTATGTGGAAAAATTATCTATGCATATTCTTTGTTTGTCGACAAAACACCTTTGTCTCATAAGCTGCTGCCATACCGAGTATGTCCAAATACCTATACATATATAGTTAACTCATCCATTAATTCATATTATATATATAAACATATACATGCGTATATATATTATGTATGTGTGTAAGTAAGTTTATATAACGTACCAAAAACTAAAGACAAAGGTGTTTGTTACTCCATCCCTACAACTACTATAAGTTCCTCCAGACTCGCTAACCCAGCCAACTGCCGACATACCCGTTCCCTTCAGAAGCTTCTTGAGGTTCCGAAGTGGAACTGCTCCACTATCCAACACCGTTGGATCAAGTATTTTGTTTATAAATGGTTAATTAATTATGATCTAATAGATCATTATGTCGAATGACTACTTCAACCTGAAATTTAAACTGTTAGTGATCGATATGAATGTTACATTTTGTTTGTAAATAATGATTTAATTTATATATTTATATATACATGCGCCAAGATTATAGATGTGTTGGCTAATTATATTTAGTGAGCCTTTTGATTTTTCTAGGTATTGTTGAAACCAATCACGTTCGAAAAGATCTCCAGGAGCCATTATCTGTGGGGGCCTTATCTTTGCTCGATCAATTTTAGTTATTAATGTGCGTAGAGAAACCGTGTCCTGGGCATACTGCTCCGCATCGACGAATAGATATATTGCAATTCCACCTAATTCATTCCCTGCCAATAAATTTAGAATGGATCAATGAATTTTTTATCTTGTTGGATTATATTATTGCAAAAACTCATTTTCTTGTACGTACTCGCTCCGTTTATTTAGCCTCATTTGCTATGCTGTCTAATTAATTATGAAAAATATGATTATTAAATAATCTTGATTTTCAGGAAAAATAATTTTTATTTGACAAAATTACCCATTTGTGACCTTTTTATAATCCTTCTCTTCAACGACGTCATTAATATGTTATTAATGTAAGGTTAAAATTAGACAAAATTGTAACTTCTTCATGCATATATTGTGCAGTAAACGTGAGTAGAGTGTGATGATATTTCTTACCAAGAGCCCAAGCAAACACATTGTAACCCTTGTTGATAGTGTAACGAATAAACAATTCAGCATTCGATTAATCCCAACGACCCTTGGCAACAAGTATAGCATTCGCCGGACCAAAACCAATACTCCCTTCCTCTACCATTTTCCCAATTAGCGCATTTAGTCCGAAAGTAAATATTGCCCTGAAAATTAACGAACTCATTTAAGAACATTAACAAGTAATTATATTTCGAAATAAAATTTGTTCACAAGGAGCTGAACAACATATTGTTTACAAGAAATCTACCTATTCCATCACATATAAATGTGTGATTTGACTCAAATAATAAGGAATGCACTATTTGGGCTATTAATTGATATTAGTTGTTTATATTGAGATAGTTTTCTGACTTGAACGTTGGAGGACAATCGTCGAGCCACCCCCGGTGTGTCACCTATAGTTTTCAACTATTTTGTAGGTCAATGAGTGGATTCTTCCCTTCGACTACATAGAACGCGTGGCAGTGACTCTCGACATTCTCCACCCTTGTGGGCTCAAAGTCTCTTAGGTTATCCAATCGACATTTGAGCAGCATAATTTTGGCGTCGTTTGTGAGAATGCAATCTAGATCGTGTGTTACAGAAGGAGGTGGTCAAGGTAGTCTCAACCCGCCCCCTCAAGGTGCCAGCGGGAATGCGGATCCGCCTCGAAGAAAGAGAACGACGGGAGCGGCCCACCCAGTGAGGTCTTCAAAGCTCGGGCAGCGATAGAGGCGGTAGCATAATACGTAGCTACTAAAGGCAGAGCCGACTTTCAAGAGCCATCTCTGACCGAAAAAATATTTTTCGGATTCCATCCATATTCACTACACCCCGCCGATCGTGGAACTTTACGAATAAGAGGAGAGAGTGTCCCTCAGCTACCGGAGCTTCTCGTCCGATGAGCCCCTAGAAGATGTGCTCACCACCAATCACCTCAGTGCAACCCATCCTCGGATCGCGCCCCTCGAAAGGAAGCACATCCTAGATCATCACACCTTCTAAGAGAAAGATCTCCCTCGAGGGAGAGAAGGACACATAGCCGTTGGGAGAGAAACGATTCTCCTCGGCGCGAAGCTTCAAGGACAGCATGAACTCCCTTTGCAGCATTCCCCACACGAATTAGCCCATTTATTCCGGCTATTATAGAAGAAATATTGTCTCTCGGATTTAGGATCCCCAATCTCCCCCAATAGACGGAACTGAGGATACCCAAGACCACTTAAATAACTTTTACGCCAAGATTGACCTTTACGGTCTCAGTAACGCAGCTTACTGCAAGATTTTTAAGACCACACTAACTGATCAACGACTTGCCAGTAGACAATCTGGACCAACTAGCGACCCGTTTCCTTAACCAATACTCTCTAAATAAGAAATACGCTAAAATTGGATCGTATCTCTTCAAGGTCATACAATGGGATGGAGAGTCCCTCAGAGATTACGTGCAACGATTTGTCAAAGTAGTACATAAAGTAACCCACATTAATCATGAAATGTTGACCGGCATACTCGGCATACTGTAACACAATTTGAAGCATGTTCGTTTTCAAGACTCCATCGCGGGCCAACCCCCTATGACCCTAGATGAGCTAATGAACCGCCCTGAGAAGTACATTCAGATTCATGAGCCCGCAGAGATGAGGGTTCCCCTTAAGCGAAAGCGCGATGAGGAAAGCCACAACTACAATGGAGAAGAGGAGAGGCATCCCGCCACACCTTCGAGAAGTTCTCACCTCTTAAGGCTAATCTTGGTGACATGATGATCATCGCTGAGCAGAAGGGTATTCTACAACCACCGAGAAGGATGAAGGAGACTCCGGAACGACAAAAGTCGGATGATTACTGTGAATACCACAGAGATCAGGGTCACACTACTGAGGAGTGCTTTTAGCTTAATCAAGCACCCGAAAGACTTACCCAGGCATGAAGTTCCATAATTACACTTTTGAGGTGGCCATAACTCAACTGTTGCACATATGAAATTCTCATCGGTCACTGCTATCGGACGACTCCCATCGATTCGAACAATGCCCTCAACAACTCTCTCTTCACCCGTAATTAACATCACATACGAAACCCGAAAAACACAGCACACGCACTAAAACACGCAAACACTCTTGCAAACCCATCTTTAGCAACTTCAAAAACTCGTTGAAAGTTTGGAATGATTTTAGTTTGGAGAAGAACTGGGGTAGCTAGGGTTGCGGGGTGGAGGGTGGGGTGAGGGGGTGTGCTAAGCATGATGTATGTACATGCTTTGGTCAAATAAATTTAATTGTTGCACTATTTTTAGTTTCCTAACTTTTTGTGATTCCCAATTTACCCTTTTATTCCTATTTGTGGTTAATTAGGTATGTTATATTCATTTATCAACGAATAATGGATGAAATAAATATTATGGGTAAATGGCAAATAGGTCCATGACAAGGGCACTTAATAAAAAGAGGGACATCTAACTTTTTTGTTTTTTAAATAAATCCAGCTCATTCAAACTTATTTGCAAATAAGGAAAATCTTTTTATATATACCAAAATTACCCCAAATTCATTGAAACCCAATTCAACTCCAATTTCATGATTTACACCCCAATTTAGCCCAATTTCATCAATTAACCAATTTTAACCCTAATTTCAATTTTGACCCCAATTTTGACCCGCCACCACCGGAAAGCGCCGATCGCCGCCGTTGACTTGCGTTGACTGCTGGTCTCCGGCGTTGACTTTTTCTTTTTCTTTTTTTTTTTCTTTTTTCTGAAAAACTTTTTTTCCCAGAAATTTTTTTCCGGCCACTGCTGTTGACCGGTGTTGACTTTTTTTATTTTATTTTATTTGTTCTTAAAAAAAATATTTTAATTAATATTACTGTCTTGGTTGCTAAATTACTGTCTCCGGCAGTTATTAACTGTCGGACACAGTAATTTAACTGTTAATTGACTTTTTTTTTCTTCAAAAATATTTTAATTAGTATTACTGTATTCGTTGCTAAATTACTGTCTCCGACAGTTATTTAACTGTCGGAGACAGAAATTTAACTGTTAATTGACTTTTTAATTCTTAAAAAAAATATTTTTTATTAATATTACTGTATTCGTTGCTAAATTACTGTCTCCAGCAGTTATTTAACTGCGGGAGACGGTAATTTAACTGTTAATTGACTTTTTTATTCTTAAAAAAATTATTTGTAAGCAATATTATTGTATTCGTTGCTAAATTACTGTCTCCAACAGTTATTTAACTGTCGGAGACAGTAATTTAACTGTTAATTGACTTTTTTATTTTATTTTTTTAATTTGTTTTCTTAAAAAAATTATTTTAATTAATATTACTGCCTTGGCTGCTAAATTACTGTCTCCAACAGTAATTTAACTGTCTAAGACAATAATAATAGTAATATTACTGTTCAGGAAAATAATATTCATAATATTAATGTCTCAAACAGTAATATTACTGTCTGAGACAGTAATCTAGCAGACAGTAATATTAATTAAAAAATTATTTTTCTAAAAAAAAAAAAGTCAACGTCGGAGACTGGCGGTCAACGGTGGTTGACCGGCCGGAAAATAATTTCAGGAAAAAAAGTTTTCAAAAAAATAAAAGTCAACGGCGGTCTCCGGTGGTCAACGCCGGAATCTGCCGGAAAAAAAATTTTCAGAAAAAAAATTATTTTCTGAAAAAAAATAAATTTTTGGGGTTAATGTGATATATTTGTTTAAAATCCCGGGTCAATGTGTAATATTAAGGAAGTTAGAGCATAATGGATGGAATTGATAAGAATTAAGAATTATATTATGGAGGGTGTTTTAGACTAAAGACATGGGGATGGGTTAATTGAGAGACTGTTTTTTTTTTAACCAAAATGCATTTAAGTCCCTTGTGAGGGGCCTTTTTGCCATTCGGCCAAATATTATATGGCCCCCCAGCCCGGCCCCCTCCCCTACATTCTAATTCTAACGGGCCTCTCCTACTGTCATTAATTCACTAGTTAATTGTGTAAGACTGTGATTGTTATTCAATTAACACTAGTAGAAAAATGGTGTTTTAGTACGACCATTAACCGTAGCAAAAGGTATTAAATTCGTTCTAAAAAGACTTTTGCTATGAATTTTCCCCGTAGCATATACGGGTGTGACAAAAACTTTGCTAAGGTAAATGGCCGTACCAAATACTTTTTTCTACGGTAAATCTTAGTATTTACTACGACTTCAAAATTGTTACGTAGTAAAAAGTACATTTCATTACGGTTTTTTACCGTAACAAAAAATTTCGTAGTAATAAGCAAATTTTCTACTACTAGTGTAATGAGTAGAGTCAGCATACGTATGCTCTAATCTATTCTTATTCGAATTATTTTAATTTTCATTGTCTAATGAAAGGTCGGCCATCTATTCCGTTGTACATGTCATTTAACACTGGAACACTACAATTCTTTGACAAACGAGGTTAGCCTTTACTAAATGTTCGTTGCACATTTTCTTCGGCAATTTTTGGTTTATATTTCCAGTTCCTCGTTGCTTCATAGTACGTAGTCTTTTGTTGTACAAAATATTCATTAGTTAAGTCCGTAAATATATTTCTCCCTCCATCACTGGATACGAAATTCTTAGTTTTCACGTAAAAGTTTGGCACTCAGACAACTTATTAGTTTTCCATATAAGTTAGATCAAAAAGTAACATTTTCGTTCATTCACTATATTTTTTAACAAGAAAATACTAGATTCAAGTCGGTCAATTACTAATGTTGGTTGTTTCTAAATTATACATTCTTTTGTCAGCGAGGTAATTGGCATATAAATTATATCATTTTAAGTAATAAAATATTTGCATTCCCTACATTTTTTAACAGGCCAAAACAAAAAGTAGAAGTAAATACAGGAAACCTCTTCAATTAAATATTTTCTAAGCGAGGTAAGTTTAAATGCCGTGTGAGTTTCATTTTTCACCCAAAACTATTTACCTTATAAAAGTTAGTACTGGTTTTTTTAGGAAATAAGAAATGAGTTTAGTTTCTAATTAATGTTATCTAGCTTCAATGATCATTTTTCTTATTTTTTATTTATGTATAAAAGAAGGATCATCTCATTCTTACATAATTTTGAATTGATGCCTCCTAAGTCTCCTAACTATTCTAATTCTTTTCTCTTAGGCATGCTTTCATACAAAGGGAATTCAAATCGTCAATTTTTTGGATTATATGAATTCAATGGTACATTTCCTTTGGTCTTTCTTCTTTAAAAAAAACTCATCATCTTTTGTTTTTCTTCTACTACCAAAATCTCTCAAATTTAAAGGACATTACGGTCATTAAATACTTGGTACGATCCTTTATTGTTATGATTAACTTGCTTTATTATAGTGAACAAGGAAGGGGAAACAACTCCAATCAAAACCATCTTAACTATTTGTATTTTTTACTGTTGGTTTCATTGGCTTCTTTTATGATGCTTAAGAATACAATGAACTTTAAATTATAAATTTTTTTTATGATTTTTATCATTTATTTAAGGATATGTAAACGAAGCAGAAAATGGGGGGTTTTAGTTGTGCATATAATTAAGTTTTCGTTACAAAATTCGCATTCATGCTTCACAGAAAGGCACTGGCAAATGATCGTCATAGAACCATTAATTTAAAATAATTACCCACAAGTTCAACACATAGGCATCCATCGGATAAGTCATCGTCTATCTAATCTATATCTATCTATCTATCTATCTATCTATACTATCTATATCTATACTTATCTATATAACTGAGAATAATATGTGAGTTTCTTCTCTTCTTGTATGTACAAATGCCCTTTCAAATAATAATTAACAATGTTTGGTATGCCATTGTTAAATTCCTTCATTTTAATTTTGGTATCATTAAATAGCATCATTACTCACCATTAATGCTTAACTTAAATCAACTCAAATGGCAAATATTTGAGACAACGTTACTATATTGGATTCCATCCTTTTTTTTTTCCTCCTAATGTTTCCCCATTTTCACTTTTAGGTCATATTGTTCCAAGGTGAACAAAATACACGGGTTTTTTTTTGGCACTCACCACCCTTGTAATTAAACATTGCATAAGGGTAGTGAGTGCAAAAAAATCTGTTTATCTGTCCACATTGGAACAATAGGGACTAAAAGTAAAATCGGGCCAAACATTTGGGACCAAAAGTTTAATTCTCTCTCATTTTGCCCTAATTCAGACATAAGGTTACGTGCGTTTCACGGTACATATTCGAGTTAGATGCTAATTGACGTGGAGCGAAGTGGATCAAATGTGTTCAAAATTATTTTAATGTGTATTTTGTCCACTTTGGAAAAACGAGGACAAAAATTGAAATTGAACCTAACATGAAAGACTAAAAGTGTAATTCTCCCACATATTACAATTTTCGTATCTTTGTCTACATGAGATCTTTATATTTGAAGTTTTTATTATATAAACTTACAAGTTGCCATTCTAATATTAAAAAATACTACATTCATTATATTTATTATAAAAATGTTTAAAACTTTAATTAAGTAGAATTGCAATTATTTATACTTTCACTAAACATCTATGTAGCACGTAAAGTCGTAAACTTCAACTTGTTAACGTTTTCGCGTTTCGGAAATGTTTTGTGTCGGAAACTCAAATATATATGCCAGAGACCTTATGGGGCATTTTGCAATTTTTAAAAAATTAAAAACATATTTGAATTTTGGGATGGCCATGGGGCAGGTATGGGGCGGGTATCCCAATCCCCGCACCCGCCCCGTTTGGAAAATCAAGCAACCCGCACCCGCCCCATACCCGTTGCGGGTTGGAATTCTAGAACCCGCCCCCGCCCCATTTTGCACCCGCGGTACCCGCCCCGTTTGACGACCCGTTTTTTTGTCTCTTCCATTTCCGCTTTTCCTTCTTATTTTGATCGATATGAATGTTACATTTTGTTTGTAAATAATGATTTAATTTATACATACATACATACATATATATATATATATATATATATATATATATATATATATATATATATATATATATATATATATATATATATAAGATTATAGATGTGTTGGCTAATTATATTTAGTGAGCCTTTTGATTTTTTTAGGTATGTTGAAACCAATCACGTTCGAAAAGATCTCCATAAGCCATTATTCGTGGGGTCCTTATCGTTGCTCGATAAATTTCAGTTATTAATGTGCGTAGAGAAACCGTGTCCTGGGCATACTGCTCTGCATCGACGAATAGACATATTGCGATTCGACCTAATTCATTCCCTGCCAATAAATTTAGAATGGATCAATGAATTTTTTGGCTTGTTGGATTTTATTATTGCAAAAACTCATTTTCTTGTACATACTCGCTCCGTTTATTTAGCCTCGTTTACTATGCTGTCTAATTAATTATGAAAAATATGATTATTAAATAGTCTTGATTTTCAGGAAAAATAATTTTTATTTGACAAAATTACCCATTTGTGACCTTTGTTATTATCCTTCTCTTCAACGACGTCATTAATATGTTATTAATGTAAGGTTAAAATTAGACAAAATTGTAACTTCTTCATGCATATATTGTGCAGTAAACGTGAGTAGAGTGTGATGATATTTCTTACCAAGAGCCCAAGCAAACACATTGTAACCCTTGTTGATAGTGTAACGAATAAACGATTCAGCATTCGAATAATCCCAACGACCCTTGGCAACAAGTCCGAAAGTAAATATTGCCCTGAAAATTAACGAACTCATTTAAGAACATTAACAAGTAATTATATTACGAATTAAAATTTGTTCACAAGGAGCTGAACAACATATTGTTTACAAGAAATCTACCTATTCCATCACCTATAAATGTGTGATTTGACTCAAATAATATGGAATGCACTATTTGGGCTATTAATTAATATTAGTTGCTTATATTGAGATAGTTTTCTGACTTGAGCGTTGGAGGACAATCGTCAAGCCACCCCCGGCGTGTCATCTATAGTTTTCAACTGTTTTATAGGTTAATGAGTGGAGTCTTCCCTTCGACTACATAGGACGCGTGGCAGTGACTCTCGACATTCTCCACCCTTGTGGGCTCAAAGACTCTTAGGTTGTCCAATCGACATTTGAGCAGCATAATTTTGGCGTCGTCTGTGAGAATGCAATCTAGGTCATGTGTCACAGAAGGAGGTGGTCAAGCCAGTCTCAACCCGCCCCCTCAAGGTGCCAGCGGGAACTTGGATCCGCCTCGAAGAAAGAGAACGACGGGAGCGGCCCACCCAGTGAGGTCTTCAAAGCCGGTCCATGATGGATGAAACGATGGCCAAAGCAGCAGCTCGGGCAGTGATAGAGGCGGTAGAATAATACGTAGCTACTAAAGGCGGATCCGACTTTCAAGAGCCATCTCCGACCGAAAAAAGATCTTTCGGATTCCATCCATATTCACTCCACCCGCCGATCGTGGAACTTTACGAATAAGAGGAGAAAGTGTCCCTCAGCTACCAGAGCTTCTTGTCCGACGAGCCCCTAGAAGATGTGCTCACCACCAATCACCTCTGTGTAACCCATCCTCGGATCGTGCCTCTCGAAAGGAAGCACATCATCACACCTTCTAAGAGAAAGATCTCCCTCGAGGGAGAGAAGGATGCATAGCTGTAGGGAGAGAAACGATTCTTCTTGGCCGAACGACCTACGTTGTAGATCCCGAAGCGATAGCTACCAAGAACACTCGTATCACCGTGAAGGCTCTCTTCAAAATGAAACAGGAAGTAAAACTCTCCGGCTTGAAGAAACAAGAAGGCGTCGTGCAGGATTTGAAGACTATGATTCAAGGAGTCCTCGGCGTGAAGCTTCAAGGACAGCATCAACTCCCTTTGCAGCATTCCCCACACGAATTAGCCCATTTATTCCGGCTATTATAGAAGAAATATTGTCTCCCGGATTTAGGATCCCCAATCTCCCCCAATAGACGGAACTGAGGATCCCAAGATCACTTAAATAACTTTTACGCCAAGATTGACCTCTACGGTCTCAGTAACGCAGCTTACTGCAAGATTTTTAAGACCACACTAACTGATCAACGACTTGCTAGGAGGGTCCATAGACAATCTGGACCAACTAGCGACGCGTTTCCTTAACCAATACTCTATAAATAAGAAATACGCTAAAATTGGATCGTATCTCTTCAAGGTCATACAACGGGATGGAGAGTCCCTTAGAGATTACTTGGAACGATTTGTCAAAGCAGTACATAAAGTAACCCACATTAATCACGAAATGTTAGCCGGCATACTCGGGATACTGTAACACAATTTGAAGCATGTTCGTTTTCAAGACTCCATCGCGGGCCGACCCCCTATGACCCTAGATGAGCTAATGAACTGCCCTGAGAAGTACATTCAGATTCAGGAGCCCGCAGAGATGAGGGTTCCCCTGAAGCGAAAGCGCGACGAGGAAAGCCACAACTACAATAGAGAAGAGGAGAGGCATCCCGCCAAAAATCGCACCTTCGAGATGTTCTCGGCTCTTAAGGCTAATCTTGGTGACATGATGATCATCACTGAGCAGAAGGGTATTCTACAACCACCGAGAAGGATGAAGGAGACTCTAGAACGACAAAAGTCGGATGATTACAGTGAATACCACAGAGATCAGGGTCACACTACTGAGGTGTGCTTTTAGCTTAATCAAGCACCCGAAAGACTTATCCAAACAGGCACTTAAGAGAATTCTTAAAATAATCACAATCATGAAGAAATAATTTACTGAGTATCTATTATTGTCCCACTCGGTCCCTGTATAATTTCTTTTCAGCAATAAGTCGGTAGCATACCGCCCCACACAATATTTTCAATTATGTAATAAATCGGGGTCATATCGTCAGAAGCATGATTCGTAATAATATTTTAGTCGGTAGGATACCGCCGTTGCGATTTCTACATCAACCCTTTGTCTTCTCTACGCGTTTTCGTTCAATGCATCTACAATCGATTTAGCAATAAATCATTAGAGTAAAAAAATAGCTGAAGAGGAAGATATAAAGGATCACAAAAGGTCTGGCCAACCCGAACCTTGGTTTCTCACTCCTCAAAGCTCCAAAAAATAGAGCAACTAATGCTCAGGAGAGTTTTACCCGAAAGAAAAAAAGAAAAAAAAAAAGAAAAAAAGAAAAAAAGAAAAAGAGAAAAAGAGAAAAAAAAAAAAAAAACTTAGGTAAATGGGCATACTTCCCGCATAAAAAACTTGAGGGTTTGATTAACCACCAAGTACAAAATTCGAACTTTCCACTAGGTGATAAAGCCAAGGGATATCGTATCGCCTAACAATATAAGATAAAACATAACCCATTCTTTGCGAGTCGGACTCCACACTAGGCAATGAAGCCAAGGGATACCTAAAAAGATAAAACACAGCTCATTCTTTGCGAAAGTCGGACTCCCCAATAGGCGATAAAGCCAAGGGATACGGTTTAAAAAAAAAAGATTAAATCTTAACTGAAGAGACACAAAAATCTCGACAAATTATCTTATTTGACCAATATCCGATAATTTGCCACCGAACTATTTCGGCAACCGACAAAGTCAATTGCCAACCGTTACCCGACTCACAATAGTCGGGCCGATAATAATTTTGCATATTTGCAATAGTCAGGTTGGTTGGGTCGGGCCGATATTCAACAAGCCCGACCCTTGAACAACCCTAAGTACCATTTAATTTTTTCAATTAGATAGTAATTCTTAATTTTTTTATTACCGTGAACGAGTCAAGAAGGAGTTTAAATCATCCCATCTGTCCAAAGAGAGACAACCCAAAGTGTAATTGTAGAGTTGAGAAGTGTTGTACACAAATGGTTTGCATGCTTCTCTACGGTCTGTCTTGCAAAGTTCCTCCTAATCTTATCCTCAGTGGTGCAAATGCTGCATCATATATTCATAAAATTAAATTCTAAAATCAATTTATTAATGAAAGATAATTAATATAATTTCTACCATAATTTAATCAAATCCCCCAGTTAATGAATATATGTATACCTTTTATTGCGTTGAAGAGCACAACATTCTTCAGATCCTGCTCCAACAAAACATATAAAAAAAAATCAAATCAAGATTAACATTTACATGTAAGTGTATGTGTGTGTGTATATATATATATATATATATATATATATATATATATATATATTTATATATATATACTGATATGCTAAATCTCACACCAATTTTACCAAATCATACACATAATTGAAAAATTCTCTCTCTAAAATCTTATCTTCTTTTTTCCCACCTTTCTTCTTTTTCCCTAACTTTTTCACAAAATCACTCACTAAAAACGTCCATATCATTCCAAGTTCGAATTTGAGAAAAATCTTCATGTGTTCAAACAAAAATAAAGTTGAAATTTGAGAAAAAAATTCGAATTGATACGAATTTAAATAATTAAAAAGACATAATGAAATTGAAAAATATTAAATAAACCTAAACTCGCTTATTATGATTATTTACGTGAAAGATTAACGAATTTTGAGTGACTTGGAAAAAATCATCATAAAAAAAAGTTAGAGAGAATATAAGTAGAGAGATTTTTTTTTTTTTTCAATTTATGTGTGGGATTTAGTAAATTTTAGTGTGTATATATATATATATATATATATATATATATATATATATATATATATATATATATATATATATATATATATATATATATATATATATATATATATATATATATATATATATATATAATACCAAGTTGAGGAGAAGAGTTTCCCAGGCATGAAGTTCCATAATCACACTTTTGAGGTGCCCATAACTCAACTGTTGCACATATGAAATTCTCATCGGTCACTGCTATCGATTCGATCAATGCCCTTAACAACTCTCTCTTCACCCTTAATTAACATCACATACGAAACCCGAAAAACACAGCACACACACTAAAACACACAAACACTGTTGGTTCTTAAAAACTATTTTAATTAATATTACTGTATTCGTTGCTAAATTACTGTCTCCAGCAGTTATTTAACTGATGGAGACAGTAATTTAGCTGTTAATAGACTTTTTTATTCTTAAAAAAAATATTTTTAATTAATATTAGTATATTCGTTGCTAAATTACTGTCTCGAACAGTTATTTAACTGTCGTAGACAGTAATGTAAGTGTTAATTGACTTTTTTATTCTTAAAAAAATATGTTTAAGCAATATTACTGTATTCGTTGCTAAATTACTGTCCCCAACAGTTATTTAACTGTCGGAGACAATAATTTAACTGTTAATTGACTTTTTTTTTTTTTTTCTTAAAAAAAATTATTTTAATTAATATTACTGCCTTGGCTGCTAAATTACTGTCTCCAACAGTAATTTAACTGTGTTAGACAATAATATTAATAATATTACTGTTCAGGAAAATAATATTCATAATATTACTGTCTCAAATAGTAATATTACTGTCGGAGACAGTAATTTAGTATACAGTAATATTAATTAAAATATTACTTTTCTAAGAAAAAAAGAAGTCAACGTCGGAGACCGGCGGTTAATGGTGGTTGACCGGCCGGAAAAAAATTTCAGGAAAAAAAGTTTTCAAAAAAAAAGAAATCAACGCCGGAGACTGGCGGTCAACACCGGAATCTAGCCGGAAAAAAAAAGTTTTCAGAAAATAATTATTTTCTGAAAAAAAACAAATTTTTGGGGTTAATGTGATATATTTGTTTAAAATCCGGGGTCAATGTGTAATATTAAGGAAGTGAGAGCATAATGGATGGAATTAAATGCATTTAAGTCCCATGTGATGGGTCTTTTTGCCATTCGGCTAAATATTATATGGCCCCCCAGCCCGGCCCCCTCCCCTACATTCTAATTCTAACGGGCCTCTCCTACAGTCATTAATTCACTAATTAATTGTGTAAGACTGTGATTGCTATTCAATTAACACTAGTAGAAAAATGGTGTTTTACTACTACCATTAACCGTAGCAAAAGGTATTAAATTCGTTCTAAAAAAAACTTTTGCTACGAATTTGCCCCGTAGCATATACGGGCGTGACAAAACCTTTGCTACGGTAAATGGCCGTACCAAATACTTTTTTTCTACGGTAAATCCTAGTATTTACTACGACTTCAAAATTGTTACGTAGTAAAAAGTACATTTTATTACGGTTTTTTACCGTAACAAAAAATTTCGTAGTAATAAGCAAATTTTCTACTACTAGTGTGGTGAGTAGAGTCGGTATACGTATGCTCTCATCTATTGTTATTCCAATTATTTTAATTTTCATTGTCTAATGAAAGGTTGGCCATCTATTCCGTTGTACGTGTCATTTAACACTGGAACACTACAATTCTTTGACAAACGAGGTTCGCATTTACTAAATGTTCGTTGCACATTTTCTTCGGCAATTCTTTTTGGTTTATATTTCCAGTTCCTCGTTGTTTCATAGTACGTAGTCTTTTGTTGTACAAAATATTCATTAGTTAAGTCCGTAAATATATTTCTCCCTCCATCACTGGATACGAAATTCTTAGTTTACACGTCACTTCAAAGTTTGGCACTCAGACAACTTATTAGTTTTCCATATAAGTTAGATCAAAAAGTAACATTTTCGTTCATTCACTGTATTTTTTAACAATAAAATACTAGATTCAAGTCGGTCAAGTAAAAATGTTGGTTGTTTCTAAATTATACATTCTTTTGCCAGCGAGGTAATTGGCATATAAATTATATCATTTTAAGTAACAAAATATTTGCATTCCCTACATTTTTTAACAGGCCAAAAAAAAAGTAGAAGTAACTACGGGAAACCTCTTAAATTAAATATTTTCTAAGCGAGGTAAGTTTTAATGCCGTGTGAGTTTCATTTTTCACCCAAAACTGTTTACCTTATAAAAGTTAGTACTGGTTTTTTTTTAGGAAATAAGAAATGAGTTTAGTTTCTAATTAATGTTATCTAGCTTCAATGATAATTTTTTTTTTTTTTTAATTTATGTATAAAAGAAGGATCGTCTCATTCTTACATAATTTTGAATTGATGCCTCCTAACTATTCTAATTATTTTCTCTTATGCATGCTTTCATACAAAGGGAATTCAAATCGTCAATTTTTTGGATTATTGGAATTCAATTGTACATTTCCTTTCGTCTTTCTTCTTTAAAAAAAACTCATCATCTTTTGTTTTTTCTTCTACTACCAAAAGCTCTCAAATTTAAAGGACATTACGGTCATTAAATACTTGGTACGATCCTTTATTGGTATGATCAGTGGCGGATCCAGGATTTTTGCCAAGGGGGTTCGAAATTGTAGAATAAAAATTTTAAATATCACTTTATAAAAATAGTGGACCAAAAATTTATAATTTACAAATTTTGGGTGAATTGTGAAAATATTTAAAGAGAAAAAAGGTGAAAATGTTAAAAATAGTGGACCATAATTTTATAATTTACAAATTTTGGGTGAATTGTGGAAATATTTAAAGAGAAAAAATGTGAAAATGTTAAGATTTGAAAAATGAGTCAGTTTTTGAGAGAGTGGGGAATCGATCCCCCGACCTATTAGTGAATTTACAATACCTTTACCACCTGAACCAACAGCCTTTTTTGTTAAATTATCTATAACAAAAATATTTGTCCAAACTCAAGGGTGTGCAACTGCACACCCTAGACCATAGGTGGATCCGCCACTGGGTATGATTAACTTCATGGTTCGCCGACACAGAACAGTCTGCTGTCGCGGCCACTGCCGTTCCAGTTCCATTGCAACGTCGCGGTTCCGTCGCGGCTCCGTCGCGGCCAGAACGGACAAATTTTAATTAAAATGCTAAAAATATAATATATTTCAAATATATTTTTAGTACCAATATTAGAATACAATAATATGCTAAAATTATTTAAAATGTTATATTTTATTTTCTAATTTTTTTTTCATTCTTTTATTCAACTCTTTTCTTTTTTTACTAAAAAAACTTATATATACACACAAATTAGATTTAAATAAATTAAAAACAAAAATAAAACACATTTATGTTTATTTGTAGTAAAACATATTATGTGATGAATTAATTTCAAATTAAAATGATTATATTTAAGTAACAGGATATTGAAAGCAAAAAAAGTTAAATAAAATTTTAATATTATATATATATTCGAATTTTCTATATTTATTTATTATTTCTATTTTTATATTTATTTTCCATTTTTTAAGAATCAAAGTCTTCAATTTTATTTATTATTTTCTTTAAAAAAAATATTTATTATTACTATTTCCTTTTCGGTTAAATACATAAATTATAGTCATGTTTTAGTTATTGTTAGTTTCCCCTATTAATAGGGAATTAGAGGGATTAGTGGGATCTCATTATCCCAAAAAAATAGCTCTTAACACCAAAAAATTACTTTTCGGTTTTATACATCTCATTTTCCGTCAATGGCTCGTTCCCAATTTTCTTTTTTCTTTTTTTTTTTAATTTTTTTTCCGTCAAGGTCAGATCGTTCCGGCCGTTCCTGGGCCGTTCCTGGGCCGTTCCGGTGCCATTTCCCGGCTAAATCTCGGCCGCAACGGTGGTCCGCCGCGTCAAAGGGGACGGAACGGTTTTGTTAGGGATTCCGGAACGGCGGGCACCGTTCCCGTTCCGGAACGGCCGTTCCGGCCGTTCCGGCGAACCCTGATTAACTTGCTTCTTTATAGTGAACAAGGAAGGGGAAACAACTCCAATCAAAACCATCTTAACTATTTGTATTTTTTAATGTTGGTTTCATTGGCTTCTTTTATGATGCTTAAGAATACAATAACTTTAAATTATAAAATTTGTTGTATGAGTTTTATCATTTATTTAAGGATAGGTAAACGAAGCAGAAAATGGGGGGTTTTATTTGTGCATATAATTAAGTTTTCGTTACAAAATTCGCATTCATGCTTCACAGAAAGGCACTGGCAAATGATCATCATAGAACCATTAATTTAAAATAATTACCCACAAGTTCAACACATAGGCATCCATCGGATAATTCATCATCTATCTAATCTATATCTACCTATCTGTCTATCTATACTATCTATATCTATACTTATATATATAACTGAGAATAATAGGTGAGTTTCTTCTCTTCTTGTATGTACATATGCCCTTTCAAATAATAATTAACAATGTTTGGTATGCCATTGTTAATTCCTTCATTTTAATTTTGGTATCATTAAATAGCATCATTACTCACCATTAATGCTTAACTTAAATCAACTCAAATGGCAAATATTTGAGACAATGTTACTATATTGATTCCATCCTCTTTTTTTCCTCCTAATGTTGCCCCATTTTCACTTTTAGGTCATATTGTTCCAAGGTGAACAAAATACACGGATTTTTTTTGGCACTCACCACCCTTGTAATTAAACATTGCATAAGGGTAGTGAGTGCAAAAAAATCTGTTTATTTGTCCATATTGGAACAATAGGGACTAAAACTAAAAGTTTTGTGTTTCAGAAATGTTTTGTGTCGGAAACTCGAAGATACAAGCCAGACACCTTATGGGGCATTTTGCAATTTTTAAAAAATTAAAAACATATTGAATTTAGGGATGGCCATGGGGCAGGTACGGGGCGGGTATCCTTATCCCCGCACCCGCCCCATACCCGTTGGGGGTTGGAATTCAAGAACCCGACCCCGCCCCATTTTGTCACCCGCGGTACCCGCCCCGTTTGACGACCCCTTTTTTTGTCTCTTCCATTTCCGCTTTTCCTTCTTATTTTGAATATAAAAATCAATTCTAGTTATGTTCATTCAAAAAAATAGCTTTATATATATATATATATATATATATATATATATATATATATATATATATATATATATATATATATATATATATATATATATATATATATATATATATATATATATATATATATATATATTGATCCAGCCGATTATCGTTTGGCAGATACAGCAAAGACCAAAGGCCCAACTAGGGTCAAAAGGCACCATTAAGCCCACCAAGAGAGGAGGGCCCATTAAACTGACGCCTTGCTAGGCGAGAGGGACCAAGCGACCCGCGAGAACGAGAAGCTCTCTCACTCTCTCGCAAAGCTTCTCGCCAGACCAACCCGGGGTTGATGCTAGCTGCACGTGGAGGTATTTAATGCATGTCTAATCCACTAACAGGCAGAGGAATGTCGTTTTGGTCCCCTACTTTTTGCAGATGCAGCCGCCAATGATATGACATATTAAACTGCATTGAAGGTAATTTGGAGTCCGGATGCCTAATTACCGCGATTGGACAGGTAAATTAAATTGGGGAATATTTGACGTCCGTCCCCTTTCTAGTATAAATAGGGGCAGTAAATACAGGTATCAACACACCAAATCTTCTACATCAATTACATATAAAAACATAATATCTTATTCAGGAAGCTACTGACTTGGCCGTCGGAGTGCTAACTCCGGCCTAAGTCCGGTTCTTTCCTTTTTTGTAGGTTTATCGGCGGGCCCCGGTCCAAGTTCAGGCCTACCTAACTCTCTAAATTAACCCACCCCGAATCCACTCGGATCATATATATATATATATATATATATATATATATATATATATATATATATATATATATATATATATATATATATATATATATCTAATTACTAAATACAATTAAAATATAAATGCAAATCAACAATCATTTTATAAAATAATATATTACTTCAAAAATAAAAAGCAAGCATCATTGTCTTTGAACAGCCATCTAGTCACCTTTGTTCGACAATACTCAATACAAAATAAATAGAAAGGAAAATAATAGAAAAGTAAACTACTTTGTTATTTAATCACCAACTGATACACATTTATCTCCATCATCGTCATCATCAACGTCACCATCTAAGTATATTTTGCAAAACATTTTGTACCTGTTGTGAAGATGAGCCTACAACAGTAGAAACAAGAATAGATTCTTAGACATAAAAAAATAAATCGACGTATATTTATGATAACAGTAATAATAACTTGCCTTTGATTTGCGACCATAACCAATTTTGGGTACACATCAATGCCTCTATCGTCTTTGCTTGTAATCTACTTCCATATGGACTCAACAATCTACCACTTGTACTAAAAGCGGACTCCGAAGCAACCGTAGATACGGGAATAGCTAGAATATCCCTTGCAATCTATCTTAAGGTTGGGTACTTCACTCCATTATTCTTCCACCGAGATTAAACATCAAAATTATGGTTTCTTGGCAAAACATCATCCTTTAAGTAATGATCCAACTCTATTTTCCCATCTCCAATATTTTTTTGGCTACTAACAAGCATATCATAATCGGAAAGAAAATCACCTCCTAAAGATTGATTGTCATTTGACATAGACGAAGAGGAGGACATTGGAACATTAGTACCCTTCTTCTTAGAGTTGTAGTCATCAAGCAAATCATAACAAAATTTCCTTGACTTTACTAATCTCATAAAGAGCATCATCTCCATAAATTTTTCCAAATAAATATTCCACTAATTTTATCTTGAATTGTGGATCCAGCATTGCTGCAACTCCCATGATACCATGAATCACTTTCCAATATTCATTAAACTTGTCTAACATACTTAATGTCATTTTCCTAATCACATTATTTGGAGATTTTGACCATTCACTCAAATGCATTTTAATCTCACAAACCTTAGGAAAGAAGATATTAACAGTAAGATAAGTAGTACCAGAATATAACTCGGTTACCTTATGAAATAACCCTAATTTCTCGCACATGTCAGCTGCTAAAGCCCACTCATCATCACTTGGCAAGAAATTGAGTGGCTCACGTTGTTTCAACCGGAAGAAAACATCCTTATACACCAAAGAAGTAGAGAGCATGATATATGTTGAATTCCAACGTGTTTTTACATCAAGAACTAACTCCTTAGTACACAAAACACGAATTTGTCTAGCAACTTCTTCAAACTTTTGCCTTCTCTTTGTTGATCTTGTCCAGAAAACAACAGTGTCACGCACTTTTTCAATACAATCTTTGATAACCATCAAACCATCTTGAACAATCAAATTTAGAATATGAGCAGCTCAACGCATGTGTAACAATGAACCATGCAAGATCAATGAGCTAGTTTGAAGCTTATGAGAGAGTATCCTTAACATGGCATCATTGGTGCTGCAGTTATCCTTAGTGAATGTGGATAACTTTCGGTTAACATCCCACTCTAGCAAACAACCATAAGAACATCCAAAAGAACTTCACTAGTGTGTGGAGATGGCACATAAATAAACCTATAATAAAATTAAATGTAAGTTAATTAAAATTATTTATAAAGTTAACTAAAAGTAAATATAAGAAATCAATTAAAGTGAAAATGGATACCTTAACACAATTCTGTAAAACCCAACAATTATCAATATAATGGCCAGTGACCACCATGAACCCTCTTTTCCTATTGCTTGAAGTCCACATATCGGTTGTGATTACAATCCTACTTTTAATTTTCTCGATAAATTTCATAACCTTCTCTTTTTATGATCCATGAATTTTAAATATATCCCTCTTGATTGTGTTTCTAGATATCATCTTAAATAATGGTTGTAGAGCACAAGAGTATTTTCTGAAACTAATATAATCAACAATACTCAGCGAAAATTCATGCAAAATTATCATACGAGCGAGCTCATATCTAGCCGCCTCATAATTAAAATGACCAGCTGCCAAGCCCATTTGACCATCTACTTTATTTTGTTCATTTATCAGTACATTTTGCCTCGTGTCCCTAATGTCTTTATACTTTCTCTTAACACATGCTTTTTTAATATGGTCACGTAAATGAGTTGTTCCGTCCTTGCTCCTTGCGACAAGATACTTCTTACAGTACTTGCACTGTGCTTTTCGTGTTCCCTCATTCATAACTGTTTCAAAGTGATCCCACACATCCGATGTTAATTTTGTTGTTACAGTTAACTAATTTTCCTCGGTGGTAGGAGTAGCTGAAGGAGTACTTTTCGGGTCTAGAGATTCCTCAGTAATTGTATCTGCTAACGGCTTGGATGAATCAGCACCTTGAGAACTCATAATTACAATATGTACCTGCAGAAAGTAACAAGCTTTAGAAAATTTACATAATTCGATAAATATATATTGTATGCTCAGTTTTTGTAGCACCCCGTTTACTTTACACTCTATACCGGAAAATGGTATAAAGGTTTTTCTATTAAGTTGCAGCAGAAGACCTTTTGAAAACATGATTTTAATTTTTTTCAAAAGAAAGTTGTCGAGAAAGGTGGTAAAGTTTTCCCTAGCTTTGAAAATACTTGAAATGTTTTGCTTCAATTTTAGTTCGATAAAAATCTTTCTTAAAAAAAAACTTTTAAGTCGAACACTTCATACATTTAGTCAAAAAAATTCTCTCTTTATTCGGTGTCACATTTTCCGTCAAACGTTTTCTTGCTTTGAATAACGAATTTGGGTTGTAGTGGAGCTCTTAAGAAATCAGCATTAGAAAATAATAAGAATAGTCAGAAAACATTATATTATACGTAAGGGTTAAAATCATTTCCCGATAACATATTCAAGTACTACGGATTACAATCTACTAAAAAGATTTAAGTACCAAAACGGAAGTTTATTAAAATCCACATAAATTCCATACGGCTCGATCCCTCGGCTTTCCCCAAACTTGATTCAACTTTGCTCCTCGGATTCGGAGCATGAGTTACCTACACCAAGATAACATCTATATGAACCTTTAGAAAGACTCGGTAAGAATTCAGAAGTTATAACAAGGTTTTGAAAAAGTCTTTACACATAATTTATACACACACACACACACACACACATATATATATATATATATATATATATGCGTACATGAACACATGATAAACGTACGAGCATTCAAACCTACACTTGCTATACTTTACTTATACCTTTCTGTTAAATCTTTCAAGGATATTTAACATCCTTTCACATTCTTTCAAAAGTCGGGTACTTAACATCCTTCTTTTCTTTACTTTAATATGCAAAAGTCGGGTACTTAACATCCTTTTTTCTTTACTTTAATATGCAATATGCATGAAAATGAAAATGAGACGTTAGACTTTTAAAACTTTTCTTGAGAAAACATTGGGCCCGTTTGGAAAAACAATCGTGGAGTTCAGCAATAAGCCGTGTATTTTGGAGCTTGTAATCTATAACTTTACTATAGTCACGACTATAACTTTACTATATCCAAATTAGTGGTTTATAATCCCGATTCCTATGTGAATCAGTTCCTATGTGGACCCCAATTATCAACAACTAACGGAATACCAGTCTCACGTATCCTATACTTGTTCACCTAGATCCACAACCAATTTCAAAACATTTTTAACTTTGAAAATTGTGATTTATGCATCTTAGACTTACTAATGAATCACATAAAGCTTACATGATCTATACATGTTTACTTTCACATAAACAAGTATAAAAGTAACAAGTACGACAACAATTATACTTCACATCCTTAATCAAATTATTGAACACGTAATCATATAGAACATAACACTTTTGTTTCACATTCCATTTTATAAGTACACATAAACATTTAATATCACATAGTAGCACCAAGAAAGGCATTATTCAACTTTAACCATATTATTATCACATAATCATATAACCATGTCATTCATAGCATATCAATATCACTCATATCATGAATTACGAAAATTATCACATACGACATTACTTTACTCTAATCACTTAATACATACACCTTTATTTCAAAAGTGCCACATATCATAACAAATAACATACGAAAATAATCAAGTATTCTAACTCATCATAGAAATCAATAAATCATTTTTCTAAATCTTGTACTTGCTTCTTAACACCATTCTAGGCTAGTAGATTATAATTCCATCTTAGGACATGCAACATGATACCTACACTTAGATCAATAGGCCATAACTTAGAGGTTTCACCTTCATCACTGACTTATGTTTCCTACCTCGGATATCAGAACTATGATCACAAATCATACTTTGATAAAAATAGTCATCTTAAGAAAATCAAACAGTTTTGGTATCCCAACTTTTAAAAATCATTTCTCTTGCACCACAAATCAAAATACTTTGAAATTTTTGCAACACACTCCTTTATATGTTCTTAAAACCACAGAAAAACAGTTTATAAAAATCATTATCCGAATAAAAGATATGAATAAATTTCTAAGGGGGTAAAGTTTAGAAAACTGAACAGAGGGAGTGTCTTTAAAAATTCATTTTGCTTTGCAAATTCATCCAAACCTTATGAAATTTTAACTCTATATAATATTAGGAGTCTTATATACCCCCAAAAAAACAGTTTTAGAAAAACCTTAGGAAATTAGGATAAATAAGTAAAATGGTACAGTAGTGCAGTTTAAAACTCAGAACAGGGGAGGGGACTTCAAACATTTCTTATAAATTATCTACTGTATCAAACATTGCCAAATATTATCTCACACGTATTCTATAAACTAGGGGTTCCAAGTGGAATCACTAAATTTGAAAAAGGAAACCATTAGATTTCATTACTTATTCTAAACTGACTCTAGTTTTATACAGTTTCGGTAAATAAATCATAACTTATTTATTTCGACTCCAGAGATTACAAGCCACATATCAATATGACCATAACAGAGATATCTATCCCCATATAAAATTTCGTAGTTTTCATAAATAACATCGTGGATGAAACATGGGATAAAATCCGTACCTATGAATCTGTAAATTTTACACATAACCATCTATTTCAAGATTCTAGACTCAATCAACTCATATGCCTCAAATCCAAACCCTAAACATAGAAGATCACAACTAGTAAATCAATAATATTAACATGCAATGATTAGAAACATAAGGATAATAAATTTCATAGCATATCATCATCAAATTACGGGTTTCTCACCAATCTTCTATTTTCTTTCAAGAATCAAGAATCAAGAGTTAGATTCTTACATGCAAAGCTAGCTTTAAACATGAAATTAAACATATCAAAACATCACCATCATTTTTCTCATCAAAGATCAAGGATTCAAGCATGGATCTTAACTTGCATGAGACTAAACATACAATATAACATACTATGAGCACTTTCTTTCATAAAACTTTTGGTTTCTTCAACCAATCAAGAAGGGGAGTTTTTCAAAAGAGAAGAGAAGGAAATACTATTGATGTTAGCTTGATGTAGCAAGAATTCCATGATTCTTACCTTAGGATCTTTTCAAAATTTGAAGAACTTTGTGGATATTTGCAACCCACTAGAGAATCCTTCAAGAAATTCAAAAATTAGAGAAAGGTCTTAGGGGATTTTCGAAAGTTTATGAAAGAAACAAAGAACAAAGATTTGCTTACCCTTCTTGGTTGAAGAATTTCATTTTGGAGATGAAGAACTATACTAGCTAGGAATTTGTGAAAGAAAAACGAGAAGAAGAAGAAGAAGGAAGTAGACTTTGATCTTGAACTTAAGGATCAAAGAATGTTTTTGGTGTAGAGAATTGTGAAGAAGAGGTGGGTATTTATAGAGTCTTGGACGCTTGCTACCTTAATGACTAAGTAGGAAGAGGGGTCTTTTTGCAATTAGAAGAAACTTGAAATAATCTAGAGGGACTTCTTGGCAATTTCATTTAAGTTATCTTAAAAATAATTCTAAATGAAAAGCCAAGTGGAAATGCACATGGAGTAAGTGTATGCATGCAACAAATACAATCATAGCCAATTTACAGAGAGGAAATTACTAGCAATTAAGCATATAAACTTTCGAGTGTGAGAAAATAAATTCTTATATTACGAAAACTAAATCCACGTAGATCGCATAGTTTCATGTGTTCAATCATGTTAAACACATGAAATATATTTTAGTTGCGCAAATAGAGGATAAAATCAAAACTATTCATGCAGACATATAATGCACATTAGTTCACATAATTTCACATAAATAGCAAGTAAAGGAAATCGAAAAGCAACTAATTAAACTCGCACGTACAACACATATTCATGCAAAGGAGACGAGAGAGAAAATACGGAAACCGGGTATCGAAAACGCGCGTGTTACAGTTTTTGTGGAATATTTTTATTATTTTATAAATCCTAATATGCTAAATTAACTCAAACATTGAATATTTAATTTGTTATTTGGCAAATCTATGAAAGAAACCATGAAAATTCATAAATTTGTTGACGCCATACATGGAATTTTTTTTATTATTATCTTATAAAATATCAGAAGTTTCACAATAAATTATTATTTTTTACGTTCATATTTAATTGTATGAAGAAAATCCATCGTACTCTCATAAACGACTATATACCGCAAGTTTTTGAACCGAATTACCTCGTCGTTATCGGTATGCCACTTCGTTGTCGGAAAATTTATACGCCACCGTCGGAAACTCACAGAATTGGAAACACCGATGGGTTTTTTTTTTTTCTCAATATTCAATAGTCAATCAACGTATTGAAGACACAGATATGTTAATTGTTTCTCAATAATCAATATGAAGTAAAGAATATATAAAGATGAGAGTTGAAAGTTGAAACGGCGGACAAAAGTTTAAGAGTGTGACTAGCACTAGTTAGGGTTGACTCATGACTGTTGAGTTTTTTTTTTTTTTTTTAATAAATAGGGTTGACGGTTGAGTTGTAAAAGTATATAATATAAGTTATATTAAATATACATATAAGGGTATTATACGTAAATAAACAATACGGGTGGTAAATAGGGCGGGTACGGGGGAAATTTTACTACACCCGTACCCGCCCCTTACTCCTTGCGGGTATAAATTCTAAAACCCTTACCCGCCACAATCCTTAACGGGGCAGGTATTACCCGTCAAAAACGGGGTGGGTACCTGCCGGGTCGGGTAATATTGCCATCCCTAATTTGAATAGCAAATTTTAAAATATTTTTGTTGTTTCCTAAATTAATTACATGATTTAATTATCAACTGCAAATTGATAGTTGATAGTAAAATTTATTTTGAATATGTTTGTATAAAAATATACAAAAAGAATTTATATATAAATAAAAACTTATATATGTTTATATACAATATTTATAAATATGGCCCTATACTTTTAATATTTCATTTCCCCAAGTTTATGTATCCCAATTTTTTAAACATTCTGTTTCCCTATATCCGTTTCCCCGTATAGCCGTTTCCGTTCCCATGCTACATAGGTATACATTTAATTATTCATGTTTTTTGACAGACTGAAAACAAATCAATTTTATGAGATGATTAATGCTACAACACACGGATCTGAAATAGATTATGATTATTACTCATTAGGACCGGCAATTGAGTCGGGCCTAATCGAAGCCCGATGGTTCGGCCCGGCTATATTTGAGTCGAGCCTAATTTTAATGTGTCGGGCCGAGTTTGAACCTTTTAATAAACCCCATTCATTTATGGGCCGATTTTGAGTCTATATCTTAAGCCAAGTAAGGTCCGTCCGATTAGATTAATAATTAAATATATAATATATTTATTATTCTAATGATATGGCTCAACATACAAGTTACAAATTAAATTTTTATTAGATCATTTTATATTGCAAAAGGAAAGAAATCAAAAAAAAGAAAAGGAATTAAGTGGCGGCGATTGCAATGGTCAAATAGCATATAACTACTTAAGAATTAAATATTTGCAACATTGAACTTCATTTCTTTAAAGAAACATACTATGATTTTCACCTTATTTTGCCAATATGATTTTTATCTTATTTTTTTCATGATAATTCTAGATTTTGTTATTCGGTTGCAAAGTTCGTTCTGCGTTCACTGCGCCATCTGCGTGGATTTTACAACTCTTGTGCGCTTCGATTTATTTCTTAGGTTCTAAGTTCATAATTGGGTCTTTTTTTTTTGTGTGGGATACTTATTCATGGCTTTTCTCCTCAATGAGCATGTGTTGTCCTTTGTTTGCTTCAATTTATGACATTAATAACATGTGTAACATCTTATTTTATTATTTGACATTAGTTTATTGTATAAATTTAAATGTTGAATGAAATTGATTCATAGCGAAAACATGAAAAATAATTAATTATAGGGTCCATTTGATATACACCTCTAGAATGGAAAATATATAGGGATAGGTCCACCTCTAAAATTCTTTCTTTGAGATACCCCTGGAGAGACAAAAATACTAGTGTGCCCTTATTTGTAATTTTCGCCCAACCGCATACAACATTTTACCAATTGCATTCAGCATAATAGCCAACTGGATTTAGCATTTTTGGAGCTGCATTTATCATTTTTTCAGAATTTTTAATAAAATATTATAAATTTTTATTTTATTATTATTTTTCCTTTGTTATTTTTTATTGCTATTATTTATTTTAAATTTTTTATTTTTTAAATTTTGAAATTTTTCTAATTTTTAATTTTTTTTAATTTTTTTAATTTTTTTTAAATTTTTAAATTTTTTTTTTACTTTTTTTAATTTTTAAAAAATTAATGTTCTATAAAATTTCCTGTACATAAATTGACTACAGGTGACTATAGTATATATAGTCACGTACCTTCTTTTTACTCCAAAGTTATATCTAGTCATGTACCTTTTTTTCACCCCAAAATTATATAGTTATATATAGTCGACCGACTATGTAAACCACTTATTATATACAAAAAAAGAACTTCGTCGACACCAACAACAAAAATCACAATTTAATTCTTGATATTATAAATCAAGTTATACAAATATAGATCGAAATAAATCTTGATATTATATATCAAATTGTACAAATATAGATCGAAATACACAATCACATGCATATGTTCTTCAATAAAGAACAAATCATCATCATCACTCTATATTAAAAACACACATAACCCAGAAATGACTACATGTTACTATATGTTACTATATATGACTATAATAACATGTAGTAATGTTACTATCTATGACTATGTAACATATAGTCATGTTACCATATATGTAGTAATGTTACCATATATGACTATAGTAACATGTAGTAAATCACTTCTCCCCATCATTACTTACTGTATAGAAGTGGCAAAAACAACAATCCCTGTGGCAATGAAAATACCAGTTAGAGAAAACGAAAAGAAAAATGGAAAATGCCAATTATATCGAACCTTATACGAAAAGCTATATTTTTTCTTTTTTCTCAGATATGGCCAATCATAGTCAAATCAAAGCAACAACGTCGACCGATTTAAAAAAAAAAAAAACTCAATAACTCCATTATCCAAACAAATTCACCAAAAAATAATTAAAGGGCAAAAAAAATCAAAACAATTAGACAAAACATCAACCAAAATACAACTAATATTATTAATAAAATTAAAATCACATACACAAAACACTCTCTTCTATTGATACAGAACTTGTTGTCCGGTATGTACTGACAACTATGGGCGTAGTTTGTAAAGAATGTTTAGCATTATCCAAAAGTAAGACTTAGTTCATGAAACATTTATAATTATTTTTATTCTACACTATCCATAAAGAATGTGAGTGAGAAATTGAATACTAATTATTTATCAAAATAAAATTAAGATCCACAAACAACAAATTACCAAAGATCGGCGACCTCAAAATTTTCAAGCGACAAGTTCCGATCTCACGGTGGCTTGTTGCGCTAGTGCGGCAGGAATCGTGTAGAGGAAGCAGCCTTGCGAGAAATCTCTAAATTGCTATGCCACGGCCTACGTTTTGGATCGGAGGAAAGGATTCCAAATGAGCGAAGGCGTCGCTGGATCACATCGTCGGAGGACCGGTGGCTAAAGATGGGGACGGCGGCGGAACAGAACATTTCGAGTGGCGGAAAATCTGAAGCGGCGAAGCGACGACGGAGAAATGTTAGAACGAGATTTAGGGTTTGAATGACTTCCCCTTCCTTTACTTTGGCTTCGGATCTCGCGGCGGCAACTTTGAGGCGGATCGAACGGCGAAGAGAGGCTGGGTGTGAGAGAGAGCTATAGAAAGAGAAAAGCATGAATCTGGGAAGAAGAAAAAGCATTGGGGAAAATATCTAAAGAGAGAAAGAGCAGAGTGGGGGTGGTTGTGGGTTGATATGATGTGGAAGACTAGGGTTTTGGTATTTATTTCATAAAGTGAAAGGGTATTATTGGTATTTCATATTGTCCAGAGGTCTGTCAAATTAAGATTGAAATTTGGGTTATTGGCTAGGGCGGAAAAACTCATAGGACCTATCCCTATATATTTTCAAAACTAGGGGTATCCCTCATTTTCCCTTAATTCTATGAATTAATTTCCTCTAATGAACAAAATAAAATTTGAATTTCATTGAAAAGAACTAGAGAAAAATAACTTAAACATTGTATTAATATGGAAAGTTTCCTAACTGATACATGCCTATTTATAAATTGTAAAATTATATTAAAATCTACTAAAACATAATTAAACTAGAAAACTATTGAAAATTATCATAAATGATAAAAGCGAATCCTCCATTCATAGAATAGGGCTAAGGTGGATTTTACAATGAAATGTTTTTTTTAACTCACATGAACTCAATATCTTTGCTCAAATAATTTTTAACTAATTAACGATACATAATTTATAATAATGTTAGTCTTTGTTCAAAAGGTTTTGGTAAATGTGAAAGTTGATCTCAAGTGGCTTAGTTTAATTTATCAGGTTTTACAATGTTTGGAACTATTTCGCAAATTTTCCTGCAATGTAAAATGGGAGATTTACGTTTTCGCCTTCATTTTCTTGTTCGAGTGATCTTATTTTAATTTTCAATGTGCATGAGTTATATTTGTCAATTATGTTGTAGAAGATTTTCGAAATGGAAGGTGTCAGTATATCTGTTTTCAAACCTAGCATTATTGTTTTTGAGATGGAAAGTGCCAGTATATCCCTAGCAAAGTCGCTGCTTTGTCGTTGCCGGAATGAGCAACGTTCAATTAAAATGCTAAAAAAATAAAATTTATTTCTAATATATACCAAAATTGTTCCATTCCAACACGAGATATCTGTTTTTAGGTTCAAACTTTTAATCAATATTACCAAAGATAAATTTTTCATTTTATTATTAAAAGTTTAAACTAGAATTGGGGTTCGCGCGCCCCTCTATTACAAATTATGACGCAGGCTCAACCTCTTGGGCCGACCTTACGCAAGCGCCCATCCAAAGTGCAATGGAGGTCACCAGCATAGCCCATAGGCCTTATTGATCGCCTATCGACCCCGTCCAGGTAAGTAAGTTTCTTACTCAAATTTCTTCAATTTATAAAACTCTCTTCTCACCATATATATTATATTCCTACCGATGTGGGACAACAATTACATACTTTCTTTAGCATTTTTCATCCTTGCTAATAATTGAATAACTCCCCTATGCTTAAGAAAAACCCTCCGAACCACAATCAACAAAGTTGAACAAATGTAAAAACCTTGTCGCACATATTTCTACAAAAACATATAATTATGTACACACAATTTTGTATAAATGTTACAGAACAGAGAGCACAAAAATTAAGATAACACCTAATCAACCAGACCCGTACTTGAAACTCATACAAATCGAATTTGATTCTAATGTCATCTCGTAAGCCAAAGTTGGACCAATTAGTAAGGAAAAGATTTAAACTTCACTTACGTCAGAGTATGCTTGTTTGAATAAAGCTAACAATTATTTTTTAGAGTAGTTGTATACTTTGTCGGGTACAAGATGTATTCCTTTAGTTATGAAGAATGTTCGTATAGTACTCTAAAGTCTAAACCATTTTGATATGTAAATGCTTTATATCTACTTACAAGCTCTTATTCATAAGCTCTTCATCATGATATTTATATCTTTATCTTTATCATAGTAATGTTACTGCTATCAGGAAAAGCCTCTCTTAATGTAAGTCCGACAAAAATTTCCAGCGAGAGGGGTAAATTTGTTCAACTATATACACTTGAATTTTCTTTAACATATGGAGAACTTGATGTTTCATAAAAATATTTAAACTAAAATTAATACGAGAATTCCTAAAGAGGAAAAAAAACCCTCCAAAAAGAGGCGTATGCTGCTTGAGTAGCAGCGAGCACACAATATTCTTTAGTAAAAGGCAAAAGAATAGTTCGCTATTAGCTCACTGCACAACTGTTTGAATTTTACAATTACTGTAAGCTTCTATTTATTTATTCGGCTCAAAGTTCATACTTGAGTCTTTTTTCTATGTGGGATACTTATCTATGCATGTTCTCCTCAATGAGCAATATGTTATATACTATGCTGCACGGACACTTATAGAAGGTGAAGAGTCCCCATATCCGATACCTAGAAACTCGGACAAGCCCGGACACGGCTCAGACACCAGTACGTGTCGGGCCGTTTCGTAATTTCACTAAAGTAGGACACCCGTGTCGGGCAGTGTCCACAATTTTAAAAAAGTTGGGACACGGCTCTTATGTTTTAAGAGAGAGCTCTAATAAAAGAATACGTCTTTTCTTTTATCTGTAATACACATTTTTTCTGTTTTCTTTGAGAGTCCACCGAAAAGTCCAAAACTCTAGCAACGACGCCAACAAAGAACACGAGCAGCTAGGGCGAGCGGTTCTCTTATGCGATTTGGCGATTTATAAATATTTTTTCCAATTTATAAATGTACCCCTATATTTTTTTAATTTATAAATATGCCCCTATATTTTTTTTTATATTTACACGTATTCCCTGCGTATCCGTATCTTAGTATTTTTAAAATGGCGTATCACCGTGTCCGCGTATCCGTGTCCGTGCAGCATAGGTTATATGTTCTTTGTGTGCTTGACTTTTTGGGAAGTGGTGCTTTGCATTAATAATATGGATAACATTTTTTTTTTACTTTAGTTTGTGGTATAAATTTAAATACTGAATGAAATTGATGCATCATATTCTATGAATTACCTCTAAAAAACAAAATAAATTTGAAATTCTTTGAAAAAAATTGAGAGAATAACTTAAAATGTTATTAATCTGGAAGGTTCTGAATTCCTAACTGCTACATACCTATTTCTTAATTGTTAAGTTGAAAGAGTAGTAAAATTCCATTAAAACTTAAAACATAATTAGACTAGAAAAATGTAAAAATTATAATTTATGATAAAAGCGAATCCTCCATTAATAGAAAAGGGCTCAGGTGGATTATACAATGTTTTTTTTATAGAACTCATAGAAACTCAATGTCTTTGCTCAAATAATTTTTAATTAAGTAACGATGCATAGTTCATATTAAAGTATTTCAACAGGTTATCATGAATATGAAAGTTGATATCAAGTGGCTTAGTTTGATTTATCAGGTTTTCATAATGTTTTCATTTTCCAATAGTTCGTCAAACAGTTCTCGCGGAGGTGGATCAAACAAGTGGTGAACATCCTCTTGGTATGGGGTTTTGCAGCACACGCACCGTCAAACGATTGGAATTCCGCGGGAAATGATTCTCTGATTAACAGTAAGAGCATGGTGCAACAGTTTCCACATAAATCCACACGTCTTATATGGTAGAAATTGATGCCATATTCGATCAGGCCATGTCTCTCGTCAACCCGAAACCCTAATATGCCGCCAATATTCCTTATTCGCAAATTCCCCAGATTGAGTACGAGTGAAAATAAACATGTCCGCCTTAGCTAGCATCAACTAAACTTGCATAATTTTATCATGTAAGTAGGTGGGAATTAACGGTAGTAAGCTGTGAATTGGATGCATGACATGACGACCGAAAAAGTATGATCACAAGGTAACAGACCGAGAATCACCTCTCCTATCCAATTTTCAACCCAAAACTTTACTCCTCCAGGCCCCACAATCCACTGCGTGCACTCTGTGAGAATCTCATATGACGATTTATCACAGTGGAGAAGTCGTCGCCTTGTAATTCTACATCGTCTATTCCGATACTTTGCCTTATAAAATTTAGTCCAAAGAGACGTTTACATCGGTTATTCCGATACTTTGCCTTATAAAATATAGCCAAAGAGACGTTCCTTGATGAACTTGCCAGAGGAGTTTCCGGTGCAAACACCTCATTACCTAATTGAGAGACCGAATTTCTAAGCCTCCTTCGTCAACTACAGTACATACAGTTTGCCATTTCACCCAATGTATCCTCGATTTTCTGCATGTATCTAACAAACAGATTAAGTTCCTCATGCGTATCATTAATTTAGAGGTCATTTTCAATGCTTTGGTGATACAGGTGGACATGAAAGTAAGTTTTACCATATTTATCTACTTTACCTTTTCCTTGCCTCTTGTGTGCATTCTATCAGAGGCATCTTCAACAACTTGAGTGGTGGGATGATTCTTTTGAATTCTTCTAGATGGCTCTATTCTGCGCACATCTGTCATTTGATCATATATGTCTGGATCAGACTTATTAGAATCTGTTGAATCTGGACTAGGTGTTTCTGGAAGTGTTGTTGTACTCGGAGCAACAATGTCTGGTCTTGAAATATATGATGTAATAGACTTGTCTTTCTCTGGTACACTATCAGATAATACCTTTGACATATCTATCAAATCGTCAATTTCAAGTTTAGTTGTTTTTCAACTAATATCAGCAAGATCATTAGATACCACATTTACTGATTCAATAATAGTTCTAGTGCGAAGATTATATACTCTAGAAGCATGAATTTTTGTTGCATATTCAACAAACAGACCCTTATCACTTTTTGAGTCCAATTTGTTAAGGTGATCTATTTCATTCAACACATAACAGATGCACCAAAAAACATGCAAATATTCAAGATTAGGATTTTTGCCCTTTGAATGTTGATATGCAGTTATAGTGGTTCCTGGTCTCAGGTGCACTCAGTTATAAATATGTCATGTTATGTTGACATTTTTGGACCAAAATCTTTTTGTAAGGTTTTTAACATTTAACATGGCTCGAGTCATTTCTTGCAAAGTGTTGATTTTTTCTTTCTGCTATGTCACATAAATTTGAAAATGGGAATTTGAAAATTATTTTCCATAATCAGTTTTGATCTTACCAACATCTAGAGAAAGATGATTACAAATTCGATTGTGAATTTTTTGAAAAGCTTCAAAGTTATCAGACTTCTCTTTCAAAAAATAGACACATGAAAAATGAGAGAAATCATCTACACATAAATTTACACTCATCTTCGTTGAGAGATATAAAAGACTCATCGTTCTTTTCCTCGGTGTGTTAGCACACTCATTTGCATAGTGACCAAAGCTTGTACAAGCCATGCAAACAGAATCGAGATTAGTAGAGTAGATCTAATCCGGCTCTGAGAAAAAAATATTGAGATGAATTTTGAGAAGATTTTTTAGACTATGATGTTGGTGTCCAGATCTATTCTAGATTGAATTAGACCTTTTTGAGTTTGGAGTCGAAGCATCATTGAACAGTTTTTTAGGTCTGACTCCTTTTTTTGAATCTCTTGATTTGAAGAGCAACATTGTTCAAATATGCTTCAACATCCAAATCTTCAACATCAGATGTTGTGACACTGTGAGCGACATCTGCTTGCAGTGCATTTGTCACATACTTCACCCTTTTTTTTCCTCCTCATTGTTCATTTCACTAGGCTTGAGGCTTCCCATTAATTCATCAAGTCTAATGGTGGATGTGTCATATAATTCTTCAATTGCCATGACCTTCATTTTGAACCATTCTGGGATTGTTCTCTATACTTTGTTGAGTAGTGTTTCATTGCTCAATGGACCTACGAAAGCTTGAAATTCATTTGACAGATCAATAATCATCTCATTGTATTGGGAAATGGTTTCATTCTCGTTCATTCTCAGTCATTTAAACTTGGAAGACATCGATCTAAGTTTTGTTCTCCTCGGACTTTCATAACTTTCACAATGTAGTTGAAGGACATCCCAAGCATCCTCCGCACTTGTCCACAGCGAGATACGCTTGAACATTGTGGTATCTACTAAGTTAAAGATGGCATTTAAATCTTTCGAGTTGTAGTTGGCGGTTGCAATATGATCGGTAGTCCATTCGATCTCAGGAATTACTAAGACATCACCATCTTCATCAACTCCTTGTGGAGGAGTTTATCCAGTAAACAAGGCTCTCCAGAATCTTTCATTAATCGACTTGTTGAATGCCCTCATCTTCACTTTCCAATAACTGTAGTTTGTTTCATCCAGTACCGAGGACGCATGGAGGTAGGAATGGGTATATCTATCACGAATTCGTGTCACTGAAACAAAATAACCGCAGGATTGAACACTTAGTAGATGTCAAGTGTTGGCTCTGGTACCAATTGAAAGAAACTAATGCCACCGAATTCGTGTTAAGTAATATAGAAACTACAAAATCAGAGATTTATGCAAATGTATTAATAAATACTTGTGTTTTTTACAATTCCTCTTTTCGGCAAACAAGTATTTTTTCTCCTTTACGCAGATTTTTATAATAACACCAACATGATATTCTCACGCATTCTCCACACTGGTCACAATGTATGTAGCTAAAAAAGAACTCCTTCGGTGAGATTTTCTTACAATAGGTTGAACTACTTGATGAATTTGATTCAGATTCTTGTTTCACAAATACATTGTTGGATTGTTTTGTAGTCAAATCAAATTCAAGACAAGGTTGACCGCAAAAAACGTTGGAACCCCAATTTGCCAAACAATTTGACTAACGTCACAATTATTGTTGTTCCTCCAACGTTAACATACGGTGACTCTTGAAGACATAAAACTTAATGAGTCAACAAAATAAAAAAAAAAAAAATGGCATGTATGTATGAAAACAAAATAAATACCATGATCAATCCAACTATCAAAGATATGAAATTTTTGTGAAGGTATATATAGTGGACATATGGGGAGTGATTGTCGAAAAATGTTGCCTAGGTTGTACCAAAACAAATTCATCATCGTTGGCAACTATTATGTTCTGTAAAATTTAACAAAATATGATGCATAAATAATTTAAATAAATAACTGTATCTATATAAAGCAATTGCATACCCTGAAAATTCTTGGTGGGAAAGAAGAGGACGAAAAAAAAAATTTAATGGTTTTCACTCGAGTTCTCCATGGATTTAAATAGTACACAGTTTGTAATGGGGTTGAGTTCATGGAGTTCAATCATGAAGAGTCGTGTAGTTGGCGGTCAGGATTAGGAAGAAAACTAAAAACGGAAAGAAAATAAAAAATAAAAATACAAAAGGAATGGAAAAATTAACTAAGAATCCGTCCATCAAAGAAACCAAACAAATAAAATAAAAGGAAAAACAAAGGTTGTGATGGACGAAATAATAGGGATGATTGCTTGTATATAGAAATTGGTTGGAGGTGGAATTATAGCACTACCCCAAAAGAATAGGAACATAAAAAAGAGGAATTTTAAATTTTAAATTAGAGATTAATTTATTGACAAAATTGCCCCTAGGTTTAGGTCTAGGATTATAGGTCAGAAGATCTTCCTTTAGTATATAAGATTAAATGATATTTTTCTTGAGTATTATTCCATTAGCATGCTTTGATTAGCTTTACCTAAAAGTGGGATTATATATAAAATCCAAAACAATTGATTGAAAGTTAATTATTTGTTCCATGATATAGTTAGAGATATAGTAGCTGAGCATGGAATATTTTTCAAAATAATTGAATTTTGTGAAGAGATTGTTACGCATAAATGATCATAAGGTCTGCATAATAGATTATAAGATCATTAAAGTAATTAACTATGAGAAAGAATATATATTGGCTTTTGTTACCCTGTTTTGTTTTCCTTTTTTAGAAGAAATATCGTATTACCACTAACCAGACAAGTTTGATGGTAAAACTGATCCCTCCAATAGAACGTTACAATCGAAGGGAGCAATATAATAGCATGGGCTAACAAATTTCTCGTACGCTTGATGAAATTAAAAGGACAATAATATAATATATATCAAGAGTAAGACGCAAACATTCATCTATCAAGACACCAAAGGACTAGATATCGCTCTCGCCATGTTGTAAGGTTGTGATAACTTGAAGATTGTCGC
Source organism: Erythranthe guttata (assembly GCF_000504015.1). The sequence continues at coordinate 1,374,432 of NW_012193888.1, read as the reverse complement.
CTTCAACAACCACGTTTGTCCACCTTTTTTTCCCGCGCCGATGATAGCGCCTTGAGCACTGCCATCCCCTCACATTCTAGAACTTTACCAGGTAACTTTATCACTTTCCATTGCGTCCACATTGATCATTATAGCACCAACTAACAGTGGAAGCCATGCACTCGGGTGAACAGGCTCATTGTCAAGAGACCTCGTGAATTTGAGCCGAACAAAACGTGGACAAATAGTTTTAACACCAACCCACTATATCATAAGAATGCAAAACCGCTTCTCCTTTCCTTGTTTCATTTATCCCAAGCCTTCCATGCTAGAATCATCGCTATATGATACCGATCGGTATCCGCATTTCCCTTTAAGCCATTCAGCTGGTTCCATGCAGAGGTAGGGTCAAATTAGTGAAAGTATTCAAGTAAAAGAAACTTCCAGCAGTTATTCACACCACAACAGCTCAAAATTGCGTGCAAAGTCCTTTCATCTTAGATCTGCCACTTTATTCGGAAAGGCCGAATGTATAGGTATCTTAGTAACTATTCGAAAACTCCCCTATCTCGAAGCCATGGATCCGCCCAAACCGAAGTGTCGTTATTTAGATAAATTTCATCACACATAATCAAGAACTAATTATAGTTATATGTATTTTTCCTCTAGATAGGACAAATATCATAGAATAATTAATTTAAACATGATTTAATGGTTATAATAGTGGTTGTGATACATAAAGAATGAATTTTATTTGTATTCTTTATTTTGAAGTGCAGGATATATATAATAGGAGTATTGATGAAGAATTGCACCCTCAACTATTTATCCTACCGAAATATCTTCCCAATGTGGGCTCTTGGTCAATATCGTCCACGCCTTGGTCAAACTTAGTTGGTCAATAAACTTTAATTTTTGTTATTATTATGTTCAATTGCCTTGAAAGTAAATTAAAATTTGGGATTTTCGTATGATATGGCATAACAATTTCTTGAAATGAAAAATAGCCACGTGCTCGAATTTGATATAAATGTTTGTGAAATTGCAGAAATTGTGATATTTATTTCTTTTAAGTTCTGGCAAAGGCGGTACATGTTAGATTAAATTAAACTAGAATTGAAATATTGCAAATGATTGTTTGGCAAATTATATTCCGGGCTGAATTTACAATGTATTTTTTTCTTTTTTTCCTTTTTTTTTTAAGAAGGCTCTGTTGGGAATAGTTTTATCTGCTATGAATAAAAATTTGCCGAGGCGAGTTGACTCTGTCCTTAAGACGAAATTTCCCCGCAACGGTGCTAACAGATTAAATGAAAATCGTCTCCCAAGATACAACGGCAAAACTTGGAATAGGAGCACTCCAAATCCCAAGTACGACGAACTGTACTTTGTGTAGAACTTTTCGAGAGAATCTGTGAAGGGTAGGCTTAATATGCAGTAGGCTTATTTTTGGATTGAAGTGAGGAATTCTGGGAAAGTTAGGGTCTATTTATAAGGTTCGAAAAGTAGTATCCTTTGGAACAAAAAGGTACATTTTGGTTGAATGGTTGCACCATTTCGAGTTGAGCCGAATGGTTTGCATTGGTTCGGCCGCACCAATTAAAACCTGTCAGATCATTCGAGATGGGCTTTGAGTAATAAGGTCCAATGGGTTGAAGGCCCATGTCCTAATGTTTTTGGCCCAAAAAATAATGTATTGATTTGGGCCCGAGCCCAAATCCAAATCCAATCCGTACGTACGAGCGAGCCGAGCCGCGCGCGCGCGTGTGGGCACGATTTGAACCACATAACATATAGGCCTTTCTCCCAAACAAAGTTGAATGCCCAAAGGGCGTGACCCTTTGTCCCAACATTTTGATATATATACAGCTCAGTGCTTCTCTACTTTTCCAATGTGGGATAACTCAAAATCCCACATTTTGGACTAGTAATTTTTCATTCACCACAAAAATTGGTTTATATTAATCTAATCCAAAAATTGATTTAAATAATCAATGAGACCGCACAATAACATTGATAAAAATTGTCATGACTCAATTTTTAACCAATTTTTCCAAAAGGCTCTGCATTGCACCAATATTCAATGATATTGAATACAAACAGACTCAATTATGTAGTGAAAAGAATAAAGTGTTATTGAAAGTGTTCCAACACCTAACCTATCTACTCTCAACTTTCTTCAGCAATCGGTAAGAAATGAACTGAGGACATCTTCTATTTATAGATCCGAGAGCTTCTTATCCACGAAATAAACACACTTGAAGAAATAATGAGTTAGTGGATTAGTGGATTAATTAAATATGTATTAAAATAATTAACCACTAGGCTATAGCTAAGATAACCACCCACTAACTACAAATAATAAAGCCAGTTAAATAAATAAGGGATTATTTTGCAGAACCCTGCATTTCCAAATTATATAAAACTAACTACCAAGTGGATTACACTCTAGGGGAAACCCCCCTCATTTCGAAATATTTTGACATACCCCATCGGCCACCATAAAGTACCTATAATGCCCTTTTAAAATCAATTTTAAACCCTAGTCACTCATAGTCGTCTCTCTCTTCCTCTCTCAACTCTTAGATTTAAATTCCGCCTCCATATATCTCCAACCGGCGAAGTTTCTTCCCGGAGTCATAACTCTCTCTCCGGTGGTTGGAATTCGATGGTTTAACTACCATTGAATTCCTCACGTCGGGTTCTTTCTTTTGTGATTTCATTCAGTTTGGAGCATTCGATCTGTTTTAGCAATTGTTTTCAGTCGACGTATATTTCGACGACGGTGAGTTGCCGGAGGTGTATTTTGTGTTCTGGCAGTCGGAATTTGACGGGCTGCCCACCGTTGAATTCCTCTCGCCGAGATCTATATTTTGATGGTAATTTTGTTCATTTTTATATTATCACTTTTATTTTTCTAATTTTTTTTCATTTATGAATGCGGAACCTTGGGTGGTTATTAGCGGCGGCTAGGGTTTTAGTACCAGGCGATTGGGGTGAGGACTCACAGGCTGTTTGGTTTAAAATTCGTAGCATTTCTCAGCTACAGCCTTTCTCTGAATCTCTCAATCTCTAAGTGTTTGATGATTTTTGAGTGTTTTGATGTTTCTTCAATTTTTGTTGATTTGCACTAAAATAATTTTTTTTTTGTTTTGATTTTGCAATTGCAGCTTAATGAAAATCATTGATCATCTCCTTGAATGGGTCAAAAATTTGGTTGAAGTTACATCTGCTTCAAGTTACAATGTTCAACAGACTGTATACATTACTGTATATTACTATATATTACTATACATTACTAGTTCGATTTGTATTTTATGGTTCAGGGGTAATTTATAATAAAAATATTGAAATTTGTTATTCTTTGTTGTTTGGGTTTATGAATTTCTTTTGTATAACCCAGTATTACTGTGTGTATACAATTGATCGACTGAAAATATGGGGTAAAAAAAAGAATATAACTACGAATTACTATGGTTTACGACAGTTACATGTAGTTACATTAAGTTATTTTCAGTACACTAAACAAATTGATTTGAAAAATAAAATAAAAAATAAGTATATATATATATATATATATATATATATAACAAGCGGACTCTGTACTCCATGTAACCGCATGTCT
>NW_012193888.1:1326761-1365000 GCF_000504015.1 Erythranthe guttata | reverse complement strand
CATTCACTTTTACCTCCCATAACCTATATAGCGCATATAGTGAATCCATATTCATGTAGTCTAAGCTAATCCTTGTGGTCACTTGCTTTCTTCCTCCAACATAAGACAAGTTGGGGCTATGTGTAAAATTGCCATCTAGCCAAAGAGACACTGTCACAAGGTTCTCCATCTGCATACAAAGAAGTGTTCAGTGACTTAAAGACAAACTCAATTATTAAATTGGGCCACATGTTCATCTCCATTATTAAATTAAAGACAAAAAAAATTGAACAGTTAAATACATTACTTTATAAAATTGAACCACATGTTAAATACATTGCTATATAAGACTTAAATACATTACTGAGTTCACAGTTAAAGACAAAAAAAAAAAGTAACCACATGTTCACTGCTTTAAACAGTTGAATACAAACACTAAAAAACATAAATTTTAGAATGAATCAACTTGATTAAAGAAATGGTGTAGAAGCCCCACATGTTCCCTGAAGTTCCAGACAAGCACATGTTTTACACAAAAAAATTAATAAATAAATAAAAATTGGACCACAACCCACACCTCCCAAAAAAAGCAGACAATGTATGGACCACTACCAGGAATCTTCAAACATATGAACAGAGATTCAACATGCCTTAAAAACAGCAAAAACTCGGAAATCAAAATCCAACCTCTTTAATATATGGGCGAGAATTCTTCTAGCGCTTACATTCCTTTCTTCTGGTTCTGCGGGCTTCGGGATTCAGAGATGCAATTTCAAAATTAGGGCTTCGATTTTTTTATAGGGCTTCGAATTTTCAGTTCGGAGATGTGAAATTGTTTTGTTTTTGAGAGTTGATGGTGTGGTGTGAGAGATTGTGTGGATATAATTTGGATAAGCAAAATCTGAGATATGATTTGGGGGAAAAGGTTATGATACATATTTTGGGTATTGGGATCTTTTTTGCTTTATTTTTTATTAAGGGCAATTCTGTCATTTCACGTAAGTCAACGAGCCAGTGCACACAAAGGGGCGGTGGGCTGACTAAACCATAACATAGGGGGTTATATGCTAATTTTTTTTTCCGGGGGGGTTTTTTGCTTCCGAGAAATAACACAGGGGTGTCTATGCAATTAACTCCTTAAAAAACAATAATAGCACTTTGCACCATCAAAACACAATAAATCATTCACAATGCACCATGAATTGAATAATAAAGACAATTTCATGTTTTATTGGTTTTTTTTTTCGGGATGCAAACTAAAATAATAAATTTTCATTTTCTTCAACTTCCAACCTAATTTCGAGTGCACGGAGTGCGAAAATAAAAGTAACACCGGATCATTGAAAAAACAACATTTTCATACAACATAAAATCAAATAAACTTTTATCACTAAATTGGTCGATTGATGGATCTTTTGTTCTAACTGTTGGAAATATTAGGTAAACATATTTGGAAGATAATATGATTTTCAGATAACTTGATAATGAAATATTTTTTTTTCGTAAAATAGTTTTTTGTAATAAAAAAATTAATTTGAAATATGTTGAGAAAAATATTTTTTTTTTTGCACTTTATAGTTTCAAAATTATGAATGAATAAAAAATATTAATTTAACCTTTGTAATCGAAAAAAATACCACTGAAAAATATTAAATTACCTTTATTAGCTTTAAAAATTCAATTGGGGTGCATTATGCATGATCTCTTGTGTTTCGAGGGTGCAAAATGCTATTAATTTATGGGGTAATGGCAAATAGGCCCATGACAAGGGCACTTAATTAAAAGAGAGACATCCAACTATTTTGTCTTTCAAATAAAAATCCAGCCCATTCAAACTTATTTGAAAATAAGGAAAATCCTTTTATATATACCAAAATTACCCCCAATTCATTGAAATCCAATTCAACTCCAATTTCACGATTTACACCCCAATTTAGCCCAATTTCATCAATTAACCAATTTTAACCCTAATTTCAATTTTGACCCCAATTTTAACCCTAATTCTTATCAATTCCACCCATTATGCTCTAACTTCCTTAATATTACACATTGACCCCGGATTTAAACAAATATATCACATTAACCCCCCAAAATTTTTTTTTTCAGAAAATATTTTATTTTCTGAAATGTTTTTTTCCCGGCCAGATTCCGGCGTTGACCGCCGGAGATCGCCAGTCTCCGGCGTTGACTTTTTTTCTTTTTTTATAATTTTGTTTTTTCTTAATTTTTTTTTTAATTAATATTACTGTCTTGGATGCTAAATTACTGTCTCCGGCAGTTATTTAACTGCCGGAGACAGTTATTTAACTGTTAATTGACTTTTTTTTTTTCTTCAAAAATATTTTAACTAATATTACTGTATTCGTTGCTAAATTACTGTTTCCAGCAGTTATTTAACTGTTGGAGACAGTGATTTAATTGTTAATTGACTTTTTTATTCTTAAAAAAAATATTTTTAATTAATATTACTGTATTCGTTTGCTAAATTACTGTCTCCAGCAGTTATTTAATTGTCGGAGACAGTAATTTAACTGTTAATTGACTTTTTTCATTTTTTTTCTTAAAAAAAAATATTTTAATTAATAGTACTGCCTTAGATGCTAAATTACTGTCTTCAACAGTAATTTAACTGTCTTAGACAATAATATTAATAATATTACTGTTCGGAAAAATAATATTCATAATATTACTGTCTCAAACATTAATATTACTGTCTGAGACAGTAATTTAGTAGCTAAAACAGTAATATTAATTAAAATATTTTTTTCTTCTAAGAAAAAAAATTCAAAAAAAAAAAAAAAAAAAAAGTCAACGCCGGAGACCGGCGGTCAACGGTAGAATTAAGCCATTCGCCCTTAATTTATTTCGAGGGTGCAAAATACCAAAATGGTATATTTTAAGAGTGCAAAGTGGGATTAAGCCTGTTTTATTCTCGTCTACTTTTTCCTATTTATGCATTTACAAGACCTGCTCTACTAAGCTTCGGAAATATGAATCACAATAAATCGAATAAAATGAAAGCAATCAACAATTTCTGCCGAGTAATAATAATTAGGGCGAATGGCAAAAAGACCCATCACATGGGACATAAATGCATTTTGGTTAACAAAAAAAACAGTCTATCAATTAAACCCATCCCTATATCTTTAGTCTAAAATACCCTCCATAATATAATTCTTATCAATTCCACCCATTATGCTCTAACTTCTTTAATATTACACATTGACCTCGTATTTAAACAAATATATCACATTAACCCCCAAAAAATTTTTTTTTCAGAAAATAATTTTTTTTCTGAAATGTTTTTTTTTTTCAGCCAGATTCCGGCGTTGACTTTCTTTTTTTTTTTTCTTTTTTTTTTTTAAACTTTATTTTTTCCTGAAATTTTTTTTCGGCCGGTCAACCACCGTTGACCGCCGGTCTCCGGCGTTGTTTTTTTTTTTTTGAATTTTTTTTTCTTAGAAAAAAAAATATTTTAATTAATATAATTGTCTTGGCTACTAAATTACTGTCTCAGACAGTAATATTACTGTTTGGGACAGTAATATTATGAATATTATTTTCCTGTACAGTAATATTATTAATATTATTGTCTAAGACAGTTAAATTATTGTTAGAGACAGTAATTTAGCATCCAAGGCAGTAATATTAATTAAAATAATTTTTTTTAAGAAAAAAAATTATTAAAAAAAAATCAATTAACAGTTAAATTACTGTGTCCGACATTTACAAAAATGCTGGAGACAGTAATTTAGCAATGAATACAGTAATATTAAATAAAAATATTTTTTTAAGAATAAAAAAGTGAATTAACAGTTTTATTACTGTCTCGGACAGTTAAATAACTGCTGGAGACAGTAATTTAGCAACGAATATAGTAATATTAATTAAAATATTTTTTAAGGAAAAAAAAAAAGTCAATTAACAGTTAAATTACTGTCTCCGACAACAGTTAAATTACTGTCTCCGACAGTTAAATAACTGCCGGAGACAATAATTTAGCAGCCAAGACAGTAATATTAATTAAAATATTTTTTTTAAGAAAAAACGAAATTAAAAAAAAAAGTCAACGCCGGAGACCCGGTGGTCAACGGCAGTTGACCGGCCGGAAAAAAATTTCAGGAAAAGAAAAAGTCAACGCCGGAGACCGCGGTCAACGGCGGCGACCGACGGTCTCCGGCTGTGGCGGGTCAAAATTGGGGTCAAAATTGAAATTAGTGTTAAAATTGGTTAATTAATGAAATTGGGCTAAATTGGGGTATAAATCATGAAATTGGAGTTGAATTGGGTTTCAATGAATTGGGGGTAATTTTGGTATATATAAAAGGATTTTTCTTATTTGCAAATAAGTTTGAATGGGCTGGATTTATTTGAAAGACAAAAAAGTTGGATGTCCCTCTTTTAATTAAGTGGCCTTGTCATGGGCCTATTTGCCATTTGCCCTAATAATTAAAATGTCAACATAGAAATATTTAATAAGTCTTTTGAAATACAAAGATTTTAATTAATTAATTTTTTAATTGGAATTGGAATTAATTTTTTAACTAGAATTGGAAAGGGGACGCGCGAACGCAGGCCCCCTCTATCACAAATTATGACGCAGGCTCGACCTCTTGGGCCGACCTTACACTAGCACCCATCCAAAGTGCAATGGAGGTCACTAGCATAGGCCATAGGTCTTATTGATCGCCTATTGACCCCGTCCAGGTAAGTAAGTTTTTAACTCAAATTTCTTCAATTTATAAACTCAATTCTCACCATTTATAATTTATTCTGTCGATGTGGGACAAGTGTGACATACTTTCTTTAGCATTTTTCATCCTTCCTAGTAATTGAATTACTCCCTTGAAACTTAAGAAAACTTAAAATCATACAAATCCTTATTTCTCCAGACCTTCCATATAACCGTTTCCAATTTCTGGTGTAACAATTCAAACCAAGCCCATGCCGACACAGCTGAAATATCATCCATAATGGTTAACGAGGGTTGTTGCCGAATCTCTCTCATTCCTCTACAGAAAATAAAAGTATGTAAGCTCATTTCCTCCTCAACACCACACCACGGGCAATATGGATCAGTGGTATTTTTTCTCCGAAACAATTCGACCTTGGTTGGTTGAATATTCGAGCAAAAGCGCCAAAGAATTTTTTTGATTTTCGGCGGGACCAAGAGTTTCCAAACCATTTTCCACTTGCGTTTCGCTACTCCGCTAACAGATCCATCATTACCCGTTCTACGGGCTTCGAATGCAAATTCCCTAGACAACAAACTGTGATAACATGATTTCACAGAAAAACGACCATCCTAAGAATGGTGCCAAATCCATCTATCCTCGGCCAATAAATTTGCAATAGACATCAATTTAACTTAATCATAGTATTTGATGAGGGATACATAAATTTGAACTTGAATTGATCGGAAATGCAAATTAACCCTCCCAAAAGAAGAACTGCGTGAATTTTACAAATATCACAATATTATCATGATCACAGCAATGTTATTGCTATCAAGAAAAGCCTCTCTTAATGTTAGTCTAACAAAACTTTCCTATCATGTGGCATTGAGAAATTAATATATCAGAAATGAATATATGCTTTAAGCTTGAGAAACCATATATAACCGGGGTGAATCGGTTCTACTATATATAGAGGCTGCATTTTCCTTAATATATGCAGAAATTTGATGTTTGATAAAAAAAAATTTACGAAACTTCTGTTATTCGGTTAGCCACATGTTTCTAGTGATTCACATGGCATGATCAAATGATACAAAGGCTTGGATAAAAATTTACAACGCCCTTGTTGACGATCCTTTACTCCAACAACATCTACGGTTCGTCGAACAGTGTGACCCTTCCCCCTCTTTCTACGACTAAACAATGTTTTTGTAAATATTGCTTCAACAATATCTACGGTTCGTCGAACAGTGTGACCCTTCCCCCTCTTTCTACGACTAAACAATGTTTTTGTAAATATTGGCCAAGCTTTCTATTTATAAGAGAGTGATTTCGAGTGATTTCAAATCTAGAGGTTGATTAAACTCAGGAAACTTTAATATATGCAGAATTTTGATGTTTGATAAAAATATTTAAACTAGAATTAATGGGGCTAATTCCTTAAGAGGAAAAAACCCTCCAAAAAGAGGCATATGCTGCTTGGAAAGCGGCAAACACACTGTATTCTTTAGTAAAAGGCGAAAGAATAGTTCGCTACGTACTTCCCGCGCAGCTGTAGGAATTTTACAATTACCGTGTGCTTCTATTTATTTCTTCGGCTCTAAGTTCATAGTTGGGTCTTTTTTCTATGTGGGATACTTATCTATACTTACTTTCTTTCCTATTAACAAATTTTAATTGTGTCTGAATTTCAAGTTTTAACCTACAAAGAGAAGTAACTAAACTCTTCAAAATATATATGCCGAATTATCAAGTAATTTTCCACCATTTGATGATGATCTAGTCATGGCTTTCAGCTCTTCCTATTTTGGTTCTCCTTGATAGCGGTACGCCGATGCAAATTCTGTCAACAAAATATTAAAAATAATTTGTATATATATATATATATATATATATATATATATATATATATATATATATATTATCATACATTTACCGAGGGGTGGAAATCGGACGGAATGGATCGGAAATGCTTTTTTCAGAAATTTTCCAAATTTTTTCGGATTTAAAAAATAGGTTCCAATTTCCGTTCCAAAAAAATTGGAATTTCAAAATCTATTCCAATTTCGGAATACCTCGGAATCGGCGCAATTTCGGAATTTCGGAAATTGCATTAATTCGTAATTGTTTGTTCCAAAATCGGAAATTATGGTAATTTTTTGTATTTTTTAATATTTTTGTAATTTTCCGGCAACAGGCAAGAATCCAAAGCAAAGGTCAATAAGATGAAAAGTAAACACTTGTAAAAACAATATAATCGGTTTATCAAAGCAACCATAATTATTGCAAATTAAAAAAAAAAAAAAAGTAAACATAGTTCTAGCAAAACATAAATAGAAAAACAATACAAAAATAATATATATATATACAACGACTCGGGGTTTTCGGATTGTAGGCACGTATTCAAGAACGTTACTTGTTCTTGGCTTATAGGTTTCCATGGTATGACTGGAACCTCGTCTAGCGATACATGTTGATACACGTACATATCTTCGGCAATTTCATTCAACATCTTGCAGCTGTGCCCAAAAAAAAATTATGTTTAGAAAAATTAAGTATCTAAGGTATCGAAGATGATAATTACACGCACAAACACACATCGCTCACGATTATATCAATTGATAATTAATAATCGAAAACTCGATAACCCACATAATATCTGGATTTAAAATTTCAGTTTATAAAGAATTGGTTGAGATCGAAAAAAAATTTAAACATCTAAAATAAAAAAACAGGGAATAGAAACGAAACGAACGAAAATAAATCAACGGTCGTAAAACCATAATCATGCAAGAACATGTTTCTTGAAGTTAATTATATTAACGTACCTTAATTTGGCATTGAAGATGTCCTTGATGGAAGACAATGCAACTCGGCTTAAAACTTCGGAAACCAATTCATGGGGAATACTATCGAACATACTCGAAACAGCTTTAGTGTTTCTTTTCTTGTTCTTCGGATTTCTTGTCATGGTGTTTATATATATATATATATATATATATATATATATATATATATATATATATATATATATATATATATTATCATACATTTACCGAGGGGTGGAAATCGGACGGAATGGATCGGAAATGCTTTTTTCGGAAATTTTCCAAATTTTTTCGGATTTAAAAAATAGGTTCCAATTTCCGTTCCAAAAAATTTGGAATTTCAAAATCTATTCCAATTTCGGAATACCTCGGAATCGGCGGAATTTCGGAATTTTGGAAATTGCATTAATTCGTAATTGTTTTTTCCAAAATCGGAAATAATGGTAATTTTTTGTATTTTTTTAATATTTTTGTAATTTTTCGGCAACAGGCAAGAATCCAAAGCAAAGGTCAATAAGATGATGAAAAGTAAACACTTGTAAAAACAATATAATCGGTTTATCAAAGCAACCATAATTATTGCAAATTAAAAAAAAAAAAAAAAGTAAACATAGTTCTAGCAAAACATAAATAGAGAAACAATACAAAAAAAATATATATATATATATATATATATATATATATATATATATGTACAATCGGATCGGAAATCGGAATTTCCAATAATTTTATATGTAATTCCAATTTCATTCAACAAATAATCGGAAAAATCGGAAATCGGAATATCGGAAATCGAAATGAAAAAACTATTCCAAATTCGGATATATTTTTGGATCTGAATTGGCGGAATTCGGAAATTCCGTTCCAATTTCCACCCCTACGCATACCCCATGTCTTATCACTTGCTCACAATACATTTTGATCCGAGCTGTAAACGATATCCGGTGCCTCCAAAAGCCATTGAAATGTTTTAAACCGGAGCTCGATTTTTTGCAGTTTTTGATAGCAAAAGCCATTAGTAAAAATCCATTCAAAACTCCATCAAAATTGCATTTTTTGCAGTTACTATAGCGGCCAAATTTGAAACGCGAGATTGTCTATGAAAATAATATCAACATTTTCATCCCAATCACACTCGTAAAAACACTCTGATTGTGTGTGATTCGTAATGGGGCACACATTTATAAAGAGTGCTTGCAATTGAAGGTTTGTATACGTCCAAAATACACAGTAGATGGAATATATTCCATTTCTAAAGCAAATAGTTTTTCTGAAATAAAGTTGTGGCTTATTTGCGTGCTCGAATTGTATACAACTTTAAAAATGAAATATATGGTATTCAAAAGAATCTATACAGATATCAGTTGGAAGAACTTGTAAAAGTAGGCAACGTCTTGTCTTAATTACCCCCACACACCCAATATCTACATCTAAGTTGTCAAATTGCGTTATATTTGTTCTCAGATAAAAAGCCTAAGACGAGAAATCAGTGCATTGTCGACGGAGTTGAATGGGCGATGGAATACGATACGTTCCTAATGGCTCTATTGGACCGAGCTTCGAGTATCATGAGACCTTCGAGTCCGTAATCGTGAAAGTATCCGAGCAAATGGTTCGATCGTATGAGTGACAATTCAATGTGGATGCTGTGAAACTCCGTCTGCAACACATAAGAAACCAGTACGTTAACAATCTAATTTTTAACCACATTAACGATCCCACGTTGGAAATGGATTGGGCCACTTGTACGTTTACTCGGTGTGGTAGTATCTTATTAAATAAATTTTCAATAAGTTAATTCGTGTTTTGGGTATTGGCGGTCGTATATGTCTTTGTGTTTTAAGTGTCAACGAGATCTATATTATGTCTTGCTCAATATTACGCGTCTCGTGATGAGCTGTTTAGTGGTTTGTAATTGTTTGTCCAATTTTTGTAAAACTTTTCATTTGTATCCTTATGTTGAAAATTGTTAATGACGAACTCTCTCAAAGAAATACAACAGAATATGAAATTGAAATTGTACTGATACGGTTACAAATTCAAGTAAAACAACGCGATATAATGGTGGAAAACTGTGACCCGCACACAGTGGCGGAACCATGTATATATAGTTGGGGGGTCCAAATATTAGATGGTATAGTCAAAGTTTATAGGGGTGTGACTTGCTCGAGGGTACGTACTGTAGTCGATTTTTTGTAAGGATATTATATATATGTAGATGAATTACGTGAATGTGTGATATTGTTAAAAAATAAAATAAAAAATCAAATATTGATTAGAAATATAGAATCTATAATCAAATTTGAAAGAAAACTAAGGTGACAAAATATAAGTATTATTTGTTAAGGTGGCTAATACATAACAACATATAGTTAAAATAATGGGACTATTAGTGAGAACCCCCTCTAACATTATTTTAATAAGGATGGGTCCATGTCATTTTTCTTTATTAGTGAGAAACACATTCTTTTCTTATTCTCAAATTTACCCTCCCATTATTCACTACCCATTATTCACTAGTTTGATGTATTTTTTTATTTTTTATATTTTAATATTAATTTTCGTTTTTTTATTTATTTCTTCTTTAAAAAATAATAATTTTTTAAAAAAAAAACTTTTTTTTTAATATTTTTCTGTAAATATTCTCTTTCTATATTATTTTAATTTTCAGTTCAAACAACTATATGCCAATAAAACGATTGTTATTAAAACGACTATTATTAAAACGGCTATTATTAAAACAATTGGTATTAAAACAATAATACATCAGTTTCACAATTTATTAAATTAATTATATATTATATTATTTTCATTGTAAGATTAACTAATTATTTAATCAAAACATCTCCAAAACAACTATTTGTTAAATCAACTATTTATTCAAACCAACTAAAAAGTAATGAAAACAATAATATTGTTATGCAAAAACAACTATATTGCTATATGAAAACAACTATATTGAATCAACTACAAATTATTGAAATCCACAGAAGCAAAAGCAAAAAAACACACCAAAATTCCAACAAAAACGACTATTATTGAAACCAACTACATCCGTAACGAAAACAACTATATCTTTTTGAGTAACACGAACACAATTTCAACAAACGAGCCTTCCGAACAATACCTCCTCCTCGAGGTCAATCTATTCAATTACAACGGTGGTGGAGACGGTCTTCCGACGAGGATTCCGGGAATGCTTCCAAAAATCGAAAGAACAAAAAAAAAAACAAAAAAATACCAGCGGATCTGCTCATCCCTCAGAAAGGCTTCGTCCTCTCCTTGCCCCACATCCGTCGGATTCCCAATTCGAGAAAGAAGAGAAAGGGGTCTTCCTCGTCGTTGTTGAGATGTAGCGTCTCCTTCGTCACCTTCATCGCCGCAGCCATCGCAGCCGATACTACTGAGTTTCGGTTCCAGAAAAGAAGAGAAGACGTGATGGGGATTTGAAAACGGCGGTTTGTGGGGATTTGAGAACGACGGTGTATTGCAGACAATATGGCTAGGGTTTGTAAATATAAGATTTGGAGAATTAAGGATAATATAGGTATAACACTTAATAATTGTATTAATTTTAATTTAAATAAATAATTAAGGGGGTTCTCACTAATAATGAAAAAGAGGTTATATCCACCTTAATATAAGTAAATGAATTGGGGGTTTTTTTACTAATTATCCCTAAAATAATATATTAGTAATTGGGTAAATTACACCCACACCCCTGAGGTATGCTTATAAATTTAAGGTCCCTATGGTATCGATAATTACACTCATCCCCTGAAACGTAGTTAGAAACTCTAACGGGATAATGCATTGGATACATTATTCCGATAGGGTTCTAATGGACTATTATTTTTAGCTAGTGGTGGAGATAACATAGAGTTATGGGGAGTTATGGGGTGACATGGCTCCCCCAATATTTCTGAAATCACCCATAACTCTTTGTTGTCTCCACCACTTCCTGAAACTAATAGTCCGTTAGAACTCTATCGTAATAACTTATCCAATGCATTATCCCATTAGAGTTTATAACTACGTAACAAGGGGGTGAATGTAATTATCGATACCACGTGGACCTTAAAGTTATTTAAGCATACCTCAGGGGTGTGGGTGTAATTTACCCTTAGTAATTAGTAGTAAATAAGCAAAATCTTGGGGGGTCATGGCCCCGCGCCTGCCCACCCCTAGTTCCGCCAGTGGTTCTCTGGTAGTTGTTTCTCTCACTATATTTCTTTGTGTATGCGTATTGTATTTTTTGTCATGCTATTTAGTCTATATTGTTGGCTTGTGAATTTTGATATGTTTCTGTTGCATTTTTTACATCTCAGCAAGCTGTAGATGTTTCGATTTACTTGTATGGTGAAGGAATTATCTAACTACATTGTGTATGATAGTGGTTATCGGAAGTGAAATCGGATTGAATCATTGTAGTTGTTTCTCTCACCCCATGATTCCGTGTTTACTTGTGCGTTTTCGTATTTTCGACATTCTGTTTCGTTTTACGTTGGTTACTTGATATGATGTGGAGTTAGGTTGTGAAATATGATTTGTTTCTGCTGCATTGTTTTACGATATTAGCCGCCGTAGATGTTTAGAGCTAATTGTTGGGAAAATTGGTTAAAAATTGAGTCATGAATAATTTTTTATCAATGTTATTGTACGGTCTAATTGAGTATATAAATGAATTTTGGATTAGAACCAATTTTGTGGTGAATGAAAAAATTATTAGTCCAAAATATAAGGAAAGTGGGATTTGAGTTATCCCACATTGGAAAAGTAGAGAAGTACTGAGCTGTATATATATCAAAATATTGGGACGGGCCAAAAACATTAGGTCATGGGTTTTTAACCCATTGGGCCCTTTATTACTCGAAGCCCATCTCGATTGGTCTGATTGGTCTGAATTGGTGCGGCCGAACCAATGCAAACCATTCGGCTCAACTCGAAATGGTGCAACCACTCCCAATTGGCTCAACTCGAAATGGTGCAACCATTCAAAACAAAAGGTACCTTTTTGCTCCAAAGGACACTACTTTTCGAACCTTATAAATAGACCCTAACTTTCCCAAAATTCCTCACTTCAATCCAAAAAACAAGCCTACTACATATTAAGCCTACCCTTCACAGATTCTCTCGAAAAGTTCTACACAAAGTACAGTTCGTCGTACTTGGGATTTGGAGTGCTCCTATTCCAAGTTTAGCCGTTGTATCTTGGGAGACGATTTCCATTTAATCCGTTAGCACCGTTGCGGGGAAATTTCGTCTTAAGGACAGAGTCAACTCGCCTCGGCTAATCTTTCCGTATTTTCACTAATTAATTTAGTCAACCAATTTACTAAATTCACTACCCGTTTTATGTATCGGGAACAACAATCTTAAGACGAAATCTTTGTGATTTAGTAAATTGTGTTTTCTGCACACGTTGGTAAACGAGATGGAGAAGAAGATAGTCTGCCAAAAATCAAGAAGTTACAAAATACAATTGGAGAAAGTTCATTTTCGGACAGAACATGAAGTCCACATTCTTTCCCATTTTCGAAGGTGTTAAAGTCCGAATATGGCAAATTAACATTTCACAAAAGTTGTAGATAATCAAGTTAGCTTTCCAGAACATGTTAAATCGTCACAATCGAAGATCGTACGAGGAAGTTATGATGAAAACACGAAAGGGTGGCAGAACTGCCGATGCACCTTTTCATGAAAAATACAACCGTTCGTGACCAATGCAACTCGTCGCATATTAACGCATCACCAATGTCCAATGCACGAAATTTTGGTGCAAATTTACAGCACACCTATTCCGACTTCGTGGCTTATTTTGATCATGATCCAATCCGAATCTCAGAAAACGTAAAACATAAAAGTTGTAGATAATTTTGTTGGCTGTTCGGATCATATTGAATCAACAAAATCGGACTTGGGACGGAAGAGATATGAATAAATCATTCAGCACTGCCATAATATTGACACGATTTGGTGCTACCCACAAAATCTTGAATTGACGAACATATAATTTATCGGGTACATTTTTTAAGTATAAGATATCTATTTGTGAAGTATATTGATAATGCTATATGATATAATGGTGGATTATTGGATGATAGTGCATGGTAAACCATGTACAATATATATGCTTAATGAATATTCATGATGTTTGTGTATGTACATTAATAATAGAAATATTTTTATCCTAAATAAAATAAAGTGATAGCGTATGTGCTAATTATTTGAATAATTTTATCATAAACCGCATGATAAGTGCTATACTAATGACATTTCTCATGAAAATGCAATATTTATTTGCATAAATTGCTTATAGTTTGATATGGGATTAACTTTCTCCCAATTTGATGTGGAACTGTCCGGTTGATTGATTTTCGAATATGTGAGTACGTGATCTTATTAACGTTTTTATTATTGTCATGATCGATTAGACTTGTCTCGTATATTAAGTATGAGTTACTTACTAAGAGGAATATTATTATAAATATTATTATTTGCGTAAGCCATACTAATTCCTTAGAATTGTGTTATTGCATGGACATGCATTGATTACGTGCTATAGAATTTTTATAAATTCATTATGTTGGACATGAATTTATTTATGCCATGAAATATTATTTTCAAATTTGATGCTATTATATGTATATGTTGATATAATATGCTTGATATATTGTTTCTTTCTATGATCAACTAGTATGAAAGACGTGCTCACATGTCAAATATTATGTTTATTATAATATTGATGTACATATGAATCATACTACGGTTTAATTAAAAGCATGATTTGAAATAAAATTGAAAGAAAGAGAAGCTCAATTCATGATAACACATGAGTAGTTCTTGTCTCAAGAACATAAAAGAAGATCGAATCGTTGGTTTGATTTGATTTGATATCACATTTGCAAAATAATGATCTACAATGTGAATGGATGAGATCGGATTTTGATTTTTCAAAGATCCGAAATAGTTGTTAACAACAATGGATGTTTTGTTGAAATAAAATTCGAGCAGTTTACTTAAGAGCTCGTTTTGTAGAATTAAATCGTTGGATTTGACTGAATTTTGAACAGCATGTTTAGGACATGCAATCCTAAATTATGAATGATTAAGATTAGAATTTATATATTCTAACTTTAATGTTGAATAGTGGAGATCAACCACCATTTGAAGAGATTAATATTCTCTTGTTTATTGACAAGATTTAAGTATCTTGACGAGTTTCTCTTTTGAGGAAAAAGAAGAAATCTTATTATCTTAATTGTTGACAAGATTTAAGTATCTTGAGAAGATTTTTCTTGTTGTGCTTTCTTGAGAGAAAGAAAAACAATACTTTGTAATTAAATTTTATTGGTGATCCAAAATATTTTTCTAACTAAAGAAGAAATGTATTTTGTTACATTGTATCCTTATTAATAAAATAAAAATAAGGATTTCAAAGCATTTAAATGTTATGTGAATGAAAGTTGGAAAGTGCCAACTTTGACAAATGAATGAAAAATGAGAACCAAAACTTTTGGAAAAAGTTTATGGATATTATATTGATAAATTCTAGAATATATACTCTAGAATTTGTGGGGGAAATTAGATATCTCGAGCTAACCACATTAATATTTAGAAATGTGGGGGTCTTTATCCCGAGCTAACCACATAAATATTTAGAAATGTGGGGGTGTTTAGGCAAAGGTAAAAAAGTACCTAAGTTAATATACAATGCCTAGTATAGTTAAGTGGATAAAATACTTAAGCATATTCATTGAATATGCAAATAATGATTGTGCATAAGATAGTCATTCTTGATGCAAATTACATTATATTTTTCTTGTAAAATAAGAAAATAAATAAGTTCTAAATAAGAGAACTAATAAATGTCTAAGTGGTAAATCATCAAAGTGATGAATAACCAAGTTAAAATATGTGTGATTGGTAAATCATCAAAGTGATGAACAACCAAGATACAACAAGATGACAAAGAAAATCAATATGTTTGATTTTGATTTGATTTTATAATTTATGAGTTATAAAATGAACAAAGGACAATTATTGAAATATTGTCTACATTGGAAGAATGTACGTGGAAGTTAGTTTGTCTTCTTCCAAGTAGTAAACCATTAAGGTTTCGATGGACTATTCAAATGAATGATTAAGGGTGGTCCAATAAAGCTAAATTAAATAGCTATGGAAAAATCTTGATTATTTATAACATTGTAATATCAAGCTAAATTAAATAGCTATGGAAATATTCTAAAGTAATATTTGATAAAATTGTGTTAGTAATAACGAGTGTGGCCAGTGTGTTTATATTAAAAGCACATGGAAGTATATGTCTATAGACGACATTATAATCATGAGATAGTGATCATGATACTATTTTGAACGTTGAGAAAATATTGGAAAAGTAAAAATAAAATTTTTGATGTCAAAAGACGAGGGTCTAGAGGATGTAATCTTATAGATTAAAATCACTAAGACAAAGATAGTCTTATTGAAAGTCTCATGTTGAGACACTACTAGAAAATTGATCTAGTTATCTAAAGACCAAGGGTTTACCTTGCCAAAAATAATGATGAAGAATGGTTCAATTACAAATATTTTTGGATAGTTTGGCAGCATAATGAATTGCAAACTAGTAAATATGTAATTCCAAAATAAATAATCATTCAATGATATTATAAGGGTTCTTAGGTAATCTAAGTATCGTCTTTAAATGGATTACATTAAAGAAAATATCCAATTGTATTAGGAAGGAACATTGGATGTATGAGTCCACTAAGATTATGTATCTTGGAAATCCTCAAACAAAATTGAATAGCTCGATTCATGGTCGAATTCGAATGTATAACTTGAGATAAGGTTAGAAAAGAAGTTGAATAAACTTCATAAAATTATTGGAGGATGTTCCGTGTTGGACTAAGTCGGTGTCTACAATTATGAATAAATTGTGATAACCAATCGGTTACGTTAAGGGCACAAACGACATGTATAATGGCAAGTATCGATACACTCGTACACATAAGACCATTAGGCAATTGATCTCAAAGGAAATAATATAACATTGATTATGAAAATCAATGGTTAATAGCGGATCCGCGACTAAAAGTCAACTAAAGAGATCAAACATATTGCCTGTCTAGGGGAGTGAGATTAAAACCCATAAATTAAGGACAATCTTGGTGGTAACCCAACCATGCTGACTGGAGATCCCAAGAACTGGTTCAAAAGGGACAACTAAGCTAAGAAAGTTCAGTGATGCACTAAGGAGTGTATATTCCTATGGAATAATATATTTCCAACTCATTCCCGTGATAGACATTAGTGCTGCCTGCAGAGAGGGTAAAGGATAAGCGAAAGCTTTTAATGATTCCAAAACCTTATAACAAAAGGTGAGGTATTGGCAGGATACCTTTAATAGGAGATCACCTATGTAAGTGTATGAAGTGAGGGCCGCTTCAAAAACTTGACAAACACTTATGAATCCAAGATGTGTGTCCATGGCCAAAACGGACACAATCATGAGAACTAAGGAAATGTGAGAATAGTATTGTGTGGGTTGCATTGTCTTGGTTTACACGAACGGCTGACAGTTCAAGACATCGCGTTCACTACTCAGCCTAGTAAATCCGATGTAACTCCACTACGGAAGGTTCAAAGCTATATGCTACCTATCCCGATGCAATACTATTCGCGGGAACTCTAGAGAGAATCGACGCCCTCGTTTTCATTCATGTGGGGGATTGTTGGGAAAATTGGTTAAAAATTGAGTCATGAACAATTTTTTATCAATGTTATTGTACGGTCTAATTGAGTATATAAATGAATTTTGGATTAGAACCAATTTTGTGGTGAATGAAAAAATTACTAGTCCAAAATATAAGGAAAGTGGGATTTGAGTTATCCCACATTGGAAAAGTAGAGAAGTACTGAGCTGTATATATATCAAAATATTGGGACGGGCCAAAAACATTAGGTCATGGGTTTTTAACCCATTGGGCCCTTTATTACTTGAAGCCCATCTCGATTGGTCTGATTGGTCTGAATTGGTGCGGCCGAACCAATGCAAACCATTCGGCTCAACTCGAAATGGTGCAACCACTCCCAATTGGCTCAACTCGAAATGGTGCAACCATTCAAAACAAAAGGTACCTTTTTGCTCCAAAGGACACTACTTTTCGAACCTTATAAATAGACCCTAACTTTCCCAAAATTCCTCACTTCAATCCAAAAAACAAGCCTACTACATATTAAGCCAACCCTTCACAGATTCTCTCGAAAAGTTCTACACAAAGTACAGTTCGTCGTACTTGGGATTTGGAGTGCTCCTATTCCAAGTTTAGCCGTTGTATCTTGGGAGACGATTTCCATTTAATCCGTTAGCACCGTTGCGGGGAAATTTCGTCTTAAGGACAGAGTCAACTCGCCTCGGCTAATCTTTCCGTATTTTCACTAATTAATTTATTCAACCAATTTACTAAATTCACTACCCGTTTTATGTATCGGGAACAACACTAATTGTGTGGAGAAAGAATCATCTGGATAATTTATGTGAAATAGTTCCTTGTTGAAACTTAAATCGGATTGAACGCCCAACAAATCTCAAGTTCGATCTATTTCATATATCAAAGTGTAGTTACCAGCTAACAATTATGTTACTGATTTTACTTGCATATACAGGGGTGTTTGATCCATTTTCGAGACGAAGCAACTTGAGCCAGGTTCTGAACATGATAGACCAATACATCGAGTCACCTGTTGCTGATTCCGGGGCTTCGCCGGAACTGGGATGTAAAGGAAGCTGACGAAGGGATTCATCTGCGAATGGATATGCCTGGATTGGTCAAGGAAGATGTGAAGGTTTCTGTGGAGCAGAACACACTTGTTATCAAAGGTGAGGGCAATAAGGATTTCGAGGATGATAAGGCTGGGCCTAGGTACACCAGCATAATCGATTTACCGGATAAAATCTACAAGACGGATGCTATCAAGGCGGAGATGAAGAATGGGGTTCTCAAAGTGTTCCTTCCCAAGATCAAGGAAGCAGAGAGGACTGATGTTTTCCAGGTCAATGTGGAGTGATGTAGTTTCTTTCTAACAATTGTTAAATATGGTGAAGTGGAATTGTTAATAACTCGAGACAATGTGGTTTAATTTGATGCTGATTTAATTTTCGCATGGATGTGTTCCGTTTCGTTTCTTTGTATTCGGTGCTACTTCAGGGGTTAATTTCTGGTATATTTGTTCTTGGCGAAAAATGGTGTATAATATAATGCCAATTCGGCTGTTCGTACAGCTGTTGCATTTGTTCGATTTAACATAGTTTCTCGATAATGGTCGTTTACTTAATTCTTTGCACTAGTTTAATTGCACACTATTTTCGCAAATTTTCGATTCAATGTTAACATGCGATGTTGAATCTACCACAGCTCATGTATGGGTTGGGAGAGTCCTCGAAATTTAAGAAACAAAACCAAAAATACACGAAAGTAGATCGAGCTAGATCAAGCTACAATGGAGAAGGTCAAGACGTGTACTAATTAGTTAAGGCTAGGACTACCAGAGATGTAATTATAATATTTTACTTATTTATTAAGGAATTAATTAATTCTAATACTTTTATTTCAATATGAAATATGGCCAAATATTGTAAAGTGGATTTTTTTTTAAATGTCCATCTCATTGTAAATAACATTCTTTAATAGTACATCCTAAATAGTAGTAAAAGCAAAATACATAAAAAATCAGCTTCAATTCGATTGATCTATTGTAAAATTAGTGAGGGTGAGATAAGAGCATCTCCGACCGGACACCATGACACCATTTTTTTATCTAACTTAGTTGTTTTTAGCCTTCCACTTAAAATTCCTATATCACCATTACACCTAAAATTATAGAGATTTGGTTTTAGCCTCCCACCGTGGTCAACCCCCATATCACGAAATACTCAAATCCTATTTTTCCACCAAATGTTTTGGTGAAGGAACTTTCATCTCCCACCGGTCCACCATTTACCTATTTTTTCCACCAAATTCTATTTTTCCTACCAAATATAAAGGTGAAAATAGGATTTGGCGTAATTAACACCATTTTATTAAGTACCATATAAAATGAATATTTTAACTAATTGCACCCGCTTACCAACTTATTAGCATATTTATCGTAAATACATTGGTATTAATTATTAAATTAGTTTTTAAAATATAAATACATTTGTTATTATTAACAAAACATTAATTCTAAAAATATAAATATGCTTATTTTTAATTAATTTGTTTATTTTGTTGGTATCAATGTTTATTAGTTTATTTCTTTACTTAACTAATACGCTAATTGCTATTAATAAGATACAATAAGCAACAATAGAATGATTAACAAAACACACTTTAATTGATGAAATACAGAACGGGACATTTAAATTGAAATACATAGCTCATAAAATAACATAAAATACATAGCTTCAATTGTTTATGTATGATTTTATTATATTTAAAATAATTTGAGTTCATGTTATTTCATGTTTAGACAATTTTTTATAATTAATAACATAATTTTTAAATTATTTAGTTAAGAAAATTTATTACTTAGCATTGGATCTATAATTAATATTTAGGAAATAAAATATTATAAAATTACGATTAACATTAGATTTATAGTTTTGGAGTATATATGGTGAAATGCCATTGGAGACCAAACCAAATTCCATTTCCTATAAGTGGTGAAATGGTGAAATATTATTCTTTTAATATTTGGTCTAAATTTTAGTGATACCCATTGGAGACCAAAACCACCATTTTTCCACTAAAAATGGTGGAAGAGTAAAATAGTGTGTTACCGGTGGGAGAGGAACCCATTTTTTCACCACCATAAATGGGATTTGGTGAAAAAATGATAAAAGCGGTCGGAGATGCTCTAAGAACCCTAACCCCATGCAAGAACATATTGCAATAATCAAAGCAATCGAAAAACACAAAGGTTTACATCTACATCCTTAATTTAAATAATTAAATGGAACCACTTTATTTATTTATTTTGGGCCGGAGAAATTTTAAAACTGCAAAAGAAAGCCGAAGCCCATCCGGCCCAAATAGTTCGATCATTCTCGGGAAGCTTCTCGATATCTCTCGACTCTAGTAATTTCTACATATTCGCGTATTTTCTATAAATACGACAAGCTTACATTTCTGCCATCCAATTATTAAACCCTCAGAAATTCGCAGTGCGTTTTCGTCTTATTTTGCTATTCTGTTCCGTTTTCTGCTGGATAACCTGGTCGTGAAATTTCATACATTTTTTTTACTGCATTTTAAATATTCTCGGCGCGCCGCCGTAGATATTTTGAGCTATTTTTGTGTGGAAAATAAATCACGTGAGAAATTGGTTGTTGAAAACTGAAATCGGTTGAATTTATTTATCGCCAAGTCTAGCAGATCTGCCGCACACAAAATCACTAGCTCAATCTAGAAATTGATTCCAGTGGAAAGTGTTGGTCGGAGAGCTATTCGTTGCTTGTGTAATCAGATTCACATCGGAATGCAATTCTCATAGCTTTTGCTATAAAGTAATGTTTCTCTGTTACTGAATTTACTTGCATGTAAATACAGGTGTGTTTGATCCATTCTCAGCAAGGAGCAACTTGTCCCATATACTGAACATGATGGACCGATTCACGGAATCACCTGTTTATGCCTCCGCCTTTCGCCGGAGCTGGGAAGCAAAGGAAACCGGCGAAGGTCTCCACCTTCGAATAGATATGCCTGGATTGGGGAAAGAAGATGTGAAGGTTTCTGTAGAGCAGAACACACTTGTAATCAAGGGTGAGGGCAAGAAGGAATCCGAGGAAGATGGATCTGGCCGGAGATACACCGGCAGAATCGATCTACCGGAGAGAACCTACAGGACAGACGGTATCAAGGCGGAGATGAAGAATGGAGTTCTTAAAGTATTCCTTCCTAGAATCAAGGAAGAAGAGAGGACTGATGTTTTCCAAGTTAATGTTGAGTGATGCTTTTGGTTTATGTTGTTTGGGTTTACCACTAATTGCAATTAGTAGGATTTGAACTGTTAATTAACATGAAAATTATATATGAGGTAATGTGTTTAGCTGCTGAATTATTTTGCATAAATAATCTGTTACTTACTGTTAATTGATGTGCATTTTCTCTTAGTATTGTCATTTGTTCGGTTGTTTTTAATATCGAAAAATCGGGTGTCGTAGAGTCCATTGATGGGTAACGGAATTAGTAAATTTTCAAATATATATACTTTTAAGTGAAATATTAGGAAATCGGGATTTTTGGAATTATTTTAGGTAACTTAAAGTTGGATCCGAAATTGGAAATTTTATATGTATTTTGATTCCGATCTAAATAATTTCGAAAAAAATACAGAAATTGGAATATTATTTCAAAGTACAAAAAATTCGAATGAGAATCAGCGGGAAATCAGAAATAGGCTACAATGGAAGAATCACATAGCTTTCAAGTGAATTTATCATTAATTATAGAAAAGCACAAAGTTGAAGTTTTGAATTTATCAATTGGAACAATGGACACTAGCTACCTCACAAATAATGCTAATAAATCAAATGATTAATCAAAATTGTATCTACCACTAAGTAAATTAATCTCTTGATCAGCAACACAAGCCTCGCACGTGACATCTTCCTCTACTTCAGACCATCGCCTTTTCCTGTGGTGCGGATCTTGGGCCGTACACCAAACCGGCGGCTCCAGCAAAACCGGGTTCTTCACCCAAATCATCTTCAGAATGCTATTCAAATTATTGCGGCAAATTCGAAGCCTTCTCTTCAATCCGTTCGTCTTTTTCATGTTCCCCAATAACTTGATGCCCTGTTGCTTGAGTTCTTCGTCCCCACTGAAGAGCAAAACAATGCATGTTACGTACAGAGCGTCCGTGTGGCCGTTTTTCACCGCTTTCCGTAAGTGCATGCACGTTGATTCAAGATTCGTTCTGCTGAAGTAGTCGAGCTGTAAATATTTATAAAAAAAAATAGAAAATTAATTAAATCTTGATTAATGTAAATTAACTAATTCGATAAAGTTCGTTGGTAATTAATTTTTTGAAATCAAGAAACTTACAACTGCTTGTCTATACAAGCACTCGGGGTTTTCGGACTGTAGGCACGTATTCAAGAATGTTACTTGTTCTTGGCTTATCGGTTTCCATGGTATGATCGGAACCTCTTCTAGCGATACACGTTGATACACGTACGTATCTTCCGCGATTTCATTCAACATTTTGCAGCTGTGCCCCAAAAAAAATTATGTTTAGAAAAAAATAAATATCTAAGGTATTAAAGATGATAATTACACGCACAAACACACATCGCTCAAGATTATATCAATTGATAATTAATAAAAGAAAACTCGACAACCCACAGAATATCTGGATTTGAAATTTCAGTTTATAAAGAATTGGTTGAGATCGAAAAGAAAATTTAAACATCTAAAATAAAAAAACACGGAAAAGAAACAAAACGAACGAAAAGAAATCAACGGTCGTAAAACCATAATGATCATGCAAGAACATGTTTCTTGAAGTTAATAATATAAACATACCTTAATTTGGCGTTGAAGATGTCCTTGATGGAAGACGATGCAACTCGGCTTAAAACTTCGGAAACCAATTCATGGGGAATGCTATCGAACATACTCGAAACAGCTTTAGTGTTTCTCTTTTTGTTCTTGGGATTTCTTGTCATGGTGTTTATGATTGTTGGATTAATAATCCTTCAGGCGTGTGATTGATTATTATTTTTCTTTTCTTTCTTCTGTTCTTTTTTCTGATTTACTATGATAGATGTTGAAGGTGTTTACATAGATGATTCAGAGATGGAGATATATATATATATAATATATATGGTAGGATTTTGCATGTGTCACAATACTTCCATGTTGGGCACGCCTTAATTATTTATTTTCCTTATTTACTAGAACGACTATATGTACTTACCTTGTTGATTTAGGATTGAAATTTGTGTGCAGTGTTTCTTGTTCTTCTAATACTACTACTATTTTTTTTTTGGTATTAAATTACTTAACTTTTAATTATTTAAAAAAATAATAAAAGGAATCGTTAAACCTCAAAATTTTGACAATAAATTCAATAGATCTAACCTTCGAAGTTCAAAATTCTATTGTTCCAACTATGCCCATTGAAACTTATAAAGATACCAAAATTGTCCCACATGTGATTTTTTATAAAATTACTTACTATGAATATATATACATTATGTTCAAATAATTTTTTCAACTTGATTAATACTTGAGGTTAACTTTTTTTTTCCTCGGAGTTTACTTTGAAATAATTAATGACTCTGAATTCGTAGTACTAATTAAAAAAAAAAGAAAGAAAAAAACAAAGATGTCGTATGGGATGAAATAACACTTGACATAGCAAACACAAAATTTGGTATCTGGCAAGTAAATACTTGTGGACCGCCTTCAAAGGTGAAATACTTATATAAACAGTATTACAAGAATACACGAGAAAAGAAGTAAACAAGCTTCCAAAATATATATATATATATATATATATTGGAAGTACAATCGGATCGGAAATCGGAATTTCCAATAATTTTATATGTAATTCCAATTCCATTCAAAAAATAATCGGAAAAATCGGAAATCGGAATATCGGTAATCGAAATGAAAAAAACTATTCCAAATTCGGATATATTTTCGGATCTGAATTGGCGGAATTCGGAAATTCCGTTCCAATTTCCACCCCTACGCATACCCCATGTCTTATCACTTGCGCACAATACATTTTGATCCGAGTTGTAAACGATATCCGGTGCCTCCAAAAGCCATTGAAATGTTTTAAACCGGAGCTCGATTTTTTGCAGTTTTTGCAAGCAAAAGCCATTAGTAAAAATCCATTCAAAACTCCATCAAAATTGAATTTTTTGCAGTTACTATAGCGGCCAAATTTGAAACGCGAGATTGTCTATGAAAATAATATCAACATTTTCATCCCAATCACACTAGTAAAAACACTCTGATTGTGTGTGATTCGTAATGGGGCACACATTTATAAAGAGTGCTTGCAATTGAAGGTTTGTATACGTCCAAAATACACAGTAGATGGAATATATTTCATTTCTAAAGCAAATAGTTTTTCTGAAATAAAGTTGTGGCTTATTTGCGTGCTCGAATTGTATACAACTTTAAAAATGAAATATATGGTCTTCAAAAGAATCTATACAGATATCAGTTGGAAGAACTTGTAAAAGTAGGCAACGTCTTGTCTTAATTACCCCCACACACCCAATATCTACATCTAAGTTGTCAAATTGCGTTATATTTGTTCTCAGATAAAAAGCCTAAGACGAGAAATCAGTGCATTGTCGACGGAGTTGAATGGGCGATGGAATACGATACGTTCCTAATGGCTTTATTGGACCGAGCTTCGAGTATCATGAGACCTTCGAGTCCGTAATCGTGAAAGTATCCGAGCAAATGGTTCGATCGTATGAGTGACAATTCAATGTGGATGCTGTGAAACTCCGTCTGCAACACATAAGAAACCAGTACGTTAACAATCTAATTTTTAACCACATTAACGATCCCACGTTGGAAATGGATTGGGCCACTTGTACGTTTACTCGGTGTGGTAGTATCTTATTAAATAAATTTTCAATATGTTAATTCGTGTTTTGGGTATTGGCGGTCGTATATGTCTTTGTGTTTTAAGTGTCAACGAGATCTATATTATGTCTTGCTCAATATTACGCGTCTCGTGATGAGCTGTTTAGTGGTTTGTAATTGTTTGTCCAATTTTTGTAAAACTTTTCATTTGTATCCTTATGTTGAAAATTGTTAATGACGAACTCTCTCAAAGAAATACAACGGAATATGAAATTGAAATTGTATTGATACGGTTACAAATTCAAGTAAAACAACGCGATATAATGGTGGAAAACTGTGACCCGCACACAGTGGCGGAACCATGTATATATAGTTGGGGGGTCCAAATTTTAGATGGTATAGTAAAAGTTTATAGGGGCGTGACTTGCTCGAGGGTACGTACTGTAGTCGATTTTTTGTAAGGATATTATATATATGTAGATGAATTACGTGAATGTGTATTGTTAAAAAAAAAAAGAAAAATCAAATATTGATTAGAAATATATAATCCATAATCAAATTTGAAAGAAAACTAAGTTGACAAAATATAAGTATTATTTGTTAAGGTGGCTAATACATAACAACATATAATTAAAATAATGTGACTATTAGTGAGAACCCCCTCTAACATTATTTTAATAAGGATGGGTCCATGTCATTTTTCTTTATTAGTGAGAAACACATTCTTTTCTTATTCTCAAATTTACCCTCCCACTATTCACTACCCATTATTCACTTGTTTGATGTATTTTTTTATTTTTTATATTTTAATATTAATTTTCATTTATTTATTTATTTCTTCTTTAAAAAATAATAATTTAAAAAAAAAAAAATTTAATTTTTTTAATATTTTTCTGTAAATATTCTCTTTCTATATTATTTTAATTTTCAGTTTAAACAACTATATGCCAATAAAACGATTGTTATTAAAACGACTATTATTAAAACGGCTATTATTAAAACAATTGGTATTAAAACAATAATACATCAGTTTCACAATTTATTAAATTAATTATATATTATATTATTTTCATTGTAAGATTAACTAATTATTTAATCAAAACATCTCCAAAACAACTATTTGTTAAATCAACTATTTATTCAAACCAACTAAAAAGTAATGAAAACAATAATATTGTTATGCAAAAACAACTATATTGCTATACGAAAACAACTATATTGAATCAACTACAAATTATTGAAATCCACAGAAGCAAAAGCAAAAAAACACACCAAAATTCCAACAAAAACGACTATTATAGAAACCAACTACATCCGTAACGAAAACAACTATATCTTTTTGAGTAACACGAACACAATTTCAACAAACGAGCCTTCCGAACAATACCTCCTCCTCGAGGTCAATCTATTCAATTACAACGGTGGTGGAGACGATCTTCCGACGAGGATTCCGGGAATGCTTCCAAAAATCGAAAGAACAAAAAAAAAAAAGAAAAAAATACCAGCGGATCTGCTCATCCCTCAGAAAGGCTTCGTCCTCTCCTTGCCCCACATCCGTCGGATTCCCAATTCGAGAAAGAAGAGAAAGGGGTCTTCCTCGTCGTTGTTGAGATGTAGCGTCGCCTTCGTCACCTTCATCGCCGCAGCCATCGCAGCCGATACTACTGAGTTTCGGTTCCAGAAAAGAAGAGAAGACGTGATGGGGATTTGAAAACGGCGGTTTGTGGGGATTTGAGAACGACGGTGTATTGCAGACAATATGGCTAGGGTTTGTAAATATAAGATTTGGAGAATTAAGGATAATATAGGTATAACACTTAATAATTGTATTAATTTTAATTTAAATAAATAATTAAGGGGGTTCTCACTAATAATGAAAAAGAGGTTATATCCACCTTAATATAAGTAAATGAATTGGGGTTTTTTTACTAATTATCCCTAAAATAATATATTAGTAATTGGGTAAATTACACCCACACCCCCGAGGTATGCTTATAAATTTAAGGTCCCTATGGTATCGATAATTACACTCATCCCCTGAAACGTAGTTAGAAACTAACGGGATAATGCATTGGATACATTATTCCGATAGGGTTCTAATGGACTACTATTTTTAGCTAGTGGTGGAGATAACATAGAGTTATGGGGAGTTATGGGGTGACATGGCTCCCCCAATATTTCTGAAAATCACCCATAACTCTTTATTGTCTCCACCACTTCCTGAAACCAATAGTCCGTTAGAACTCTATCGTAATAACTTATCCAATGCATTATCCCATTAGAGTTTATAACTACGTAACAAGGGGGTGAATGTAATTATCGATACCACGTGGACCTTAAAGTTATTTAAGCATACCTCAGGGGTGTGGGTGTAATTTACCCTTAGTAATTAGTAGTAAATAAGCAAAATCTTGGGGGGTCATGGCCCCGCGCCTGCCCACCCCTAGTTCCGCCAGTGGTTCTCTGGTAGTTGTTTCTCTCACTACATTTCTTTGTGTACGCTGCGTATTGTATTTTTTGTCATGCTATTTATTCTATATTGTTGGCTTGTGAATTTTGATATGTTTCTGTTGCATTTTTTACATCTCAGCAAGCTGTAGATGTTTCGATTTACTTGTATGGTGAAGGAATTATCTAACTACATTGTGTATGATAGTGGTTATCGGAACTGAAATCGGATTGAATCATTTTTCGCAAGATCTAGCGCACACAGATCACTTGTAGTTGTTTCTCTCACCCCATGATTCCGTGTTTACTTGTGCGTTTTCGTATTTTCGACATTCTGTTTCGTTTTACGTTGGTTACTTGATATGATGTGGAGTTAGGTTGTGAAATATGATCTGTTTCTGCTGCATTGTTTTACGATATTAGCCGCCGTAGATGCTTAGAGCTAATTGTGTGGAGAAAGAATCATCTGGATAATTTATGTGAAATAGTTCCTTGTTGAAACTGAAATCGGATTGAACGCCCAACAAATCTCAAGTTCGATATATTTCATATATCAAAGTGTAGTTACCAGCTAACAATTATGTTATTGATTTTACTTGCATATACAGGGGTGTTTGATTTCGAGACGAAGCAACTTGAGCCAGGTTCTGAACATGATAGACCAATACATCGAGTCACCTGTTGCTGATTCCGGCCTTCGCCGGAACTGGGATGTAAAGGAAGCTGACGAAGGGATTCATCTGCGAATGGATATGCCTGGATTGGGCAAGGAAGATGTGAAGGTTTCTGTGGAGCAGAACACACTTGTTATCAAAGGTGAGGGCAATAAGGATTTCGAGGATTATAAGGCTGGGCCTAGGTACACCAGCAGAATCGATTTACCGGATAAAATCTACAAGACGGATGCTATCAAGGCGGAGATGAAGAATGGGGTTCTCAAAGTGTTCCTTCCCAAGATCAAGGAAGAAGAGAGGACTGGTGTTTTCCAGGTCAATGTGGAGTGATGTAGTTTCTTTCTAACAATTGTTAAATATGGTGAAGTGGAATTGTTAATAACTCGAGACAATGTGGTTTAATTTGATGCTGATTTAATTTTCGCATGGATGTGTTCCGTTTCGTTTCTTTGTATTCGGTGCTGCTTCAGGGGTTAATTTCTGGTATATTTGTTCTTGGCGAAAATGGTGTATAATATAATGCCAATTCGGCTGTTCGTACAGCTGTTACATTTGTTCGATTTAACATAGTTTCTCGATAATGGTCGTTTACTTAATTCTTTGCACTAGTTTAATTGCACACTATTTTCGCAAATTTTCGATTCAATGTTAACATGCGATGTTGAATCTACCACAGCTCATGTATGGGTTGGGAGAGTCCTCGAAATTTAAGAATCAAAACCAAAAATACACGAAAGTAGATCGAGATAGATCAAGCTACAATGGAGAAGGTCAAGACGTGTACTAATTAGCTAAGGCTAGGACTACCAGAGATGTAACTATAACATTTTACTTATTTATTAAGGAATTAATTAATTCTAATACTTTTATTTCAATATGAAATATGGCCAAATATTGTAAAGTGGATTTTTTTTTTTAAATGTCCATCTCATTGTAAATAACATTCTTTAATAGTACATCCTAAATAGTAGTAAAAGCAAAATACATAAAGAATCAGCTTCAATTCAGTTGATCTATTGTACAATTAGTGATGGTGAGATAAGAGCATCTCCGACCGGACACCATAACACCATTTTTTTATCTAACTTAGTTGTTTTTAGCCTTCCACTTAAAATTCCTATATCACCATTACACCTAAAATTATAGAGATTTGGTTTTAGCCTCCCACCGTGGTCAACCCCCATATCACGAAATACTCAAATCCTATTTTTCCACCAATTTTTTTGGTGAAGGAATTTTCATCTCCCACCGGTCCACCATTTTCCTATTTTTTCCACCAAATTCTATTTTTCCTACCAAATATAAAGGTGAAGATAGGATTTGGCGTAATTAACACCATTTTATTAAGTACCATATAAAATGATTATTTTAACTAATTGCACCCGCTTACCAACTTATTAACATATTTATCGTAAATACATTGGTATTAATTATTAAATTAGTTTTTAAAATATAAATACATTTGTTATTATTAACAAAACATTAATTCTAAAAATATAAATATGCTTATTTTTAATTAAATTGTTTATTTTGTTGGTATCAATGTTTATTAGTTTATTTCTTTACTTAACTAATACGCTAATTGCTATTAATAAGATACAATAAGCAACAATAAACTGATTAACAAAACACACTTTAATTGATGAAATACAGAACGGGACATTTAAATTGAAATACATAGCTCATAAAATAACATAAAATACATAGCTTCAATTGTTTATGTATGATTTTATTATATTTAAAATAATTTGAGTTCATGTTATTTCATGTTTAGACAATTTTTTATAATTAATAACATAATTTTTAAATTATTTCGTTAAGAAAATTTATTACTTAGCATTGGATCTATAATTAATATTTATGAAATAAAATATTATAAAATTACGATTAACATTAGATTTATAGTTTTGGAGTATATATGGTGAAATGCCATTGGAGACCAAACCAAATTCCATTTCCTATAAGTGGTGAAATGGTGAAATATTATTCTTTTAATATTTGGTCTAAATTTTAGTGATACCCATTGGAGACCAAAACCACCATTTTTCCACTAAAAATGGTGGAAGAGTAAAATAGTGTGTTACCGGTGGGAGAGGAACCCATTTTTGCACCACCATAAATGGGATTTGGTGAAAAAATGATAAAAACGGTCGGAGATGCTCTAAGAACCCTAACACCATGCAAGAACATATTGCAATAATCAAAGCAATCGAAAAACACAAAGGTTTACATCTACATCCTTAATTTAAATAATTAAATGGAACCACTTTATTTATTTATTTTGGGCCGGAGAAATTTTAAAACTGCAAAAGAAAGCCGAAGCCCATCCGGCCCAAATAGTTCGATCATTCTCCGGAAGCTTCTCGATATCTCTCGACTCTAGTAATTTCTACATATTCGCGTATTTTCTATAAATACGACAAGCTTACATTTCTGCCATCCAATTATTAAACCCTCAGAAATTCGCAGTGCGTTTTCGTCTTCTTCAAGCTTTCCATCACAGTATCACACGTGAATCTTCAACAATGGCTGTATCATCACTCGCCCTGAAGCGCCTCCTTTCGTCCGGCGTCCTCTCTAGGTCCCTCCGTTCCGCTCGTACGGTGTCTCAGCCAGCATCGTCGCGCCTTTTCAACACGAACGCCGTCCGCGAGTACGACAGCGACGACAGCGACGTCGACGGCGGCGATCGCCGGCGCCCCGAGATCCGTGTCTTCTCTCCATTCTCCGGTAGTTGTTTCTCTCACTCCGCATCTTTCTGCTTTACTTTTTTTGTGCATTTTTCTTATTTTGCGATTCTGTTCCGTTTTCTGCTGGATAACCTGGTCGTGAAATTTCATACATTTTTTTTACTGCATTTTAAATATTCTCGGCGCGCCGCCGTAGATATTTTGAGCTATTTTTGCGTGGAAAATAAATCACGTGAGAAATTGGTTGTTGAAAACTGAAATCGGTTGAATTTATTTATCGCCAAGTCTAGCAGATCTGCCGGACACAAAATCACTAGCTCAATCTAGAAATTGATTCCAGTGGAAAGTGTTGGTCGGAGAGCTATTCGTTGCTTGTGTAATCAGATTCACATCGGAATGCAATTCTCATAGCTTTTGCTACAAAGTAATGTTTCTCTGTTACTGAATTTACTTGCATGTAAATACAGGTGTGTTTGATCCATTCTCAGCAAGGAGCAACTTGTCCCAAATACTGAACATGATGGACCGATTCACGGAATCACCTGTTTCCGCCTCCGCCTTTCGCCGGAACTGGGAAGCAAAGGAAACCGGCGAAGGTCTCCACCTTCGAATGGATATGCCTGGATTGGGGAAAGAAGATGTGAAGGTTTCTGTAGAGCAGAACACACTTGTAATCAAGGGTGAGGGCAAGAAGGAATCCGAGGAAGATGGATCTGGCCGGAGGTACACCGGCAGAATCGATCTACCGGAGAGAATCTACAGGACAGACGGTATCAAGGCGGAGATGAAGAATGGAGTTCTTAAAGTATTCCTTCCTAGAATCAAGGAAGAAGAGAGGACTGATGTTTTCCAAGTTAATGTTGAGTGATGCTTTTGGTTTATGTTGTTTGGGTTTACCACTAATTGCAATTAGTAGGATTTGAACTGTTAATTAACATGAGAATTATATATGAGGTAATGTGTTTAGCTGCTGAATTATTTTGCATAAATAATCTGTTACTTACTGTTAATTGATGTGCATTTTCTCTTAGTATTGTCGTTTGTTCGGTTGTTTTTAATATCGAAAAATCGGGTGTCGTAGAGTCCATTGATGGGTAACGGAATTAGGAAATTTTCAAATATATATTCTTTTAAGTGAAATATTAGGAAATCGGAATTTTTGGAATTATTTTAGGTAACTTAAAGTTAGATCCGAAATTGGAAATTTTATATGTATTTTGATTCCGATCTAAATAATTTCGAAAAAATACAGAAATTGGAATATTATTTCAAAGTAGAAAAAATTCGAATGAGAATCAGCGGGAAATCAGAAATAGGCTACAATGGACTTTCAAGTGAATTTATCATTAATTATAGAAAATCACAAAGTTGAAGTTTTGAAGTTATCAATTGGAACAATGGACACTAGCTACCTCACAAATAATGCTAATAAATCAAATGATTAATCAAAATTGTATCTACCACTAAGTAAATTAATCTCTTGATCAGCAACACAAGCCTCGCACGTGACATCTTCCTCTACTTCAGACCATCGCCTTTTCCTGTGGTGCGGATCTTGGGCCGTACAGCAAACCGGCGGCTCCAGCAAAACCGGGTTCTTCACCCAAATCATCTCCAGAATGCTATTCAAATTATTGCGGCAAATTCGAAGCCTTCTCTTCAATCCGTTCGTCTTTTTCATGTTCCCCAATAACTTGATGCCCTGTTGCTTGAGTTCTTCGTCCCCACTGAAGAGCAAAACAATGCATGTTACGTACAGAGCGCCCGTGTGGCCGTTTTTCACCGCTTTCTGTAAGTGCATGCACGTTGATTCAAGATTCGTTCTGCTGAAGTAGTCGAGCTGTAAATATTTATAAAAAAAATAGAAAATTAATTAAATCTTGATTAATGTAAATTAACTAATTCGATAAAGTTCGTTGGTAATTAATTTTTTGAAATCAAGAAACTTACAACTGCTTGTCTATACAACGACTCGGGGTTTTCAGACTGTAGGCACCTATTCAAGAATGTTACTTGTTCTTGGCTTATCGGTTTCCATGGTATGATCGGAACCTCGTCTAGCGATACACGTTGATACACGTACGTATCTTCGGCGATTTCATTCAACATCTTGCAGCTGTGCCCCAAAAAAAATTATGTTTAGAAAAAAATAAATATCTAAGGTATTGAAGATGATAATTACACGCACAAACACACATTATCAATTGATAATTAATAAAAGAAAACTCGACAACTCACAGAATATCTGGATTTGCAACAAACCGACCAGAAAAACCCTAAATCCCAAATTCTCCCAAACAACAACCAAATTCGAAGTCGAATCAACATTAAAATAAGCATAACAGGCCCAACACAGACAAACGACCACCTCCGACCCTCTTTCTCAACACACTCTGCTCAAGTTGATAAACGAAAGTGATATCTCGAAAGCGGAAGCATACGGCAGTGGGTGCGGGGAAGAGACGAACAAGAGGAAAACGGAGAAGATGGTTAGGGAGAGGTGGAATCAAAGGAACGAGATGTAGGAAAGGAAAACGGTGGGGAAAGGAAGAGGGTTTTGGAGAGGACAAGTAGAGAAGGCTGATTATGGAATTGTTTCTTGATGATGGTCGTACGGGAGCCGGCGGCGGCACCGTTTTATCCTTGAGCAACCTCTGCTCTATGGCGGCGGAGATTTGCTCCGCCTCCATCGCCGCCGTCCTCACAATCCCTGGCGGCGGATATTGGACTATTGAAATTTTAGTTGGGATGGGATGTTGGCTTGGCCTTGGGATGGGTTGGGTTTTCGGAGGGCGGTGGGTTACAGCTCTGTTTTTTTTCTTTTTTTTTTTATTTATTTAAATGATTAATTTATATTAAAATATAAGATGTATGTGAATGGACAATTTTATCCCTGCAAATATCACGTGCAATGCACATGTTTTAGCATTCCGGTCAAAATTGCCGGAAAAATTAGTTGATCAACGGTCGTAAAACCATAATGATCATGCAAGAACATGTTTCTTGAAGTTAATAATATAAACATACCTTAATTTGGCGTTGAAGATGTCCTTGATGGAAGACGATGCAACTCGGCTTAAAACTTCGGAAACCAATTCATGGGGAATGCTATCGAACATACTCGAAACAGCTTTAGTGTTTCTCTTCTTGTTCTTGGGATTTCTTGTCATGGTGTTTATGATTGTTGGATTAATAATCCTTCAGGCGTGTGATTGATTATTATTTTTCTTTTCTTTCTTCTGTTCTTTTTTCTGATTTACTATGATAGATGTTGAAGGTGTTTATATAGATGATTCAGAGATGGAGACCTGAACTAATTAGGAAATAAATTAGTTATTAATTGGTAATTTACCATATATATGCAAATATATGTATATATATATATGGTAGGATTTTGCATGTATCACAATACTTTCATGTTGGGCACGCTTTAATTATTTATTTTCCTTATTTACTAGAAGGAATATATGTACTTACCTTGTTGATTTAGGATTCAAATTTGTGTGCGGTGTTTCTTGTTCTTCTAATACTACTACTATTTTTTATTTTTATTTTTGGTATTAAATTACTTGACTTTTAATTATTTTAAAAAATAATAAAAGAAATCGTTAAACCTCAAAATTGTGACAATAAATTCAATAGATCTAACCTTCGAAGTTCAAAATTCTATTGTTCCAACTTTGCCCATTGAAATTTATAAAGATACCAAAATTGTCCCACGTGTGATTTTTTATAAAAATACTTAATATGAATATATATACATTATGTTCAAATAATTCGTAGTACGTAATTAAAAAGAAAAAAAAAAGAAAAAAACAAAGACGTGTCATATAGGATGAAATAACACTTTAAGATAGTAAACACAAAATTTAATATCCGGCAAGTAAAAATTGAGACATTGTGACATTGAGTTCAGAAATAAAGAAATACAGCCCTTACCTTTCGGCTAACATTTGGATTACTGAATGTCCAAACGAGACAGAAAAAAGACGAAAACAGTGCGTGTGTGTGTGTGTGCGTGTGTGTGTGTGTGTGTGTGAGAGAGAGAGAGAGAGAGAGAGAGAGAGAGAGAGAGAGAGAGAGAGAGAGAGAGAGAGAGAGAGAGGTTGTTCCCATATTTGCTAAAAGCCATGATGTATCCTAGGCAATAAATCTTCCACTACATCTTCCAATCTTGATTGAATGGTTGGCTTCTCCTCTTTATTCATCCCAGTACTGATTTCTTCCAACATCTTCACTACTTGAGACATCACGGGCCTTCTTTCCGGTGAAAAAGCAACGCATTTAATTGCTATCAGCAGCAACTGTACCATTGCCTCATCCACATCTTTATACCTCAGAATCTCTACATCAAACACTTCGTCACTCCCTTCGGCACGAACAACCAACTGAAACCACCTAACCAGTGAGACGACATCACCCTCTTCATTCGTGTGCTGAGGTGGCTTTCCGGTGGCAAGTTCAAGCAGGAAAACCCCAAAACTATACACATCGCAAGCTTGTGACACGTTGCTCGTGTCATTCACTTCTGGGGCAAATTGTCCTAAATTTCGCACAACTGACCTTCTGATAGGCTCCACCAGTTTTGCCAATCCAGCATTTGCTACAAGCCAGTAATTTTGACCGTTTAGGAATATGTTTGACGATTTTATATTTCCATGCACAAATTTCCCACCATCTTGTCTGTGGATGTGGGCAATACCCCTTGCTGCACCCATTGCAATTTTTAGACGAGCCTCCCAGTTCAAAGGTGTCCAATCAGGAACTGTCTTGTCTGCAAAGTTGAAGCAAAAGGATTAGTTAATATTTAATAATCACTTTCTTTAATTTTATCTATATGAAGGAAGTTGTACGTACCGTGTAAGAATGCAGATACACTGCCCCGATCTTGATAATTATACACCATGAGGTTTTCATCTTTCGAAAAGTGGTACGCCCTTATCCGATCAACATTTCCGTGCCTCATTTTTCCAATGATCAGGGAATGGTGGTGAAATTCGTTAAGTGTAACACTCACATCGTTCAATCTCTTGACCAAGACATCAGTTTCCGACAATATTGCCTTGTAAGAAGTGCCAAGTGTTCCTTTCCCAAGAACCTTGGCAGAAGCCTTCAACAAATCGTCGAGTTTCGAATGGATGGTTACCATTCTCAACGAACACAAGCTCTTTTTTATTCGTCATTTGAATATCGCTACTTTTCGTGTTCAGATTGCTATTTTCTGTATTCATCATCTGAAGATCCTCTAACATCTTCACTACTTCAAACATGCTCGGTCTTTTCTTTACGGATTTTGCTGCGCAACTCATTCCTATTTGCGCCATCTTCACCATATTTTCCTTTACGGTAGAGTTCTTCAATATATCCACATCGAATACCTTAGCGAATTTCTCATTCCTTTTAACAGAATTAACCAACTTGACCAGGTCAACAGCCTTGGGACCATTTACAATATTTACAGGGGACTTTCTAGTGATGAGTTCACGAAGCAGAATCCCAAAGCTATAGACATTTGATGCTTGCGAAACATTTTGAGTTTTCTTGATTTCTGGAGCGTAGCACAGTGCTTTCGGCACGAATGTTGCTGTTAACATGTTCGTCAAACCAAGATCAGACACACGCCCATAGTTTAGTGGATTGAGGAATATATTAGACGCCTTTATGTTTCCATGGACAAGATTCCCACCATTATATGTGTGTATTTCAGCGATACCCCTCGCTGCACCAATAGCAATTTTTAGCCTCGTGTCCCAGTCTACAGAAGCCCGATGTTCGCCAGTTTGTCCTGGAAAACATGAGAACATGCATAAGATCATTTGTATTTCACTTTCGCCTACTTAGCGTGTGACAACTATGTTGATTGAAGCAAGAAATAATGACACTAAATTGATGATATTTTTCAACCAAGTACTGAAGCAACAATGAACGAAGCACTAAGTTTTCGTTTGAAGGATTTTAAATCAATGATAATAAATCCAATTGCTTCATTTTATACTAGTTTCAAATTGTTAACTCTTCGATTGAATTAATCTTTCTAAGTTATTACATTCTGGTGGATTTGTACAGAAAATCTTTTCCTCAAATCGAAATTCTTGCATTCAAATGCAACCTAGTAGATGTTTACACCCAACCCGGATTACTTAGTCAACCACCCCAGTAAACTGATCACATGGAAAGGAAAGAGAAATATTTAAAGCAGATACCTCGAACTCTTAACCATGACAATACTTAGATCAATCACCACAATTAACACCTCAATAACAAGTGAAGTTAAAGAGAGTCGAACAGTTCAACTTAATATATAGTTACCAAACTTACCATGTAAAAGTGCAAACACGCTTCCATCGCTGTAATAATCATAGAGCATCGCCCTTTCATCTTTTGAAGCATAGTATGCCCTTAACGCAACCACATTTTCATGCCGCACATTTCAAACAATCTCCACTATACCCTTGAACTCCAGTTCCGAAAGATTCGCAGAGTCCATTTTCCATCTCTGCAGTATAAGAACTCCCGAAAGTGCCCCTGCCGAGTAACTCAGCATCGACATCAAAATCTGCCCCAAAATCAGAAACCAGGATCAGCTTTGTAAAATGAAAGGCTAGATCTTGATAACTCAAATCAAAGCTAGAACTGGAACTGGAATCCGATGCTTCAGAGCGGATGCTTGGGCTCCTGGATTGCTCGTGAAAAAGTTGCCAGAGCTGAACTTTCTTTAATACAGCTGCAACCAGCCTCTCCCATTTGGAGACATCTTCTCCTAAAATTATGTCCTGTAAAAAAGAAAACTGCTAAATTATGTACTGATAAAAGCTTTTATTCAACTCAGGCAGGAATTGAAAATTAAATAATCTCCAATATATTTCAGAAATTCGAAAACTAAATGCGTACCGGTGCACGGTTGGATAATTTTGTAAGCAAAGAAACGATGACCGGAAAACAATGAGCTTTGACGTTAAGAATTGGGTACTCCGATCTGCCATATACCACGATCGTGGAGTTTAATTTGAGGAATTTATCTGTAATTTGAGGACCATGGAGGATAGGGGTGGGCATTCGGGTCGGGTCGGGTTATTCGGGTTATTCGGGTCGGGTTATTCGGGTTTTTTGCAAAAAAAAAATTACCCGAACCCGACCCGAAATAACCGGGTACCCGGCAACCGGGTACCCGGTTATCTCGGGTCGGGTTCCGGGTACCCGGTTATCTCGGGTCGGGTTCGGGTCGGGTTCGGGTCTTGCTATTTTCCTTTTTTTTTTTTTTTTTTTTTTTTTTTTTTTTTGTTTTTTCTTTTCTTTTTCGTTGTGGGCCACCGCAACCATACCCCGAATCATATACACTAC